>JARLTB010000108.1:10770000-11370000 GCA_030141615.1 Unio pictorum
GTGAAAGATATTGCTTAGATATACGGGAATGGTTTTTATGGTTACTGATCAATTGGTTAACCCACATAGTTATGGATCAATTTGGTCTTTCTAAGAAATGTTCTTTCATTTATCGTTAAACATTATGAATCATTTATTGCATCTTGGAAACTGTCAATACACTGATCTATAATTAATCGGCATATCCTTATGTTTGGAGTCTTACAAGTTTTGTTATGTTTGATTTAGAGGTATTACCCCAAATTGCATTACAATTGCCCATATATGTCTGAATATAACTTTTATAGCAGATGACCTTATTTTGAAGAGGAATATATAATAATTTTTAATTTTCTTCAGTAGCCAATGATAAGAACTAGCCTTTTGTTTAAACATGTTTAACGAAAACACCAAGAACCATATAATGAGGTGTATTATTAAGGCTCACATTGTCAGATAATACCTGGAGTTCGTTGCTATCCAGCCTCACATGTTTTTGTTTTATTGGAACTAGTAGGGCTTCTGTATTTTTTCGTCTTCTGTATTTGTGGCCATACTGTTTTGTTTGTACCATACGTCTGCTGAGAGCATGTTGTAAGTTATTTTGACGTACAGATTTGGTTTTACCTATCTCAGATAGTTTAGTAACATCTGCATAGTAGTCAGTGGAAGAAACTGAAAAATATCTTAAGAGACAAGTCGTTGATAAATATAATGAATAATAGGTCCGATAATTTATCCTGAGGTACTTCATGGTTAATATTTTTTGCTTTTGGAAAGTTAACAATTTAATGATATTGTGGACTCTATTAGTTAGGTACAAAGTAGACCAGTTTAGGGTGATTTCATTGCACTTATAGCTTCTCGGTTCTAAAGCAACATTCCATGTTCTACAAATTTAAATACTTTACAAAATATCAGCCATACTGGTGTCTTCCATTTCTCCTTTATTTAATGCTTGCAGCCATTTATCAATCAAAGATACAAGCAATTTGATATTTCTTCAATGTTATTCAGTAGCTTTTCGATCGAGTACAACTTAGAATAAAAATTAAACTCCATACAATTTTTTCCACAGACTTTGAAGTAGCGTGCATCACTATGGTGTTTGCATACAATGAAACTAAGTGTCAATCTGTCAATCACACTTTTCAAAAAGCAACTGAGCGGCAACGAAAATGGATTTTGTTTCTAACTTTGAGAAATTGAACATATGCTAGTTTTCAGGAAATGCTGTTTGCAAATAAATGATATCTTAGTTCTTAAAACTGAGAAAGTAGATATTTAAGCATAATATGTACATCTGTGTGAGAGCCTGTCTATTCAAATTAAATTTTCAACTGTCACTGTGGCAAATACACCATACATTGTAACTAGTCCTCCATGTATGACTTCAGTTTGCAAGATTAAAGGATGGCAGTTGTATTCTACTATCACCTGGGCTCTCTGATAGAAATCAAAATGAGTTTAGATAGCAATAACATGCTGTTTGAGATATTCTCAGCTTATCATTCTATAACCAAAAACGTTTTCAGACCATTGTGTTTGAAATTAATCATTTTTGTTACAAATCCAACTACCTAGTATGCTTAATTGAAATGCAGTGCACTACAGTGTTAGTGAACGTTCACTTTAGTGGATATTCCTTTCATCTGTCTAAACTTAATCATGACACTAATAATGTTCCTTATTTTCACTTCTTAATACAATTTGTTATCGTGTGGCTTGCCAATACTTATGATTATGTCCACTACAGTTAGCATTAAATGGCCTCATATAATTCTGCTTTCTTAAGCATCCAATGTCTCTGCCAGTGGCTTGATTGTTGCACAAACAAACAGACTGACCCAGATTCATCAAATGTCATATATAAAACAAAACCAATAAATATTTGACATCAGTGCAAGAACTGATAAACATGTATATAAGTATATTAAAAATAATAAGTTTAAACCATTTCCCTACACATGATACACATAATTGACACACCATAGACCAATAAAGCAGCATCCATTACATTGCCTCTTGATAGTTTCCACTTGTATATATAACGCCTCGTGTATGCAAAATGGAACACTAGTTGAATTTTGTTTGGTCATTATACAACATTATAATTAGACTGCAGTAACTCAATTATATCTCTTATATATGTTCCACATAATATACAACATCAAATTACCTACTTTAATCATTATAAATATCTTTTCCACAAATCATATTTTACCTGCACACTTCATTGTCATTTTTTAAGAAAACCATATAACATTTTCCATCTATGCTCTATACACGATATCTGACAATGCCACTTACACCCATCCTATGAAACCTGTTTACAATATAATTTGGCTTAATAAAATATGAAAGCAGAGATGTTGATGCTTAAAAACACAGCCAACACATTTGACGTGTTCTGCTAATTTTGCAAATACATCAGGGTCCATAACAATGCGTTCTAGTCTAGCAGTTTGGACGGATGAGATTATCAAGACTTCGGTAAGTACATATTTTGTCTTATTCAATAAAGTGTTATCTTAATTTGTTTTAATATTATACATGCAGTATTATACATTTATTTTCAGGGTCCTTTGTTGCTAAAACATGTTACTGTTAGTGGTGAAAACGGCAATAAAAGAGGAGTTTGCAGATCTAACAGTTGATATTATTTAATTATATTTCTATTGTGTACTTATTTTACAGGGTAACAATATTTCAGTATTTAATATGTTCCTCTACTCCTCTCCCTTCCCCCGCACAAAAAGCAGTGGTATTCCCTCCCAGTTAAATGGTTTGTGTTTTAACTTTCCATGGCCAGAAGAAGAAAAAAAAACAATTATCACTGTTCTCAGTTATCTTAAGTTTTCATTCTTTTACTATAATAGTAAATATTTATCAATGAAGTGGCATTAAAAATCTGATTGACATGTATACAGGCAACCAAAAAATGCATGCATAATCTTCTGAATTACTGCAAGGCAAAAGCTATCATTATCGCGACTTTTTTATATGGCTGGGACTCATAACTTTTTCAGTGAAGTACTGCACCTTTAGAATTCTATGATGAACCCTTACTTGCTGACATGCATATATTTCCCATATGTTTTCGCATCGTACGGCTGTTCGTGTACATTCCAGCTTTAATTATTTGGCCATATCTTTGATGTCATAGTACCAACCATTCCAATTATATGGACCAGTCAAATGCTAAGTGTTGCACTTGTGTGTTGCTAGTGTTATACTAAGAGGCAAAGACGGTAAGACACTGGAATTTAGAAAGGAAGTAAATTACGCTTGTATATGCTTCAATGCAGAAGTGTGCGTTTTTGTGTGACGTTTAAGGTTAAATCCATGCGAGTAAGACTATCTGATAGAAAGTGATACGAACAGTTACTGAAAAAACGTCACTGTAATATGATCTTATCAGGCTTAGAATATAATCACCGTGCGTAATAAAATAATGATCATTAACTTTTTATTTTCCTTTCAATCGTTTTTGGAGTGAAGAACCTACTAGTCTATGCAAGAGACTCTCTGAAATATACTAGAGTTGGGAACTACATAGTTATGTACATCACAAATCAAGCATTCCACATCCAGAAAATGTAGTGAGCGCTTTCTTATCATTATATTTCTGGCAAGATATAGCCTGCAAATTAAATTAATTTACTAATATGGTAAATATTTTTTAAAAATTATTAGGACATCAGACATTACAGGTTGTTTATGTCCCATGTTTGCGCAATTTAAGGCTTTATTTCATACCTGAACGTACCTGAGTTACAACATACTTGAAGTTAGTCATGAGAAAATATGAATCTTCACAATAGTGGTTCAAAATAAAGAACAGTGAGTACAACTTTCACAACAAAACAAATTCAGTTATCATATGTGTAGTACTGGACTGCATCTGGGGTATATGGGCTACTTCATTTCATTCTATCTAGAGCGGATGGACTACTTCATAACAATTTATTTGTGGCAGATGGGCTACTTCATGTTATCTGTGGCAGATAGGCTAGGCACTTCCGTTCATGTAGGGCAGGTGTTCTATTTCATTTCAATCCATCTGGGGCAGATGGGCTACTTCAATTCAATTCATTTTTTAAAGCAGCTTTGTTGTTCATGATTATCTTAAAATGTACACTTAGGATTCTTTTCTATATTTAATTTTCTAATTGAGTCCGAAAATGTTCGGTGTACATGTATAATAAATACTTTAATAATAATTATAACTCAATTTTGTCTGGTTCGTCTCATAATCTACTACAAACACTTCAAAGCTTCAAAATACAGCTGTTCATATCACCCTTACAGTTCCACGATCAGAGCAGTAATCGTCGCTGCTCTGTACTCTACACTGGCCATCCATTCGATCCAGAATCAAACACAAAATGTGTTCTCTGTGCAACGTTTCACTGACGAATCGAGTCCAACATACATATCCAGCCTCACCCATGTGTATACACCAGCAAGATATCTACGCTCCTCTTCTGACAATCGTATGCTCATTATTACCACTATGAAAACGAAATCATATGGACAACGTTATTTTGCATACCAGGGCTCGGCAACATGGAACGAACTGTCCATTGATATTATACATAAAGACACAGTGGTCCCTTTCAGGTGTGCACTTAAAGGGAACAAAAACCCGGACCTGCATAATTTTATTGTAAATAGAAGGATATTTAGTAGTTTGTGTATTTAATCTATCCCAACTATTTGTTCATTTGCATCTTATGTATTTGCACTTCAATTTGATAAAACAATATTGTCCTGTTTTGCGAGATCACACGGAAAGACCCTGCCGCGAATTTGTTAGCTCCCTTCCAAATAAACAGGATGTGACGTCATTTGAGACGATTAACGTATACAAGACATATTCAGTTTGTGCAGCGAAGTGTCAAGTAGAAACAAGATGGTTCAATACGCAGCTCTAAATTGTGTGAATCAAATATACAAGTTAAGTGTCTCTAAATATGCCTTGCAAATTAATCATTTAGGAAGAAAAACAAAAATAAGGAACATTGAATACTTTATTCTTCTTCTACACATCGCTGGGCAGCTCCCGAATTGCACACAGAACCCATATGAAAGGGTACCTTAAACAATTTAGGAAAATCTTTAAAAGGATTAATAAATTAGAAAAGACTCAAGTATGGAGAAGTACAATTTAAATTTTAAAAAATGTATGGATCCCCACTTGAGCACGGTCGAACTCATTATGAAATAAATAGACAATGGGATGAACGACACGGAAAATATACAAGCCGTAAAAACAAAAGTTTTTTTATTTTCCCAAAAACAAAGATAGTACATCGTACTTCTTTCAAAATTAAAAATCAAATAAATGAATATTAAAAAAAAATTGTGAAAAAAATCTTATATATCACATACATATAGCACCGACATTAATATCATACATGGGGTACAGGTGACCTCTAGCCAAGGTCGACAAAATGAACTAGGGAAAGAATTTTGAGATTAAATGAATAAAACCTACTCGAATGATCAACCCTATAGAAACACTATGGATACAATACCCCATCACAGTTTAACTACATAAACAGACATTTTAGAAAGGTGAGAAAAATATATTAAAAAACACCAAACTACATATCGGGAGTAACATACCAACGCATGAAAAGTTTGTTCCTTTGTTTTCGAAAATGGGAGCGGGGACCTGTCTGGTGCCCGCCACCCCAACCCTACACCCACCCCTAAAAACGATGTGCAAATAACAGAAGTTCCAGACAGAAGATTATGTTGGGTTTTTTTTCTCACATTTCTAAAAGAATCTAAAAGGCGAGCTGTATGAGCAATCATATTAAAGAGAGATGGCTTTATGCTAACTCAAGACACCACTTTGTGCCAGAGACATTTCGAGCTTGAATGTTTCTCTAAAGACCCAAGAGCAGCGCCATTGTCAGAATTTGACGAGTCCTGTTTATCTTTATCCCACGAATTTATCCTGTAAGGTTGGATGTTAATATAATATTCTACTTCGGGAATGTTGTTGTTTTCGTTGTAGGGTTAAACGCCATTTTCAGCACACGATAGGCTATACATGGCGGCCGGTATATATTGGAAGAGGAAGAACCCGGGAAATCCCCCCCCCCTGAAAGAACCATCGACCCACGAGAAGCTACTTGCAATTGATTTTACATCCTGTATTATGTAGAAAGATATGACACGATAACACATGACCGATTAGCCAGTGAATAATGACTTTGCTTACCAATTCAAATTTCAACCTCAAGTGAATTATCATTTCGTACATCCGCTTGTGCAGTTGGAGATATGTATATAAGTGGATGCGACACTCCAATGCATAAATCCAGCTGTTCAAATGAAGACGGTTTCACCATCTAAAGCATAGAGAAGTGTTCTGATTTTAAGTCATGGATGCGGTGTAGTAATCTACAAATGAATGATGATAAGCTGAATTCATTCACCCAAAATTAACAGAATCAACTAATATCAGCGACTTTTCCATTAAATGTAAACAAACACATAGAAATCTACGTTATTTTAATCTCTCTCTCTCTCTCTCTCTCTCTCTCTCTCTCTCTCTCTCTCTCTCTCTCTCTCTCTCTCTCTCTCTCTGTGCCTAACGAATTAATCTTTTAGGAAGAAAAGTAAAACTTGGAACATATAGAATACTTCTTCTTCTTCTTCTATTACATCGCTGGGCAGCTCCCACACTGCACAAAGAACCCATATGAAAGGGTACCTTAAACAATTTCGGAAAATCTTTAAAAGTACAAACAAACAAACAAACAAACACACAAACAAACAAACAAATAAATAAATAAATAAATAAATAAATATATAAATAAATAAATAAATAAATAAATAAATAAAATAAAATAAAAAAAAATTAAAATAAAATAAATAAATAAATAAAAATATTAAATAAATAAATAAATAAATAAATAAATAAATAAATAAATAAGTAAGAGTCTGGAGAAGTACATTTTTTTTTAAAAATGTATGGACCTCCACTCGAGCACAGTCGAATTCAATATGAAATAAATAGACAATGCGAAGAACGATACGGAAAAAATACAAGTTATAAAACACTCAGTTTCTTTTCCTCCCTCTCCCCCACCCTAAACAAAGAGTGTACACCGTACTTCGTTCAAAACTAAAATTCAAAAAAATGTATATAATTTTTTTTTGATTTTTTAAAAAATATATATCAAATGCCTATGACACCAACATAAATAGCGTACAGGTTATCTCTTGCCAAGGTCGACAAAATGAACCGGGGAATGAATTTTGAAATTATATGAATAAAACCTACTCGGATGATCAACGCAGGAAACACTAAAGATACAATACCCCTCAAAGTTTAACTACATAAACGGAAATTTTAGAAAGAGGAGGAAAAATATATATTTAAAAAAAAAACACCAAACTACATATCGGGAGGAACACACCAACGCATGAAACCGTTGCTCCTTTGTTTAAGAAAATGGGGGTTTGGATCTGTATGGTGCCTGCCACCCCCACATCCCAAAACAGATGTGTGAATAATATAAGTTCCAGTTAGTTTTTTTCACATTCCCAATAGACCCTAAAAGGGGAGCTGTATGGGCGATCAAATTAAAGAGAGAAGGCTTTATGGTAACTCAACACACCAGGTTGTGCCAGAGACATTTCGAGTTTAAATGTTTCTCTAAAGACCCATCAGCAGCTCCATTTTTGTCAAAATCTGACGAGTCCTGTTCATCTTTGTCCCACGAATCTATCATGTAAGGTTGGATGTTAATGGTATAGTCTACTTCGGTAATGTTGTTGTTGTTGTAGGGTTTAACAGCATTTTTTCCAGCACACGATAGGCTATAAATGGCGGCTAGTATTAATGATGGAGGAAAAACCCGAGAAAAACCCCGGAAAACACGCCGACCCACGAGAAGCTACTGGCACGCTTTCTCACATACCCCATCGGCCGAATCTGAAACTCGAACCCGCGTAGACAGAGGTGAGATATCAGTGATCCGTAACGGAGAGCGCTTTAGACCACTCGGCCACTTGGGCTATCTGGCTGATTCTCCAAACTTCTGATTCGGACCATATGAAATATTATTCAGTTTTGTACAGGATTTAAACGTGAAATTTAAAATTGTTGTTAAAGATGATTTTCTCATTATGTCCGAACCAAAGTACGTCGAGCAGTTCAAATATGTAATTAAGGTAACAAAATCTCGTTAGTACGCGTGATCATGGTGTAGTTATATAATGAAATGACGTAAACATTATTATTTTGCATCGGCAATTTAGTAGTAAAATATTTTTAAACTTGTCGTTCAACTTTAAATAGTTTGCTTTATTAAGAACTAATACATTTACGAAAACACTAACAAATAAGAAGAAATAGGCTAAACGATGTTGAACTCAGTAACGACAGTATTTCCCGAGTATTCGTCAATGCTGTTTTATTTATCGAGTTCAAGTATCATTCATTATTAGGTTGGAGCTCTTTCATATATAAAACTTCACATCATGTTCTTTTTTCCCCAATTAAAATATATCAAATAATTTTGAAGAGCAGAGCAAAAGGGACAGATGCCTCTTCTGTTTCGTTAAGCACAGAAGCTGAGTTGATCAAATGGAAAACTTGAAAAGTTACAATTTTTTTAATTTTAATAAGTTATTAAGTTAAAGAAAGATAACAACAAATAAAGCCTTAACAACCATGTGGCGACATCTCACAATTATTAAATAGGATCCTTCTACCTGTTCTCTATGGGACGAGTTCTCCATAATTCATTATCAACAATGCCGGTGTGTACAGTGTCTCAAATGACGTCATTTCCGCTATTTGTGAGGGGGAGGGAAGCGTGTTGTTTTTTATTCAAGACGGATCGGGATATATGATCGGTTTTTCATAAATTTCATCGTAACGAGTAAGAATGAAATGTTCAAATTTTCAGAAAGTGACCAATATGCATATAGCAAAAAATATAAAAATTTGAGCGAATTTCATTTTGCATGTTTGTCCCCTTCAAAGGTGCACTTAAAACTCACCTTTTTTGACTGCAAGAGCAAACTTAAAGTATTTTCAACATGTTTTTATGTTTTCTAATTGCATGGTGTTTTTTTTTAGTCATTTAACCATATTAGTATAGATGTTGTAAAGTGCATAGAGCTTCTAACGATTAGGTGCTATACAAATTCATCATCATTATTATTATCATTAGTAGTAGTAGTAGTACTAGTACTAGTAGTAGTAGTAGTAGTAGCAGTAATAGTAGTTGTAGTAGTAGTATAGCCAACCCATTTTTATATTTATTGTGTCTTATATTTTACTACATTCAATATTTGTCAGGATGGGATATGTTGAGAAGTAAACTTTAAGGAAGAATGTTCTTATCGTGTTGCTCCCATGCTGCTTGTAGTAATTCACTGAAACATTTGAGGTTAATAGGTCATATTTGTCTATACGCTGCATGAGTTTACTTTTGTGTCCCGCTTTGTTGAAAGTTTTATTTTAAAAAATGTCTACATTTTGGGAGGGTTAAAGTTTCAGATGGTAGAAGGTAGCTTGTCATCACTTCCGGAAAAAAATAGCTTCATCATCGATTTCAAAAAAAACTTTCATATATATGTGAAAATTAGAGTTGAGAGATCGTAAGGGTGCAATTGACATGCACAAATGTAATGTTGCATACACCTGCCTAATATAAATTTCATAGAAAATAAAATACATGAGTGAAGTCAAAAGGTCCTTTTTTATAGGTATAATAAAGGAATCATAAGAATATCAATCACTTGACCCAATAAATCAGTGCAAATGGAATTAAAACAAATTATACACCCCACCCCCAAATCTATACATGTATTTTTCACCGAATGCTATTCCTTTAGAACAAGAGACGCTCGCTGTGCAAGCACAAACCCTTTCCCTGTGTGATAATTTTGAGAAACTTTGTGCAATTAACAGATTGATGCTATTCCAAAAAGTTGTCATCCAGGCAGTTTTTGAGACATTCTACTTGCCTTGAACCAACGTGTCTACTGCTGCGAAGTGGCTAGCTTTGCTTCCAAGCCGACACTCAAAAAGTCACACCATAGCATTAAGTTAAGAGATTTGTAATGGAAAAATTTACGAAACTGTCCCCTGCCAACTAA
Source organism: Unio pictorum (assembly GCA_030141615.1). NCBI lineage: Eukaryota > Metazoa > Mollusca > Bivalvia > Unionida > Unionidae > Unio > Unio pictorum. Next base: position 10,780,114 of record JARLTB010000108.1, read on the forward strand.
ATGAACAGGGTACGTACCATTCTGTGGCGTTGCAACCTTCATAAGTTCTTGCCACATCACTGGTTCCATTTTTATCCTGCACTGAGTAAGTAACATACGCATTTTAGCCATACCACTGGTTACATTTTTATCTCCAAAACTGAATACGTTGCGAAAACATTGTTCTCTACAAAAATCATTGAGTTTTCTTTTGTCTGTTTTCTTTTAAAAAAAAAGCACACACAACAAGAAACATCATTTTATTTTAGCCAATCATAAAGATTGTGAGTTTGTAATGAGGGTGATTACCGCCATAATTATATGTATAAGTTTCATATCAGTAGCATTATTCTGTGTTGGACTGTTTTAATGTGTATAATATACATTCAGAGTTGCATCGTTACCACTGTGAAAACTTATTGCTGAATTTGTTATGTTTGTTATTACAGTCATGCAATTCTTTGCAAGTGATTTGTATGTATTTATAAACTTGTCTCTTCTCGTCGATGACGTAGTAACCAATGAATTGTATGACGATATAAATGGTTCGTTCTTCCACTTAATTCTTTTTGCTGTTGATTTATGTCTTCGAATCATTGCTTAGCCATTTCGCAATGGACGTCTATAACATGAGAACCTCCTTTTCGTAGGTTAGGCATTTTTTTATTCTGAATATTGTGAGAGGTCTTAGAGAAATTTTAGGTTTTACAAGACAATTATGCATGCAAATAACAATATTTAAAAACGAAATTTTTTACTTATCTGCTCTGTCTATTACTTATTTAATTGGCTTATTCATCTGTTAAGTGTAACGCCAAACACTTCAACAAAACACCATACAACAATGAAATTGTTTGATTAATATTTTATTTGCGGTGCGTAAGTTTTAACTTATTTTTAAAATAAATTAACGTTTAGTACTATAGATATTGAATATTTTAAATGTAGCGATTATGATGTTACTGATTTGATTAGAAATATGCCAAATGACGGTTTACCGGGGAGGGGGTCTACCTTTTTTCAAGTGATTGTGGGTAAGTTGCATACTCGAGTTTATGCAGCGGAACAGGCAGTTAAAGTAACACATATCGTTCCCGGATTAGGATGGCAGATGTCCCTGTAACAATTTCAAAGACGAAAACACACCAGCAATATTTCAAGGCGTTGGTGCCACCCTTCCTCTCGCCGACCCAATGAGAGGTTGGGGAGTCTAGAACCACCGCGTCAATTGCACAACCTTTAATCTCGTGTTGTTTGTACCAGTTTTGCAAACAATGACTTTATTAAGGGGTATTGCCGCCATAACTCTACGTGCTTTTTTTTAAAAATTTGTATGCGTGTATTTTCTATTATTGTATGCTTTATATTCTTGAGCAGCAGAGAGGGTGAACAGACCACGTTTTCAAGCAAAAATAATGCTTCCTACGAAACCTTATTTTAACCAAAAAAAATAAGTCTCCATTTAGCAAACGGAGACTTTACGATTTTTTAATCAATTTTGGTCGCAATGATGTGGTCATCACCCTCTCTGCTGCTGGAACTTTCAGTTCTGGTTAACAAAAATAATAAATGATTTCAACGAAATATTTGATCCAGTCCGATACGATATCGTGTCCGAGGATCATGTAAATTTATTGTTATAAATCCATGCGGGGTTGACTGAGCGTTACTAAAGAAATTTTTAAATTGATTGAAGTCCATATCGGAACACCATGTCTGCCAAATATTTCGTAACGTATGTGTATCAACGCCGTTAAACACAGCAAGAATATTACAGTTATCTCTGATCACTTTTGGAATCTGAGTGTAGCGTGGAGTGACATATATCACGTCAGTGTTTTTATGCCTTCCTCGGGAAAAGATCCTAGCTGGGTTTTTTTGATTGTCTAACATCACATCATCGTATACGACTAAATTGTTAATGCTCCCATCAAGGTCATCCACGGATGGCGCCTCGTCAATATCAGTTATAAAATCAATGGCGTTCTCACCTTTAATTTCTGATGCATTCTCGTTAAAATCCTTTAACACTTCATAGCATCGTTGATCATCTACGCTAGGAGCAACTAAATACAATTTATCCCACTTCATCCATCTCATTATTAAATTGAGCAACAATTGCGTCTTGCCGGATCCAGATGGCCCGATTATAATTTCACGGATAGAGTTTGGTAGCGCTGCATGATGCTTAACTGGTTCTCTTATTTTAGTCGCTGAAAAATCAATTATATTCATATCTCTATACATAAATTATGGATCTATATTGTATGAAGTGTAAAACGCGTACTGGCACAAATGATGTGACGACGTTTCCAACTAAAAATAACAGATCAGCACTTACTGGTAGATGTGCAACATGTGGTATAAAAAAGTTTAGATTTATTTCTACAAAATCAAAGATTTGACAATCCGGAGATGTTTTAAAAAAAAAACGAGGAGGTGATATCGCAGCCAAATTTGCAAAACTCCCTGGAACCCCATGGGCAAAGTACCCCGGAGAAAAGCACCTTCCAGGATATAGCTACTGTGGCCCTGGAACACGATTAGATATCAGACTTGACGATCAAAATCTGCCCCGACCCAGCGAGTATCCGATAAACGCTATTGATAAGGCGTGTCTTGCTCATGATGTTGCATATAAAAGCAGCAATCTGCAACACAGGCATCTCGCAGATGTGAAATTAATTCATGCGTTAAATGCTATTCCTGATAAATCGTTCAAAGAAAAATTCGCTTCGTGGTTGGTAAAATCAGCTATGAAAGGCAAATTGATGATGGGTGCTGGTAATTAATAATATGGAATCTATTTATTATTCTCCGAGAGGATACTGGAAGGGTAAAGCAGCAATCAATAAACTCGCTAGCGCCGCAAAAGTGAAAAAGGCTACTGCGGCTAATTGGTTATCCAAACAGGCTATATGGCAAATTTATCTACCGCGTCCTAAACAAATCAATTTCTCGCATTTTGATGTGACTGTCCCTAATGAAGTTCATCAGGCTGATTTATTGTTTTTACCACATGACAACGGTTACAAATACGCGCTAACCGTAGTTGACGTTGCTAGTCGATACAAACAAGCAGAACCGCTAAAAACAAAATCATCACCTGAAGTTGCTTCTGCATTTGAAAAGATTTATCGACGAGGCCCTCTACGCTGGCCAAATCTGTTACAAGTTGATCCTGGCAAGGAATTTCAGGGTGTGGTTGCATCTACAATGAAACATCACAATGTCACCATCAGACAAGGGTATACTGCACTACATCGCGATCAGGCAATTGTTGAACGATTTAATCGGACTCTTGCTGAACGGTTATTTGGATATCAATACGCGAAGGAGTTTATTCAGGATAAAAGATCCCGTGAATGGGTTAAGAGATTACCAGCTGTGATTACCGCGCTCAATAACGAGATTACTCGAACAATCAACATGAAACCTAACAACGCTATTAAAAAGAAGTATATACCTAAAATGGAAATCCAAGGAATTTCAAAAAAAGATTTCAAAGAACCAATTCTTGGTAGTAATGTCACTCTTAGGTATTTATACGAACCAGGAGACCTTGAAGGTGGCAGAAAAAGGGCTACCGATCCTATTTGGAGTGTTACTGCACACAAGATATCTACTATAACACGATCAACTGGTAGACCAGCAATCTATAAACTGGATTCAACTGCCCCTCAACGAGGATTTACTAGACAACAACTACAGGTAATTCCTGACGATACTCAATTACCACCGCGGGGTCTTAATTAGCGCCGTTGCGTCTGTTGCACTCAAGACAAGTCAACATCACATTGTTTCTGACATGACCGAGATTGTTATTTTTTCTGTCTACGGTAAATTGGCGAGGATCTTTATCCGAATACTGCCAACGCATTATATAATTGCAACTCGCGCAGTGATTATTCTGTTGTTGTTTCAGCGTAATTATTAATTTAGCATCAATGTCAAATTCTCGTTGTTTTTTTTGTCTTGTTGTTTGTAACCGGAGAGTTTTTTATTAATGATGCTAACATCAACGATGCTAACATCATCCATTGTGGTGTCATCATCGCCTGACTCTGTCAGGACAATTCTTCGAAGCTGATTTATTCTTCGTACTCTGGATACTGCGAGATAGACTAAATTCGACCATTCGATGCGATTATCTACCATCCAAACAATTGTATCCGATATAGTCAATCCCTGTGAAGAATGTATCGTCGCTGCGTATCCTTGCGTCCATGGGGATTTATTAGCACGCAATGCATTTTCGACGACGCTGATATCAACCAGCACAATATCATTTAACACGAGAATCTGCTTTTCACTCTTCCCTGGAATATCAACTTCTATATTCTGCTTTCGTGTATCCGAAGGCCTATAACACAACGGTACTGGAAGTGTTGCAAATTTTTCTTTATGCGTTTCAAATAATTTCATCTGAAGTGTGTCTCTGACTATTTTTCTACTTGCAATTATCAAATCGTTTGGTCTCCACGTTTCCCAGAAATCATTCATGGGAGTTTCTAAAATTATTTCACGCGCTATTTCGCATTGGATTTTATCCGGTTGTAATCTAATCAGTGCTTTGAACTCGCGTAATTGTTCATCAAGTGATCTATGGTCGGTATTAATTTCTTCATAATAGTCTACAGAACCCTTTAGCCATTCATGTGGAGATCCACCGACAAATGGTGGTGGTTGGCCGTGATCACCGCACATGACGACTTTTGTGTTTTTGTTTAACAACCACTCGAGAAATGTCTGTAATACTCTTAACGATACCGTGCATATTTCATCCCAGATTATGATTTCAGGAATGAATTTATCACCCATTCGATCAGGGGTCCATTCATCGCCTTTCCATCGAAAGAAACTATGATAAGTACAGGCATTTACCCCTCGCTGTATCATCTCTCTGGCGAGTCTGTGAGTCGGTGTTAACACAATCATGTTTGACCGACGATATAATTCAATTGCACGAGTTGTCTTTCCTGACCCACCACAACCGTTTAAATAAACTGTCTTGTATCTACATATTGGATCAGATACCGGTGGTGCATTAGAAAATTCTGATTGAATCTCATCACACTTTAAGTACTTTTCATCCATGGTATCATCTGCCGATTCACAATACTCATGTAGTATTTCCTTTTTAAATCTCCAACATCCCCAATTTGCCTCCGGTTCTGTGAATTTAGCTACATCTGATTTGTATTTATTGTGTATATACATCGAATCAGTAGCTACTCTAACCGCGGTATTAGGAAATCTATTTATCATCGAAAATAAATTGATAGAAGCATAAGCTAGCATAGAACTTCTCAAATGTGTGTACTGGGAATTACATCCATCACAGTAGGTAACAACCGTACCCAATTTCTCACCATTGGATAGAAACGCATCCTTACGGGATACAAGTTTTCCCTGTTTCGTTAAATCCGTTACAAGAAAATCGTATTCAGCGACGTCTATGATCAACCGCGAGGAATATTTTGCATTGTCGTATCTTCCACCCTGGGTAAATTTACCGATTATTCTTCGTCCAAAATCCTTTGCTTGTTCTTTTTTAATTTCAAATAACTTCTTAGACCAGTTCATGATTTGTTCTTCATTGAAATCTGGAAACTGTTTTCGCAGTTCGCTAATTATACGATCTAGATCGGGTTGTGGTAGCCAAATTTCTTTCTGAGCTCGATAGCATATAATAGCTTCGGAAACAACGATATTAGCATACCACAATCAATCATATATCGTAGTAACACTATTGGCACCCAGGCCTTTTCAGATATATGTCTACCAAGCCAAACATAACTACACGGATGTAACCCTGTAGTGAGTTCAAATGATATCACACGAGCGAATCCGGTTAAATCAAAATCAGGTAATGGCCCATTAATCGCAACACGAGTCATTTCATGTGTGGGGTGTCCAAATCGTTTAAAATAGTTACTACATTCTCCATACCCGAGAAAACTTCCAGGATAACACGCAGATATATCAATTGAAATCATACCATCACGTGAGTATTTCGTATTCCACAGTCCTCCATGACCACATTTGACGCAACTCAATTTAACGTCCTCGAGAAAATCACTTCGTGTTGGACGCCATGAGTTTTTTTCTCTTACGAAGTGAGCTACCACTGATGGAATAGTAAAACTATCCGTTAATAGTTTTTCATGGGAACTCTCCGGTGAAAAATCACTATCGATTTTTCTCTTTCTGTTATCTAATTCTTCAACGCGATATAATTCACCATTTGGTCTTACAAATTGATCAAATCCTGATTCGGAACCAGCACTACTAAGTAACCACACTGACACAGGATCATCTTTACACAACGCATGAATAGCATCAAATAATTTCTCTTCATAGAAAACATCCCCGACGAATTCCGGGGGGATATATCTCACGGTTCTATCTCGTGGAAATATTGTTACTGCAGGTGTCCACGCGTGTTCGTTATGATCAATAATTTGTATTGGAGCCCCTCGCGATTGATATTTCGGTTCGTATAATACTTCTCCGGTTATTGTTGTTACTGATATTGGGAATTTTAATGATGCTTCTAATTTAGCTATATCAGAAATCTTTGCACCGTGCTGTTTCACTGTCAGTTCCCATTCGGTTATTTTCCTACGTCGCAGATCAGTTAGTTTATTTCCTCGGGATGCATTTGTGAAGTGTTCCATTGCCCGTGTTGCTACACAATTGAGCCTTGACGAAGTCAACGGTGAATATTTCATAGGAGCTAGTTTTGCAATATCGGGTTTATCATTTAACGGATATATCCCATAAACGATTGCTGTTACAGGATAAGATCTCTCGTAGTATGGTTTGTCAATTCCAGTTAGAATTCCTGGTTTGGAATCTCTACATGCAATGACAGTTTTTTTATCCTTGAGGATTGGTTCAAATTTATCCCTGATAATTCATTTGCCTTCGACTTCGATAATGAATTTTATTCTGAAAAAATACTTTTGTTCGGTATTGCTTTGTTGGGAATTGCTTTGCAATTTACCTTTGGATTTCCAGCTCCTTGGCAGGCCAAGGTGTGAAATTATCTCAGCTGCTCTTTCATCGTTCATAGTAGCATCGATGATGGGTACATTGACATCTTCATCAATAATTCGAAATGTCGACCAACAGTATGCTGCACCGTCTCGGTAGAATTCATTAAAACACTCCCTGATTTTACCCAGTATAGTTCTATCACCGATTAGACGTTTTGGTGTATCAGAGACTCTATCGAGATTGAATTTATTATTTTTCCAAGGCTTAATTTTCGATAATCTCTTGAACTCCTCCATGTTATAATTAAAACAAGTATTTAAATAGAAAAATATAGTATAATGAATCACTGCAAGTGGCTTATGATTGGATCAACAACCCCGTGTAACAAATCATGCAGAAGCGAATTCTGTGGGTATCATATGCAAAGTGTGAGAAACGGTTCAAAAGGTCCTCTCCCATGCCTCCGATGTGGGGTGGGCGTCAGGGGAAAATCACAATTATGCCTTGCTTGTGGGGGTAAACGATACAGGGAACTAAAACGCTATTATGACAAACGAATTAATGACCCGTTCAATGACAAGGTCATCAAAATCCATCAAGATTATATCCAGAGGTTTATAACTAAAGCAGATAATAAATTAGACAAATAGTATTATTATACAAATGAGCCAAGATTTCAGACCTCACCCAGTGCTTGTTAATTACGAAGCCTCCAGTGATGGTGTTGTCAGGCACCGCAGACTAAAAAAACCGGTTGGATATATGAATAATATGGGGTATTTGTTGTTTAGTGCTAGAAATAAAACATATCTCTGTCACAGAATTATTTTTGAATGTCATAACGGATTAATCGAAGACGGATTTGTGATTGATCACATAAATGGCGTGAAGACTGATAATTGTCTTGAGAATCTTCAAGCCGTCTCACAAAGTCTAAATTCAAAATTAGGTGGAACCGGCAAATACGCAAAACACCCCAAGGGTGTGAAATCGTTTGATTTAGAAACCAGCGAGGAGAGAATCTTTCATTCGATAAACGAAGCCAGTAGATACTTTGACATTTGTATGCCTTCAATTCGATTTGTTGCAGAAAATTTAATTAAAACATCTCTGTCTAAAAAAAATGGTCATAAAATAAAATTCGTATACACCTGAAACTATTTAAGGGAGATAAATCCTTTATGGATAAATCCGCTGCAATTCACACTCTACCTACTAAGTTCCCTTGTATTATGACGTCAAAGGAATTTGTCGCCTGCTATTACCTGTATACCTTGACTAGGCGCGCCCCACGTGACTGTAATGGAGATATAATACATGAGTTTCGATAGAGAATCAAACTTTTTATTGTCGCTTGGGCTAAAACTTCATTATTTAAATAGTTGTATTTTTATTTATCTACATATCTCATGTGTGGGGGTGGGTGGACTAGCAGTAAAACCACGTTCTTTCAGTACAAAAATTCTTTATAATCTAACGCATTACCTATGTTCGCTCAGCCGGAACGCGAGTGTTTCCTATTCATTGAAGTAGGTGGGCGTGGTTAAAATTCCTCTGTATACAGCTCTTTGTGATTTAATCGATAATGCATTTTTGTCTAGAGAATTAGAACAGGAAAAATATACGCTATTATTTAACAACTGTATTATTTTGTTTAATGTTTCATTTAAAATATTTGTCTCATTTAAATGTTTTGAAACAGCATTAATAAGTAATAAGGAAATAAAATAACACACTCGTGAATCAACGCTGCTGGATTAGTCGCCTTATATAGCATATGAAAGGTAGAAAGCTGGGGCTTTCGAAGGCCAATGCGACCGATCAAAACTAACTAACGCCATTTAACTCGGGCGTGTGGTTGTCTTTTGTTCACAATCATGCAACCGGGTTAATTTAATTGGGTTGCTTTTGATTGGTTGGTTGGCCGTAGAAAATCCGCCCCGTCGTTTCATGTTTGTGCTGTTTTGTGCCGTCCCAAATCATTACCATCATCGTTTCATTGAATATGGTTGTGAATGTCCTCCCAAGCATATCTTCTGGGCGGTCTAAGATGATGTTTGTCACCTTAGGCCTCCCTTTCGGAGATGTATGCTTTGGGGACATCGCAAATCCCATCCCTAATTAAGTATATGTATGCCAAAAATGTGCCGCAACACTCGAGTGGAGATATACGGCATTGTACTGTCCATTAATTAAGTATATGTATGCCTAAAATCTGCCGCAACACTCAAGCGGAGATATATACGGCATTGCACCGTCCATTAATTAAGTATATGTGTGCCTAAAATCTGCCGCAACACTCGAGCGGAGATATATACGGCATTGTACCGTCCATTTATGTAAGCCTAAAATCTGCCGCAACACTCGAGCGGAGATATATACGGCATTGTGCTGTCCTTCAAAAAACGGGTCAAAAATGACCCTCCAATTTTTTTTTAATAATTAGAGATACAGCATACTATATTTATATAAAACTATAAATAATGGATATCAAAGATGTAAATGCTATAATTGCCGAAATCTCAAAGTTAAAAAATAACGGGGTAGTATTATCTGAAGATCTCGACTGTGACAGGATTGCCTCGGAATATGAAGACATAGAGTATCAGTTTAGTAAGGGTCGTTATGTTTTACCTAAGATGTACAGGCTCGTGAAAGGAATTCAAAAGTCCATTAATGCTTGCTTGTACGGTAACGACATTAATTTATTTATAACGCTATTTAACACCGTTGAAGCAATACGTCAAAAGCTCGGCCAAGAGTATCAGAAACGAGCTGAAATTAGTTCTAAGGTTCGTGATCTTAGAAAAATGTTAAACGAGGAAAAACCCGTATTTTAACCACATGAGTGATAGGCTTTCAGTAATTTTTATTAAAAATAAAAAATTTTTAGCGTTTTTTGTAACACTCACATAGGATTTTCTCCTGAAAGGATATTCATCAGTTTGGACTTGCCAATGCAGTTATGTGCGTACTCTATGATCTGGTTGTGGTAGCAAGTAATCACCGCGACGCCTCCATTTTCACGTAGTTGTTGTTGTTGCCGCGTCGTTAACACAAATCGTTCATCACCGTTCTCAGATATTACAATTCTGAAACCCCCAGCGATGTTATTTCTGAAACATTCACGGATAGCGTCGTACAGTTTAACCCTGTTGAAGATGGATACGTTAGCTTGATGGTACATTATTTAATAACTTATCTTTTAATTGTGATAGTTTCACATTTGAAAAATTAGTTCACAAACAATATATGGTAGGTGAATCGCTTACAACTAGATTAGCCCGAGAGCGGCTAGCAGCAATTAAAAAGTTTATACCGTTTCGAGACAGACTTCGCGAGAAACTTCAACAACGACAACAAGCGCAGACTGACTTTTCTGTGTCAAGTGAACAACTGTTTACTCCGATAACAAGTGCGACCAAAGATGTGAAAAAGTTAACTGAAGCAGCGATATACGGAGATATTCCTGAGCGAGAACGAGCAAAGAAGGCGCCGCTGCTTGATACGCTTGAAAAAATAGCAGCAGAGAACGAACAAACGCGCGCAGGGATACAACAGCTATCCAGTGATATAAAAACTCAGCGCGAGTATGAACGATTAGCTGATATTGATGATTCTGCGCCTGAACCACAACCTGTTGATGTCGTCACCCCAAGAGGTGTTCCCTTTATAGACAAACTCACCGAAGAAGCTATAACAGAAATCAAACGACCTGAATTAATAAAACTCAAAGATTATACGACTTTTGGTGATTTTGCCGCCAAAAGCTTTCATTCTAGAAAGGACTTTTTAAAAGACGAGTATAAAAACAGTAGAATAAGCCGAGATGAATGGGTTAATTGGTTGTATAAAACGAATAAGGGGATTACTGGTAATTTGAAAAAGGATACAGTTGAGTATAGATCTTTTAAAGTAGGAGTTGATAGTTATGGTATACAAAAACAACAAGAACGAGAAAAACAAAGTCGAGGCCGACAAAGGCAATTACTTGATGATAGTCAGGGCGCAACTGGTACAACTGAGGAAACAAGCTTGAAAAGGATATTCGATTAAAAATCCAAAGGATTTCAACGCTGGAGTCTTTGACTCTACCGTGACATGCCCTGGTAACATTCTCAGTGATATATCACGGTTAGAGGTTCTCATCGGAGGGAAACGAGCCGGAAATAACTCACCGGAAGTAATTAATGAAGCAGCTGATATCTGCAGACGATTATTTGTCGGCGGTATCATGGACATTAATGTATATCGAAAACTCATTGCTGAATTAGTTGAAAATCACAAAGATGCCCATGGTTATGATCAAAGTCCTATGGATCTTAGCGATTGATAACTAATTGAAAAACTACTAGTTTTATAACAAGATGATCATACATTACAACCATGATAAACCCGTAAGCGTCTACGTGGTAAACTCACGATTGCCTGTTTATAGAGCATATTACGGAGATGGTTTCGGCAATACCATTGCGGGGTTATTTACCAGAATGGCTCCCAAGGTGGCGCCGTTAGCTAAACAATTATCAATGAAAGCCATTGATATTATTCGTGATAAGGGAATCAATTTCGTTGGAAATCTTGCCGGAAAGGCATTTTCTGCCGCGAAAGATAAAATAGCATCATTGATGCGAAAGAAACCAGGAATGACTTCGTCATTGGTGAAACCAGGAATGACTTCGTCATTAGTGCTGCCATCAACTACAGTGATGCCTGCAAAAATCAGCAAAGCAATCAATAGTGCAGTGGAAGAAAAACTAGCGCAATTGACTTCGTCAATAGTGGCTGCTTCGGTGACTCCGGCTTCACCGGTAACAGATAATAGCGCTATCATGAACGCGATAGCAGGAAGTGGTTTGAAACAAAAAAAAAATTCGAAGAATTTTCAACGACGATGATTACAAAGAGTTAAAACGCTAGCGTTAAACTCTTTGAGTTTCACAATTGAAAACACTAGTATTTTAATAAAATGTTTAAACGAACAGCTGATCCCGCGTTAGATATGGAAGCCCCAGTGCGCAAAGACGATTCCGTCCGCGATTATCAATATTATTCCTATCATGCAATACAACCCGACCTACGATCGCGAATTGAACTTCAAGTTCAAGATACCAGTAAATACTTTTTGCCATGTGAAGCATTTATTGAAATCGAGGGAAAACTCGTAACAAATGTTGCAGCTGATACCCCATTTGCAAATGATTCAAATATCCGAGTTGGTTTCGTCAACAATGGTATAATGGCGTTATTTGAAAGTGCAAGATATCTCATTGATGGAAAAGAAATTGAATCAATAGACTGCGAGGTTGATGTTCCAACAACAATAATCGGGCTAGCAAGATATTCTGATGATTATACAAGATCGGCTGGTCCGTCTATGATGTTTGCAAAAGATACTACTGATAACGCTGACCACCTTCAATACATTAAAGTGTTAACAGCACAAGATACTGCAGAAGGAAACCAACAAGAAGCAGCTAATCCAGAACGTCGAGCTAGACCCGGAGCTGCGTTTGATATTCTCAGGGGCGTTAATGGTAATTTCAATTTGGGATTTGCAACACAAGTAGCAACGTTGCAAGGACAGCAGCGATATTTTTCATGTGCGATTCCACTCCATCATATATTTGGATTCTGCAGAAATGTAAGAAAAGTCATCTATGGAGCCAAACACACAATCGCGTTAGTGCGAAAAGGCAATGACAATGATGCAATTTGGCGTACTGGTGCCGCTGATGGTAAAGTTGTTTTGAGTAAAATAGTATTGTGGATGCCAGTAATGACCCCATCAATTACCACGGAAGAGCGGCTACTTTCATTTATGGACACAGGTGGCCAATCATTGATAAGTTGGCTAACAACAACAACTGATGCCAAAGAGGATAATGTTGCTGATACATTTACATGGCACCTGGCATCAAAACAAGGCGTTTCAGCTCCACGTAATATATTTATAGCGCTGCAGGATCGGGATCGATTAGGCTCCCAAGAACGCAGTCATATGATATTTGATCGGTTAGGAGTCAAGGAGGTTTCACTGAGAATAAACGGACAACAAGAACCATCTGAGGATATTCAGCTTGATTACGACACTAACCACATAGCACGTGTGTATCATCGGATGCTGTCATATATGGGTCGTGATCAAAATGTTGATACTGGTTTGCAAATATCGCAACTTGATTTTAAGAACTTGTATCCAATTTATTACTTTTCGCTGGAACATCTCGATTTAACAAGGCAATCCGTTGTTGACATACATTTTAGGGCTGGTATATCCCCTGGTGGTGTTAATTATAGAGCGGTTGCTGTCATTCTCAGTGATAAATCAATGTTGTTAGAAGGGGCTGGCGGACGAATGAGAGTAGTTGATGCACCAGTGGAAAATCTATGATTTTCAAAAATATGTAAATGAACTTGAAGAGTTTCCAATTAGATCAATTGAAAGCATAAATGTGTTTTACAATAAAATGACATATAGTGTTGTTAGTGTCAAGCTGACTGATGGTCAGGTCAAGAAATTGCGATCAAAATCCGCTAAAGAATGTGGAACAACAATAACGTTAAAACCAGCTCAGATGTCCGGCGGTACACATAAAATATCATTAACGGATCGTCAAATAAAACATTTCAATGATGCAATGAAAAATAAGCGAGGAGTTCAAATAGAATTTTCGAAAGCTGCAGTCGCCAACATGATAAAATCAGGTGGTATATTTCCATTGTTAGCTGCAATACCAGCATTGATTGCAGCGGCTGCCCCAGCGGTGGCGAAAGCGGCAGCGTTGGGAGCCGTTGGGACCGCGGCAGGGATGGCGTTGAAAAAGGCAACTGGGAAAGGATATAAAAAAAAGGGAAAGGGGTTGTACCTACCAGGAACCCCGTATTCATGGTACAGCGGAAATGGTCTAAGAAGAATACCAGGAACGGTTTATTAGTTGAAAGCCCAATTGTTGAGGAACCTATGGTTCCCATGTCCAATTTTGATTTAATTGATGCTGCTAAAAAAATAGCGATAAAAAACTTCAGAGGGGTTTTTATGAGAGATCAATTACCGAGAAAACCTAAACACGTTGAAACCGGAATCATCAATCTTGATAACAGCAGCGGATCGGGAACTCACTGGGTTGCATACGCGATCGATCCGCGTGGGATTGTCTATTTCGATTCATATGGGTTAGCTCCGCCAAGCGAGTTTATGCGGTATATAAATTCTTCGATGAAACTCAAAGAGTTTCCGATTTTTTATTCCACGCTGCCAACACAACAATTAAATGATCTACCGATATGCGGCCGTGAAGTATTAAATGTCCTCGCGGAGATTTCATTAAAATCCTTTGGATCTCCGTGGAAACCACCTCATATTGTTGCAAACGAATACACGAGTGGGAAATTACAAGGTAATTTTAGAGAATCAATAAATTGAAAATACTAGAGTCTTTATAATAATGATCGATATTTGGGGACAATCTCTGTCAATGTCGGAACCCACCGCGGAAACATCTGCGGGTTCTATCGAAGAAGTAACAAAAATAATAGAAGATGAAATCGCTGAGACGTTAAATTTAACAAGTGTTGACCCGAACGAAATAGTTGTATTTCAAGATAGCCAGGGTAAATTGAAAAGCAGTAATATATCCGTGAATGACATTTTGATACGGCATCGCGCTGCCGCTGAAAACTCTATTGCACTGTATTCCAACTATGGACAACTTAAACCAGGCGCACTTGTGTCTACGATCACCGACGCGATTGCTACCAACGAACGTGAGCTGAATGATCTTATACGAGGTTATAATAGTTTTCGCAAAAATGTCGTACATAAATTCTTTGGAACCCCGCTTGTGGTTGGCATGACTCTCGCTGAAATCAAAAACTATCTATCGCTATTCTTTTTTAACAGGGACGCGGGAAGGATGATGAATGAAAATGAAATCAAGGCAAATTATCTCGATATTTACAACGATATTTCTAAACTAATAGAAAATCTTGAAAAGGTACAAAAACCCACTAACGACGTCATTGTTAAGTTTTTTGGAACCCCGCTTGTGGCTGGCATGACTCTCGCTGAAATTAGCGAGTTTATCGGCAAGCATACTCACAATGCCTACATCGCTAATAGTTTATTTGGTGTCCCAGCTACATCTACAATGACTCTCAAAGATATTAATGTTTATGGTGAGACAAACAACACTTAATACCATCGTTGATAAATTTTTAGGGAGAACACCTGTGTCTGAAACCACATCGTTGACAGGCATGACCCTCGCGGAAATTAAAAGCGCTATTGAGGAACAAAAACCCACCAGTGAAATGGCTAAACATTTCTTTGAGGGTTCTAAAAGTTACAATATCACTACGACATATTCTCAACTCGAGGGGGATTATCTAACCCGAAAAGGTATAGAATCTGACCTCCTTTTGATTTCATGTTTTAGTCGCCGCGATAAAACGATGATGAAATATACCGAAATCAAAAAAACCTATCTCGACGTTTACGACGATATTCTTAAACTAAAAGAAGATTTTGAAAAGGTACAAAACCCCACCAACGACGTCGTTAGTAAGTTTTTTTGAACCCCACTTGTGGCAGTCATGACTCTCGCAGAGATTAGCGCGGCTATCAATAAGATAAAAATTCCACATAGTGTAAGCGCCGTTAATAACATCGTATACACAGTTGATAGTGGGACCTTTGATTGGATCCGAGGAAATGAAAATTATCTACGTGTTGGACACAGACATATTGGTGTACCAGGTTGCTACCGACTTACAATAATACATCACCGTAAATTTGATTTGGGATTCAGCAACACAGGTATCAGCGGTGTTAACACGCTAACATATATGCTAGAGAAAATACCAAAACCTCCACCCGGGATACCAATCCCGTTTACGATTACTATAAACAATTCCGACGAGTCTGTGATTAGGGAGTCGCTACCCTGGATAATAGAATTTTTATACGGTATCCCCTCATCAGATCCTAAAACCGTTTCAATAATAGGATAATTGAAAACACTATCAGGTTTAAAATAACAATGTCAATGACAGCGTCATCGCAATATCGATTCGACACCGTGAAAGAGTTTTCCGCGAATTTGAAATCACTTTCTGAGCACTATCGTGAAAAAATAAAGAAATACCGCAGAAGAATTACCGCCATCGATGTAACTGTGTACTCGGTGTCTGGTGTGATGGCCAGCGCCGGGGTTATTTTGTCGACGGTGACCATGATGGCTCCGATTGCAGTTCCAATTGCTATCTCCGCGGCAACAACAATTGCGGCAGTCGCCAACGCGATAACTAAAAAATTATCATCGTGTTCTCAGAAAAAACTCGCCGATTATACAGCTCGGTACCGGGTGGTATTTGACACATACTCGAAATTATCCGAGTTGATCTCACTGTCAATAGATAATTCGTTCATATCCGATGTTGAATTTTCCACGATGACCCAGTTGTATAACTCCGCGATGTTGAAATTGGAAATTGAAGACAGCGTTAACAATAATGTCACTACAATTCAACGAATTGCAACTGCTTCAACGAATCGCGGAGAATACCACTCCGATACGAACAAGCATGATATCAATAACATCAACAAACCCTGAATTTAGTGTGAACTTCCCTTCTCCGATTCCAGTGCGTGAGATCGCGCTGGCAAAATTACGAGTATATCATAGCTGGCCTAATATCAGATCGGTTGCATTTGGTGGTCAGCAACCCAATAACGCACTGGTGTTCTCGTATAAGAATAAACCCGATGGTACTCCAGAGTGGGAAACTGTTTCGTTACCAACTGGGTCGTACCAAATTAAGAAAATCAATGCTGAAATTCAGCGTAGAATAAAATCAATCACTGGAAAAGAATCAAAAATAGCTATTAATCTTCATCAACCGACGCTCTCGTCGTCGATCGAAATAAGCACAGAGGGATACATTGTAGATATCTATAACAGCTCGTTAAGAACAGTGTTAGGATGGCCTGAAAAACCACCGGAAAAATCCACCGCCGACTTAACCACAGACGTACAATCATATCATGAAATCAATCCCAGTTATCGAGATAATTTATCTGATATAAGAAAAGGAAGAATCGGCGATAGATTTATATTTACCAACAAAGACACATTGCAATGGGATTTTATCATTAAAAGAACAGCCGACTCATCTGTTACTATTTCATTTACGCTAACTGACGTCCGTGGTTATTTTAATGAAATTAAACAATTATATGAAACACAACTAGAAAACTACGGAAAGCAAAATCGCAAAAACACGTTGAAATAATAAATCAACTTATATCTGACATTGAATATATCTATGAACTAATTATTCAAATAATAATTAATGACAACAGTGACAGTAAACAACGATTCCTAACCGATTACAATATCACAGAAGACAATCTGCGTAATTTCAAGTTTCCCAAGTACAACGCTAATGAACTAGCAAGAATTGTTAGAACCGATATCAAGGCGCTACAAAAACCAGATTCAACTGTCCTCCTCAAATATAATAATGACCCAGATGGCGGTGGTAGGCATATTGCACCGCACAATGTAAATATTTCAACGGTGATTGCTCTCAATTTAGTATGTGATGCAATTGAAGGAAGCTATCAAATTAATCTAGAACAATCAAATCAAGCTCAGCAGGGATATATTCTTTATTCGTTTGCACCAACAGCTCCTCCAGGATTCCTAATTATTGAAAACTCAATTAATCCTGTCTACATGCGATGCCATAATAATTCGTTAACGAGAATTAATTTCCGACTCATCGACCAGTCAAATAATTTAATTAATCTACAAGATGAGGTGTTAGCTATTAGTTTGTTTGTGAAATCATAAAGACTCGATCAAATATTTGGTTGAACTCGTAAATGACTTTTGTTAACCAGAACTGAAAGTTCCAGCAGCAGAGAGGGTGATGACCACATCATTGCGACCAAAATTGATTAAAAAATCGTAAAGTCTCCGTTTGCTAAATGGAGACTTATTTTTTTTGGTTAAAATAAGGTTTCGTAGGAAGCATTATTTTTGCTTGAAAACGTGGTCTGTTCACCCTCTCTGCTGCTTCTTGTCTTTTCTATTAGTTCTATTCTGCTTGTTATAGTTTGTAGTATTATATTATTATATTTTGCATGTTTTTAATTCTAGATACAATCAATACATCTGCCAGTAGGTATTACTGAGTTTGTTCTTTATGATATTACAATACAGCGATTTTCTGTGTTCAGATCACATGTGAGTGATAGTAGTACACACTTTGATATTGTTAATTATTTATTTCCAGCACAACATTTTCTCCTTGAGCTTCACAGATTTCCTTTATAATACAGTATCAAGTATTTCGCAAGATGCAGTAGAGTAATGTCCCATTATGATAACAGAGGGAACGTGAAGTTAATGCCTATTTTAATCATGGAGATCAGATCCGACCTGCCGTACATGTCTCCACAGCAACGTAGTATTTGTTGAATAATATATCAATGTAATTCTTTTATTCTTTTCTAAACCTTTTTTTCTCCATGTGAAGAATTCAGAAGATCTTCGTCTCCGTCACAGTTCATAAGTAGTTACTTCCGGTCTGAAACGGTCGCCCCATTTCTCCAAGTGATAAATCTACCTGGCATTTAAACCTCCTCCCCCATCCCCACCAAATCTCATCCCCTCTCTCTCTCTCTCTCTCTCTCTCTCTCTCTCTCTCTCCGATAATGATCACTGCCATCTCACCTCTGTCTACGCGTGTGTTGGAGTCTCGTGTTTGGCTAATATGGGTACGTCAGAATACTTGTCAGTAGCTTTAGGGTCTCTCTCTCTCTCTCTCTCTCTCTCTTTCTCTCTCTCTCTCTCTCTCTCTCTCTCTCTCTCTCTCTCTCTCTCTCTCTCTCTCTCTCTCTCTCTCAGTCTTTCTGTATTCATGTGAGGCCTGGACAATGAAGCAGAATTACAGAGAAGACTCCAGGCACATGAAATGAGATGCTGCAGAACCATCATTGGCATCTCTTACATGGACCACATCACAATAAAGAAGTGCTTTACACCATTAGGCGCAAAGTAAACGAATATGAAGACCTCTTCACCACCGACATAAAGAGAAAGCTGAAATGGTATGGCAACGTCACTAGAGCCAACAGTCTATCCACAACAATACTGCAATGCAGCGTCCAGGGTGGAAAAAGGAGCTGTAGACAGAGAACATGTGGACTTACAGCATCACAAGATATACCAGCAAACATTTTGTGGAGACACGTGGATTGGCACATGATCGAGACAAGTAGAGCAAACTGGACAGATGTTCAGCAGCGCATTGCCTCAACGACCACTAGGTCATGAGACTGATGATGATGATGATGATGATGATGATGACAGCATTTTCGCAAGCAAATGAAGCACTCCACGTCGAAACAAAATGTATCTATGCATAAATGTTATATGACGACGAAATAACCATATGAAGATGAAGTATATCGGAAAACGGCATGCATATGACGAAAAAAGCATATGACATGGAAGTGTTTAAACAAAATCATTGTATCATTCATGAGTATTTCTTAAATGAGTATTTCTCACTTTGATAATTTAATGTGTACGGTTGTTCCATCATTAATGGTCGCGAACTATTCAATGAAATCAATACCTTAATACAGTTTGGAGCTATGCCTATAGGACTAACACACTTGTATTGATAGAGAATGAGACAGAGAGACACAATGATCAGTATGTTTGCGGGAGCAATTAGCCAATGCAATTTACTTCAGCATTTCTTCCTTCAGACACACGCAGACACACAAACACACACACACACACACACACACACATATAAGATATAGAGAGAGAAGACGGACAGATGGATGGATGGATGGATAGAAGGATGGATGGATAGAAGGATGGATGGATGGATGGATGGATAGATAGATAGATAGATAGATAGATAGATAGATAGATAGATAGATAGATAGATAGATAGATAGATAGATAGATATTAAATAGAAGAAATATAGAATACTTAAAATTCTTGATTCCCCTGTAACTTAAATTTGCTGACTTGACACAGATCCTCTTCATGCACAATTTACTTAGAAACACCAATGCGCGGCATATTGATTTGAACGCAACTGATGTGATATCAGAACAGATAAAATATCATGGAATACAGCGTAAAACAGGAGCTTGTGCCCAAAATATACTTATGAATATGCTAATATTACTGTTTATGCGTATTACATTTATGGTAATACACTTAAAGTATATTCTGTTATTTAGTTTCATAAAATATTTATCTGCGACACATTCTATACAATATCCTGTCTGCTTTTGAAACGTTCAATACATCGCTAAATAAATCCATATAGGAAGGTCAGTGAATCTTTTAAATTATATCGATATATTCTGTCAAACAATCATGTACATCTACTGGTAAATAAACAGTGCCAGTAACAACTATCGCAGTGGTAATCAAACGATTTAAAATATCTAAATATAATATAAGAGAGAATGCTAACAAGTTTGTTTTCATTTGAAACGTGAGAAAAATCAGTTATGAATTTGTTTATAATTGCATGGACTTGTATATTTATTTCAGAAAATAAAAGATATTTCAGACTGTAATTAGACAAGAAGTATAACTACACACAGAAACGTTTACTTTATCAATTAAATATAGACATATAACTTTACACTGTATTCCCCATTTGACACCCGAAGTCTAAGCCTATCACTAGTTAGTCGCAAGTGACATTATATTTTGAAGTTGACGATCTCAGGCAAGAGTGACTAATCGAAGGCCCGCGTGCCGCACGTGGTCCAATCCTTTATGCACTGTGCCCCACAACCATACAGGAAGTACTTCTAAATATGCGCATTTTAACCAATGTGCATAATATGTGATAAGGAACTCTTCTTGCACTTTAGACCGCAAACTGAAACCATTTCATCTGCTTTAGGCCCCCAGCCAAATATGTTCAACGCCTGTGATTTAAATTAACTTTCTTCTCTATGGCCTTAAACGAAGTAAAAAATATATTTGCCTCATATACAAAGTTAACATTTTAAAAGAAACACACAGAGGTATGATTTAAATCCCACATAGTAATTATAGTTCTCTCACACGTCCAAAATGATAACTATTCCAGATGAAATCCAGTCGTGTTCTGAATGAAGTACAATCCTGAATGCGCCGGTGTGCCAATATCTTGGTGTATCACAATATTATGTTCTATCAATGTCAATGAATGAATGTACAATAATTAAAAAAATAGTGACATTGCAATTTGTACTTTAAATGAAGAATGTAAATAAATAAATATTCTCAAATTATAACTGAACACAAATTACGTTGATGATATTAAAACTACTGGTAGGATATGGAACGAGTGGATCTAATGAAAGCACCATTTATATACAACTATAAGACATAATATCAGAACCAGGGTGAGAGTCATTTTACTATCAATAAAGCAGTCACTTTGTGTTAGGGATACATATCAAGTATGGTTTGTTGATACATTGCCGTAATTAACGTCATGCGCTTTAATAAACATTCATGAATAGTAGATGAGCTTACAGATATTAACTGGACCATATCAAACAGTCTATGTTAGTAGATACCTGTCGGGTACTAGGGCAAATGTATATAGTCTTCTAGAAAAAGAAAAGAAAACAATGATAATCAAATAGCAAATGAATAAATAAAGAACAACTTCAATATTAAGAACATCCACAAAGTTGATATATACAAGTTCGTATCAAAACTTTCTCATATTGGCTCGTTGATCTATATAGTTAATCGTTGAGAATGTCGCTCGCAAAATATTTATATTTTTTTATATATAACTACTACAACTTATTCTATCTACTATCACGTGTCTACTGCGCTTGTACAACACTACTTACATGTTGCAACACAGCACATACATTAAATAGTTCAGTTTTGTATATATTAAAACAAATCTACATGCTAGGCTGTTTTCCTTTCAAAATTTGTTCAATGCGGCCTCGCATTAAAGATTGCTGCAACAGAGTTTCCGACGTCTTTTCAGATGGAATATTGGTTGCGTGGCAGTTGCACACACATCTGTAAAATCGGTAGAAAACAGGCTAGACTGGCGTTTATCAGGAGAATATCTACTGTTTTAACATGTATTGTACAGTTTTCAAGCCTTCTGTTTACTTTGAATGATACTTTGTATGGTAGTTGACAGCAGAAATTTGAGATTTCATCTGGCTTAGACACATTTGTGTGAGTACACTATAACAGCTTTTGATGTTATCGATAATGTAAATTATTTCATGAAAATTAGTTGAAAATAATACGAAACGAGTTGGTACATGGAGGAACGTTCTTTCAAATGTAAAATTATTGTAATTATAAAATTACTATTTCATTATGTTATCATGATTCAACAACCTTATATATACGATTATATCTCCCCGACAAGTGGCCAAGATGGACCATAACTAATACCTCGCAAATTATTTGTTAGCCTATTAGATGTGGATACATACATTGTCCATTATTTTATTATCATATTCGATGTGGATACATGCATTGTCCATTATTTTATTATCATATTCGATGTGGATACATGCATTGTCCATTATTTTATTATCATATTAGATGTGGATACATGCATTGTCCATTATTTTATTATCATATTCGATGTGGATACATGCATTGTCCATTATTTTATTATCATATTAGATGTGGATACATGCATTGTCCATTATTTTATTATCATATTAGATGTGGATACATGCATTGTCCATTATTTTATTATCATATTAGATGTGGATACATGCATTGAAAATTATTTTATTATCATATTAGATGTGGATACATGCATTGAAAATTATTTTATTATCATATTAGATGTGGATACATATATTGTCCATTATTTTATTATCATATTAGATGTGGATACATGCATTATCCATTATTTTATTATCATATTAGATGTGGATACATGCATTGTCCATTATTGTATTATCATATTCGATGTGGATACATGCATTGTCCATATTTTATTATCATATTAGATGTGGATACATGCATTGTCCATTATTTTATTATCATATTAGATGTGGATGCATGCATTGTCCATTATTTTATTATCATATTAGATGTGGATACATGCATTGTCCATTATTTTATTATCATATTAGATGTGGATACATGCATTGTCCATTATTTTATTATCATATTAGATGTGGATACATGCATTGTCCATTATTTTATTATCATATTAGATGTGGATACATGCATTGTCCATTATTTTATTATCATATTCGATGTGGATACATGCATTGTCCATATTTTATTATCATATTAGATGTGGATACATGCATTGTCCATTATTTTATTATCATATTAGATGTGGATACATGCATTGTCCATTATTTTATTATCATATTAGATGTGGATACATGCATTGTCCATTATTTTATTATCATATTAGATGTGGATACATGCATTGTCCATTATTTTATTATCATATTAGATGTGGATACATGCATTGTCCATTATTTTATTATCATATTAGATGTGGATACATGCATTGTCCATTATTGTATTATCATATTCGATGTGGATACATGCATTGTCCATATTTTATTATCATATTAGATGTGGATACATGCATTGTCCATATTTTATTATCATATTAGATGTTGATACATTGATTGTCCATTATTGTATTATCATATTCGTTGTGGATACATGCATTGTCCATATTTTATTATCATATTAGATGTGGATACATGCATTGTTCATATTTTGTTATCATATCAGATGTGGATACATTGATTGTCCATTATTGTATTATCATATTAGATGTGGATACATGCATTGTCCATTATTTTATTATCATATTCGATGTGGATACATGTATTGTCCATTATTTTATTATCATATTAGATATGGATATATACATTGTCCATTATTTTATTATCATATTAGATATGGATATATACATTGTCCATTATTTTATTATCATATTAGATATGGATATATACATTGTCCATTATTTTATTATCATATTAGATATGGATATATACATTGTCCATTATTTTATTATCATATTAGATATGGATATATACATTGTCCATTATTTTATTATCATATTAGATATGGATATATACATTGTCCATGGCTCAAAATATCTACAGGAGAGGCAGCTTGAGAGTTGATAGGCATAATGTCAACTGATAGTTCGAACTCTCCTCCCCATTTAAATCTTGATCTTTTCAAGCTGGTTAAATATTGCAATGTGTCATTGTTTTTAGACTATTTTAAACATAAAGATACAAATTACGTGACAATCAAACACTGCCGGAAGGTAAGTACTCACATACTCCTAGCAAACACAAACTATAGACCATGTATAGTTGTAGACTATCCTCATTGCAATAGTTGTCATCTTTCCGGCCATTGCAGGTGGGAAAGCCTACCCCCCTCTCTCTTAAGAAATCCTAGCTTAAGTGGTATGTACATTTCAAACGTTAACATTTATACACGATATCTTATATGAATGCTCAGTTTAAGTGAATCTTATAAAACAATGTACTAAATGGCTTGCATCGTTTGTGAGATAACTGTAATTCGTCCTTGAGTTTAGACACAGAAACTCACAGCATTTCGGTACGCAGGGATAGTGTTATTGTTGTTTGTGATGGTACAGGTGATGCACATTTTCACTCAGGCGTAATTATGTTACAGCCATAAATCCGGATTGTTTGTTTCCCATAGAACACATGCCTGTATATGGACTTGACGGGAAAACTTACAGCAAGCGTTGTGAATGGAGTGCAAATAATAACACTATATAGGACTATAACTTGTCCATATATGGCTGCTTTTATCTGCTTCTTTTTTATGTCTACATGCTGAGGCAAACCGCATTAGTTATTGTAACATTTCCGCGGTCATATTTTTGATAATAATTTGCATATATTTACGCATAAATATATTCTAATAATTATCAAAGAACAAATAATAAAGATTATATGCCTAATTTTGCTAACAATC
The DNA here is from genome assembly GCA_030141615.1 of Unio pictorum. Classification (NCBI taxonomy): domain Eukaryota; kingdom Metazoa; phylum Mollusca; class Bivalvia; order Unionida; family Unionidae; genus Unio; species Unio pictorum. The sequence continues at coordinate 10,805,128 of JARLTB010000108.1, forward strand.
ACTAACAGTCCCTTTCTTTTGAAACAACTTTTCCAGAAAACGTTAAATAAACAAGGAACTGCTCAGATGTTGCTTGGTATAATTAATAATAATAATAATAATAATAATAATAATAATAATAATAATAATGAGGACTTTGTATAGCGCCTAATCTTTCGAAGCTCTAAGCGCTTTACACCATCAATAATGATATGACTACACTACAGAAAAAAAAATGACAATACAATGAAATTGGAAAACATAAAAACATGCTGAAAACATATAAGATACAAAACATGATAAGGTCGCTAAGGTTGTCCCTGCAGTCGAAACAGGTGAGTCTTAAGAGCACTCTTAAAAGGGACCACTGTGTCTTTGTGTCTAATTTCAATGGACAGTTCGTTCCACGTCGTCGGGCCCTGGTGTGCAAACGAACGTTGTCCATATGACTTTGTTTTCACCTTGGGAACAATGAGTATACGATTATCAGAAGAAGACCGTAAGGATCTAGCTGTGCATACACATGGGTGAGGCTGGATAGGTATGTTGGACTGGATTCTATCACTGAAGCATAACACAGAGAACAAATTTTTTGTTTGATTCTGTATCGGATCGATAGCCAGTGTAGTGTACAGAGCAGTGGTGAGGTGAGCTCTGATCGAGGTACTCTAAAGATGTTTTGAACTTTTTGAAGTTTCTGGAGTAAATATTGTAGCGAACCAGACAGAATTGAGTTACAATAGTCCAATCTTGAAAATACTAATGAACACACAAGTGTTTTAGTGGCATCAACTGAAAAATATTTACAAATTAAACAGATGCGTCTCAATTCAAGATATGCATCCTTGCATATGTTCATGACATGTTGGTGCAATGTGAGAGTAACGCCTAGGTTTTCTACTGACTGTGAGAATTTAATGTTGTTGTTTGCTGATATTTATTATCTGAGGTAAAGGATGTGAATGAGAAAGTCTTTGCGTTGTGATCAGAATAGCCTCAGTTTTATCATCATTCATCTGCAGCTTGTTACATATCATTCATGATTTCACATCAGAAATGCACTTCTCTACTCCATGGATGGTAGCATCAAATTCAGTTGGGTGGCTAGACTTGTATATTTGGGTGTCATCAGCATACAATTGGTGCGACACTGGGTGATGATCTATGACACTTGAGAGCGGCTGAGTGTAAAGAATGAAGAGAACAGGTCCAAGAACAGATCCCTGTGGAACACCACAACATACAACTGGGCTGGAGTGTATTCCATTTGCAGATATAACTTGTGTCCTGTTGACTAAGTAGGACTTGAACCACTGTAAGGCTATATTCTGAATGCCAAATACATGCTGGAGACGGTGAAATAATATATCATGGTCTATTGTGTCAAATGCTGCATATAAATCCAGGAGAGTGAGGACTGTAATCTTTCCACTATCCAAAGCAGAGAGAATGTCACTAAATACTTTCAGAAGAGTAGTTTCCGTACTGTGGTAAGGGCGATATGCAGACTGTACATTGCTAAAAAGATTAAAGGAATTATAATTAAAATTCAAGATGCAATTAAAGTATTAAGAAGCTGGAATGTCAGGAAAGGTGGAGAGAGAGAGACAGGACATGGAGAAAGAAAGACAATTACAATATGACAAAGAGCAGATGCACATTCGGTTACAAGAAATACAAATTGATAAAGAGAGAGAGAGAGAGAGAGAGAGAGAGAGAGAGAGAGAGAGAGAGAGAGAGAGAGAGATAGAGAAGGAGAGAAGGAACAAAGAGAATATCAATGTAGAATAAAATAATTAGAGCTGGCAAGTGAAAAACACCTTCATACTTCAAATCCAAATTTAAGTTTTGATTTAGCAAAGAATATTAGATTAGTGCCCCCTTTCAGAGAAAAAAAGTAGAGAAATACTTCATTCATTTTGCAAAAGTTGCAGAAAATTTAACGTGGCCAAGGGAGCATTTGACTCAGTTATTGCAATGTGTACTCACTGGTAAGGCTAATGAGATTTACACTTCACTGTCTGTTCACCAAAGTGGTGACTATGATGTGGTTAAAGAATGCATTCTAATGGGTTATGAGTTAGTCCCTGAAGCTTATCGGCAAATATTCAGAAATTACAGAAAAGAAGCTGGACAAACTCATGTCGAATTTGCTAGAGATAAAGAGCAGTTGTTTGATAGATGGTGCTTAGCCAAGAAAGTCGAACAAGATTATCAAAATCTCAAGCAGATGATATTAATTGAAGAGATCAAAACTGTGTCCATAGTGACGTTAAAACTTATCTCGATGAGCATAGGATTGAAAATGAATATTCTTTGACACATAAAGTTAATTTTGCTAGCAAGACTTCTACTCAACAGTCTTCTGGCAGAAACGTATTTCAGCATAATACAAGCCCTTCTAAAACTCACACTAGCACAACTTTCAAAAATCAAACTTCAGAGAAGCTCGATTCTAGATCCTTGTCTCTTCCGATGTGTACCTATTGTAAGAAAAAAGGACACGTTATTTCTGATTGATACAAATTGAAAAATAAGCATCAGAATCAAGACAGACCTGTTCCAAATGCTCTTATTTCTAAGAGGTCAAGGTCACGGTCATGATTGAAAGAAATACATTTGTTGGGTCTAATAAATCCCAGTCTGATTTTATTATGGAGAATTTTTAACCATTCATATCGAAGTGTTCTATATCACTCTTGGGTGATTTAGCCAATCCCACCCCTATTAAAATTTTAAGGGACACAGGAGCTTATCAGAGTCTTTTATTGTCAGGTACTTTGCCTTTTTCTGAGAAGTCTTCTTCTAATGAAAGTGTTATTATTCAGGGAGTAGGGTGCGGCTTTGTTAATGTTCCTTTCTTTGTGTAAATTTGACATCAGACTTAGTATCTGGACCTGTGACAGTCAGAACAGTCTCGGTGTTACCCGTTGAGGGCATTCATTTATTGCTAGGCAACGACTTAGCTGGAGACAAGGTTGTGGTTAATCCACTTGTAACTGACAAGCCTGATTTGGATCATAAAGTTGATCCAATTGAAAAAGAATTCCCTGATATATTTCAAGCTTGTGCAGTTACCAGAGCTATGGCAAAGAAATCTCTTGAGAATGATGTTGATGAAGCCAGTATTCCTTTAGCTGACACGTGTATAGGTGAGGCTTTTGATGAGGTTACTTTTAGTCCTTGTTTGGATCAATCAGAAGGTATTGATCATAGTGATCCTCTTTTAACAACTCATTCTCTTTATTATAATCAGGGTGATAAACGACAGTCACTTGTCGTCGAACAGGAAAAAGATCCTGAGATCTCCTGTTTGTTTCAAAGAGCCATAAGTAAGACTGAAGCCACTGAAGATCCTGTCTGTTATTTCATTATAAATGGAATTCTTATGAGAAACTGCTGGTGATGAGTGGTTGGTGAACTATCAAATTGTAGTTACAAAACCTTACAGACTGGACATATTTAATCTGGCCCATGAAACTCCTTTGGCTGGTCATTTAGGGATTAATAAAACTGATCACAAGATCTTGACTCACTTCTATTGGCCAAAAATCAAAAGTGATGTTGCCAAATACTATAGATCTTGTCATACTTGTCAAATGGTAGGAAACCCAATCAGAAGATACCTAAGGCTCATCTACAACCTATTCCTGCCTTTGACGAACCATGTAGTAGAATTTTGGTAGATTGTGTAGGTCCCTTACCCAAGACCAAGTCAGGTAACCAATAATTGTTGACCATTATGTGTGCGTCAACAAGGTTTTCAGAAGCAATTCCGTTGAGGAATATAAAATCTAAAACAATAGTAAAAGCGTTGATAAAGTTTTTTTTTTACTCATTATGGCCTTCCCAAATCTGTTCAGTCTGATCAAGGTTCAAACGTCATGTCTGGAATTTTCCAACAAATTATGTATGAATTGGGCAATCAGCAATTCAAGTCTTCTGCCTATCACCCTGAGAGCCAAGGGGTATTAGAAAGTTTCCATCAGACTTTGCAAAATATGATCCGATCATATTGTTTTGATACGAATAAAGATTGGAATGAAGGCATTCATTTACTATTGTTTGCTGTTAGAGAATCAGTTAAAGATTCTTTAGGCTTCAGTCCCTTTAAACTGGTTTTTTGGACAAACTGTGCGTGGACCATTGAAGTTATTGAAAGAGAAACTTCTATCTAATGAAGATACTGAGATCAATCTTCTTGATTATGTTTCCAATTTTAGATACAAGTTATCAACGGCTTGTGAGGTCGCAAGAGCAAATCTGCACTCTGCTCAATCTAAAATGAAATCAAGATATGATAAAAATTCAAAAGAAAGAAGATTTTAGCCAGGTGATAGAGTCCTGGCTCTCTTACCAATGCCACAAAATCCTCTTCAGGCCAAATATTATGGTCCCTACACAGTTGACAGGAAAATTAATGACTTAAATTACATCATAAATACTCCTGGGAAGCACAAACAAAAACAACTCTGCCATCTAAACATACTAAAAGAGTAAATTGAAGAGATAGCCATGTTAAACCTGTAATTAATTTAGTTGTACCTGTCCCACTCATTACAGAAATATCATCAGATTCTATTGATATTGTAATGACGAATGTTTGTAATTCAGAAATTATGAAAGATCTAGACCAGAAATTTTCACATTTACAAGTGCAAGATATAAATAAACTGAAACAGTTATTATTTGAATATAAGCACTTATTTCCAGATGTTCCTACACGGACAAACAAAATTTTTCATGACGTTGAAATTGTAAATTCCAAACCTGTTAAACAACATCCATACAGGATGAATCCACTCAAACAGGAGTACTTAAGAAAAGAAATTCAATATTTGCTGGAGAATGATTTTATCGAGCCCAGTAAAAGTGATTGGAATTCACCTTGCATACTTGTTCCGAAACCATATAAAACTTTCCGTATGTTCACTGATTATAGGAAGGTGAACAGTGTGACAGAAACAGATTCATTCCCATTACCAAGAATTGACGATTGCATTGATAAAATCGGGAATGCCGAGTATATCACCAAATTAGACCTTCTGAAAGGATTTTGGCAGATTCCACTAACGGAAAGAGAAAAGAAAATCTCGGCATTTGTGACTCCAGATGGACTTAAACAATATAAAGTAATGTCATTTGGGATGAAAGGCTCAACAAGTACATTTCAACGTCTCATAAAAATGATCACCTCTGGTTTAGAAAATTGTGATGCCTATATAGATGACGTGATCATCTACAACGACACCTAGATAGAACATCTAGCAACAATTCGAAAATTCTTTGACAGACTCACTGATGCATGTTTGACAATTAATTTATCTAATAGTAAGTTCTGTCTTGCTAGTGTGACTTTTGTAGGACATTTTGTGGGACATGGACAAGTAAGATAATATAATAGCAGAAGCTATTTCCAGTGTATAATAATATCTTATATCATAAACACTGTAATTTATACGAGTTTTTTAACCTCAGGTGTAAATTGGTTTGTGCTAAAAATAAAGTTTTATCATATAAACCTTTCTTTTTATTTTATGGGGGAAGGTGTTACATATATTTGATATAAGTCATTTATATTTATTTTTATTTTTGTTTGTTTGTTAGATTTAAATTTGGCATTTTAAGTTTTAAGATTCGTTCATTGAAAGGTGGGGGTTTCCTGTGCTTTACAGAGTAAACACCAGGTATTGACCTCATTTCTGACCTAGTTTCAGAGTTCTAAACAAGCTTTTAAAATGATTAGTTGGTTCCAAGGACAAAATGGAGTTTTGTATAAACATCTTTCTAATTTTAGTTGGGTCATACGCTGGGTACGTGAGTTTTTGAACGTAAATTTCTTCTGATAGTTTCTAGAAGATCACGTGACCCTTGTTTACCTAAAAAAACATATATAAACTATGTTTTGGGAGCGAGCTATTCAGTAGAAAATTGGGCTATTAGAATATTAAGTTGTGTCTTTTTGAGTTATTATAAATTACCTTGTACTGGAAATTGTGTAAATTCGTTTGGATTAAGGGGACTTTTTTTGTTATATATATGGAAAAGAACTGTGCTCATAGAATTTTATTAAAAAGAACTGACTTCATCAAGTGACATCGTCTTCCATTTTGGATACTTCGCTGGAATTTGAACTTGGAATTATTTGGACATTTTATTACCAAGACTTTTGTGGAAAATATTTTGAATTATTTTTGGATTAATTTTGGAATTGATTCTTAAAACCGTAAGTTTATTTTTTAATATTTAAGTTAATAAATTGTTTATTAAGTGTTTACAAGCTTGTTATTCTCACTCTTTCTATGTTACTGTTTATTCGAGCCTAAGCACGTAACATAAGACACAGTGTAATGCGAGGTGTCTTGTTGATAATGTACTTCTCATGTTAACAGAGAAACAAGGGTGATACAAGAAGCACAATTCCTTGTATTTTATTGCTTTATTTCAATGGATAAGTAATTTAATTTCAATGGATCAGACTTGTTTTTTGTTTGTTTCTTTTCAGTTTGTGTGCCTACACAAATGATGATGATTTCCCCATTATCAAAGAAGAAGTGGAATCAGTACTAAGAGCACAGAATAATGGGAATGCATCTGGATTAGACGACATCCCAACTGAACTTATCAAGAATGGGGGTCAGTGATAATGCTACTGAAAAACATCTGCAACAAGAGCTGGCAGACTGGCGGATGGCCAACACTGTGGACCCAGTCACAGATTATAGCACTAAAAACGGCACGATCCAGCTGTGCAAAATGTACAGAATCATTGGTTTGATGAGCCGAGCAAATATGGTGATGCTGACGATCATCTTGAACACACTAAAACGACAAGCAGAAGCAATAATTGCTGAAGAATAGTCCGGTTCCGTAGTAGAGGAGGAACGACTGAACACATATTCAGTCTCAGGTTTCTGTGTGAAAAGTACTCGCAATATTAATGAGACATCTGTCATGTGTGCATAGATTTCAAAACGCCTTTGACAGATTTTGGCATGAGCATTGTGGGCCACAGTGGCGAAGTACAACATGGGTCAACAATTGATCAATACAATCACGCAGCTATCACCAATGCTACCAGTGCATTAATTGCCCAAGGTTCTGTGGCGAACTGGTTCCACACAACAGTCGGATCACGGCAAGGTTGTCTCTTGTCACCTAAGCTTATCAACAAGTTCTTAGAGCGCATCATAAGCCAAGCCATGGAAACCACTGTGGAACAGTCAGCATTGAAGGGCGTAACATCATCAATCAACCTCCACTGGGCAGACGACATTGATGGCTGGCAGGCAAGGAAGACTAGCTTGTCATCTTAGTGAAGAACCTAGAAGAAACATCTTCCCGATTTCACATGGAGATAAGCGCTGAAAAGACAAAGGTGATGCCAAATAGTGGCAAACAATCTCAGCCATGATTAAATTTAGAGGACAAAAACTGGAGACATTAAGCCAGTTCAAATATCTTGGTTCGATAATCACCAAGGACGGATTGTGAGCAGAAAGTCTGTCGCGAGGCACACAAACAGCGACAGCTATGTCAAAGCTAAGACCCATCTGGAGAGCAAAGAATATGTCTGAAAACAATCACACTACTGAGAGCACTAGTCATCTCAATTTTTTTGTATTCATTTGAGGGCTTGACCCTGCCAGTAGAATTACAACGAAGAATCCAGGCACTTGAAATGAGATGCTACAGAACCATCCTTGGCATATTTTACACGGACCACATCACAACGGAAGAAACCTGTACCACCATCAGGCGCAAAGTAGGTTAAAATGAAGACTTCCTCACCACTGCCATAAAGAGAAAGCTGAAATGGTATGGCTATGTCACTAGAGGCAACAGTCCATCCACAACAGTACTGCATGGCATCGTCCAGGGTGGCAGAAGGAGATATAGACAGAGACAAAAGTGGACTGCCAACATCACAGAATGATCCAGAAAAAGTTTTACGGAGACACATGGATTGGCACATGATCGAGACAAGTAGATAAAACTGATCAGATGTTCAGCAGCGCAGCGCTGCACCGACCACACTAGGTCAGGAGACTGATGATGATGATGATGATGATGATGAGATGCAATCAAAATTTTCTGGCAATTTCTTATCATCTTGAAAAATACAAACCAACACAATTGCAGCCATTACATCAAAAAGAACCAAAAGGGGATATCGCTCGCCTATATGGCATCTGACTAATAGCCAAAAGCAAGACATGATGTCCAACAATTTTCAGAGACTGCGTTGTATTCTGTAGGCGTTTGTTTTAATATTGGTAGTCGCATATTGTATGCAAACAGTTTCTCCATTTTGTACTTCTTCATTCATATTGTATAGCATTTCATCTTTGTTCAATATCGAAACACATTTATGCTAGAATGCATTCTTTTAAAGTTGGTAAAATCAGAGAATTTCTAAACCTTCATTTCATACAAAGATATATTTTGTTATATTGGGCATTTCTCAAATACTTGTAAAACCATTTTACTAGATACGTAATTGACAAAATCCGAATTACACACTGTAGTTACTAAAACATACTTCAGAAGTAAGTAAAATTTAATATCTCAAGCAGAGGCCAAGGTTTAAAAACTTAAGACAAATTATCAATGGTCTTTCTCCATCGTTTAAGAACACATTTATTTATTAAATTTTCTTTCTGACAGCTAAGTGTACGCCTTTAAATAAACAAATATCAAACACAACAGGGATGGAGTTCTATTTCAACAGCTGTTGATGAGAACACGAATGTCTATTGGTGACTCAACGATTATCTGGTTATAGCGCACATGTTGACACAGGCGTTTTCGTCATTTGCGTACATTGTTTCTTAGTTTTAAGGACATATACAGTCATTCTCAGTGGCACTAGTCACCTTGCACTGTACAAGGTGGTCCATTGAAAGACGTGTGAAATGAACATCCACAATGAAAACTATGGACACATAACATCATTTGTCATATGTACACTTTGTGCAAATATTGGCTAAGGTTTGCCCATGTTGTTTATGACAGGAACAAATAAGCTGTACATAAATATCAGCTCTTTTTAGGTATTTGAAATTTAGATAATATTGATTTCAGATCGTATTGTCTGTGCGAAATCTAGTTGTATATGCCTTCAAAACATATAAATCGAAATCGTTCGTAAGATCTAACAAATACTTATATGCATTTGAGAGCGTACTCCATTCCATATCAGTGGAAGCTCTTACATATGCACATTTTATTGCCCCGGTACTGTACATTTTTATAATAAGGGAACATTACTTACGATACATTTACATATATATTTATGATTCTTCATTTGTTTCATCCGGTTTTATGTTTATATACCTTCTTTTTTTTTCTTCAAATAAATTGTTTATTCTAGATAGCTGTTAAGACAGATATACTTTAAGGATATTAGTACAATGGTACTAACTTTTTTCTCAAGGTTGTATAGTAGGGCCTCGAGTGGCCGAGTGGTCTAGATCGCTTTCCGTTAGGGATCACTGCCATCTCACGTCTGTCTGCGTGGGTTCGAATCTCAAATTCGGCCAATGTGGGTATGTGATAAAGCTTGCCAGTAGCTTTTCATGGGTCCGTGGTTCTTTCCGGGGATTTCCCTAGGTTCTACCTATACCAATAATGCTGTCCGCTATGTATAGCCTATCGCGTGCTGAAAAAGGACGTTAAACCCTACAACAACATCAAGGTCTAGCGAACATATGGGGAATAACTACGGTTCAAAGTATCACATGCCATGATATGTTGTTACTCCCTTTACTTAACGAAATTTAGTCTTCATCTAGTATTGGTAGGAGATGGAAAGTACACACTTAAATTAAATGTATTACATGGCCTGGAAACATCGTTTTACGCAGGAGTAGCGGAGAAGGGTTATACTATATCAGTGTTTGCCTATGCCCCATTTGCATTTTACGGCGTGGTGTATGGGTGACGGCGACTAGAAGGAGCAGACACGCCAACAAAATCTCCCTGCTATACACGTGCAAGGAACGACATGATTGGTTCATACAGTAAGTTTTCGTAACTGTTACATGATTAAATATCTGCCCTGGCAATGCTAAAGATACATCAGCTACCTTGACATTCGCCTAAGCGGACCACATTGGTGGGTACCCATAGTTTGCAAAAAACCAGAATACGCTACTGCATTTAATTTCGAACTTTTGACTATGTGGGGTGTTTCGCGGGTTTGTATGTTTTAAACCAACCGTCTTTTGGAAAACCTCAGTCGATATTAGGAATTTGAATAAGCAAACAGAAAAAGAGAACGAACTTCGTTTTGGTATGTCTTTCATAGTTTGTAGATTCGTTCGTACTCATATGTATTTTCTGATAAAACTTTGAAAACTGTTTACAAGTACATCTGACACTGATCGAACTTCACGCGTGATTTGTCCATTTAAAATATATGCCCTATATACACATATGTCAAAATGATATCCGCAGTAGTACCTTCTAATGATGTCCAACGTTCATAAAAGTACCTTGTGGCATGGCTAAATCAATGACACCCCTCAAACAGTAAAGTACAGCTATGCCAAATTAGGTCACAGTGACCTGTTTTTATATAATGTTTATTTACATTTGTTGTAATAGACACCCTTTACTTTGATGAGCATTCCATTGCTAAATGAAAGGCAGATCGCTGTGACTGAAATTATGATAATATTTATATTTGCCAATCACATTTTGTACTTTTCTTGAAATTAGTTTTCTCCGTCATCTTTCGAACTTTATAAACGTTTCGACCTGTATAACTAAGCTATCTTATTATTTTAGAGTATGTACATATGGATGAAAACGATATACAGAAAATCCATTTTTATTGTTTGCATTCATTTATTAATCATAAGATCTCTATTCTGTTTCATCAATATCATACCAACATATTACCATTAGGTCAACTCGACTGATTTTCCTGGTTGTGTGCCATGATCAGAAAGCTTTACTTTAAGATAGTGTACATTATACTTACCTTATATAAAAATCATTTAAGGTACAACAATATGTTACCAGTAGATTTTTTTTTGTTTTTGTTCATTGCGACTCACATTTCAAGTTATTTAAACTTTGTCAGTAATAGGCTCAGTTGAAAGTGGATCAAATTTATTACATATAGATTCATGTTTCATGAAAACGATATCTAGTATATATATTGCTGTTAGGTAGTTTGCATTTCAACAGATCTGGACCGCTCATACATAGTAAATAGTTTTGTACTTTTTTTCTCAATAAATAAAAGGTACATAATGACCAATTGACAGATTCTAACTACCGCTTTGTCAATAGCTGCACCAACTGTATGTATGTCATTCCTTCACCACTTTAAAATATTTTAAATAAAAAAATTGCTTGCGCATATCCCTGAACACGAGCATAATTTTCGTAGTACTTATTTAAATAAGATCCAACATAAACTTTAGTCCCTAGACGACAGTTAGTATTTGAAAGCAAGATCATTCAACATTATAAATAAATACTATAATAGCTAGACGACACAAATTAACTTTTTGATTGTGCATTGGGTAGATTTCTATATTTCGACTGCGGCTGGCGTCGTTTAATAACTCTTTTGTCTATTTTCAAACGCCTCAAAAGTAATTGTCAAAACCTTGACATGACATTACGAACTGAATACGCTTTGGATATCAAATGAAATATAAATGTAATACTCATCCCTAAGGCTAGAGAACACAATGAAGAGCGTACACTCCTTGACTAGATCAAATATGGCCAGTGTGTCAGTCATAAATTAATCTCCGTTAAGTCCCTAGGAGACTGAGTAATAGTCAGGGTAAAATACATGTGCATATCATGCCTTTGATGTCCCTCGTCGCAAGTAAGTTTTGGCGAGATACATGTTAGTACATTCGCTTACCTGGAAAAATAAGTATTCACCCTAGATAACGTTGTACGCATGTATAACGAATAATAATCATTTAGTTCTAAGGCACAACGAAGTTATTTGTATTGGCCTAATTATGTGACAAGCACATTGAAATAGTGAAATGGTTTTAAAAACAAACTCTATCATTTCTCAGAGTAAAATAAAGAAATTGACCCGGGCATACCTTCCGTTAAGCTATTATATCAATTGCACCATTTCTGCATATGAAGTATTGTATTTTGAATAAGCATTTAACCTTAAAGTTGAATGCATTGAACGTTAAGATTTTACCACATTTGAACAGAGGAAGTCTTCGTCAAGGCTCACTTTGTCATTTTCTTCCTAATCTTTCCATGCCAGTTTTAAAACTTCAAAGGGGACAGTTTTGAGACTCAATGAAATTGATCGGAATATGAGCACGGTTTTGAGAGAAGCTGAACTTCCAATCCGTGTCAAGTCGTCATTTTGCCAAGGCAAGAGTTATACAATGTAATTCAGAGGTTGTGACTAACAAACGAATTGTTTGTGTTAGGAAACCTTTTAGAAAGAAACCACTTATTATGATTGGCCAAATTAAATTAATGTGTACACCTTGGAAAAAATTTAGAATTGAAAGTGACAACCTTGGTCGAATTTGTTAGTCCAAAAGTTCTTTAAGAGAGACGACGTATGGCTTCGTGGAATCCGAGGAATAGAAAAGTGCTTTCGACGTTAAACATTGAAGGAACCACGTGTCTGTCTTGTCAGGGTTAAGTGCTAAGTGGCATAATTTCTAAAGATATCAACATTAAGGTACGCAATTTTAAATTCACGAAATATTCTATTATTTTATTGTTTGTTTGTGCAAATGTGTTAAATATGACTAGGTTCCATATTATGTATCGTTTATTAAATTTCCTAGAAATGTGTTAATGCTAGAGGTGTTATGCAATTGATCTTCAAAACTTTACAATTATTAGTTCATTGGTAGAATCGATGTCATGCGATCCAAAAATTCATATGTGTAGGATTTCCTAGGCTTATATGAAATAAATATGGAATAATTTGTCTGTTAGGATGATACTTGATTATCGTGCGTTAACGATACTTACCCATTATATTTGCTTTTGTAATGTTTAAAAAATCTTGAGATTAAGTATCTGTGAATTTTATGCAATAGTAATCGAACATGTAGTAGCATACGGTAATTTTCGATAGACCGCTCACGTGGTAATTTATGTCCTGTTGCTGTGGAGCGCATGCAACGTACAACCGTAATACGTCATGTTTACGAAGTCTCTGAATAGCTCGTGTATTCTGAGTAACGTAAGTGAAGGAAATGTATGTACGTCTAGCATGTGGTACATATGGAGATTAAGGGATAATTTCGTCCTTTAAGAAATAGCTTTCCAAGATAGTTAGTAGCGGGACAATCTGAAGACGGAAGCCTGGTGAAAAGAGACGTGACGTGTGAAATCCAAAAGGTGGAAGTGACGAGATCAGAATAAAGGACTAGGTAGTCCAAGAAGGATTAGGCAGTTGGAATAGAAGACTCTATGAAATAGGAAACGTTTAAACAAGGTCGAGAGGAAAGTGATGCACTCAGTCGTGGATATTGCGCTCTTTTCACCACTCGTTATTATGATGAAATAAATCCAAATTAGACTGCTATTAAATCCTGTTGATACAACTTAAAATGAATTGAAATTACCACAATTAATTTGTTTTATTAAATGTGTTACGTTATTATCTAAGAGTGCTCGTAGTGCAATATTTCTTCCCGATAATCTTGCCCAGTTCTCTGTATATATTCAATATGTTCACTCACACCGGGTCATAAAATCGACAGAGGTCATTCCCTATATAACGTAGCTAAATCCAATTAACTATCCCATTACTACTACGAGAGACGTTACATTGTCTCTGAACGGCGTTTCAGCATATTTGTTAATAAATTTATCACTAACATAGCAATTTTTAAAGCCGGGAATAAATGTTGCTCTCATTTGATGAGAGCATTTACATTTATAGATCTAGGTTGTTCTCGAGTTGTTTAACAACCTGTCAATTTGAAATGTAATTTAATGTTTTTGAATGATTGAGTACATTCATATTTATCTGAAAGTATAGATTATTGCATTCGTATGAAAAAATATGAACGAGGTTTTCGGATGGATATACTGCACGAGCTTGGGAGTCAATATCATGTAAATATATTGATACTTACTAATGGGTACGTTTTTAACGGACGTACATCCATCTGGATGTGAGAAGAGCAAATTTGTTTGGATGGTAACTGGAGAAAAACACTCGATAACGTTAGCAATCATTTAAATACTTGCATTTGTAATTTATAATGTTATTCCTGCATTTGTGCAAAGAAAAGAATTTAAGAATCCGTTGGGATTCAAAACTATGTTGTTGTTGTTGTTTTAGGATGTAACGCCATTTTCAGCACATTATATGCAATACATGGCGACCTGCATTAATAGTGGAGGAAGAACCCGGGAAAACCCCAGAAAGAAACACCGACCAACGATTTTACCATTTTACCATATATATACTTTTGCAAGCTAAACTGAAATAGTTTTGTGATGTCTGGAAAGCTCTACCCCGCATCATCTGGCTACTTATTCCTCAATGATTGTAGTCAATGTCAAAGCCGATTCAGATTCACAATTAGTATTGTCTACAGGTGCCAGTACTCTCATTGATTTGAAATGTTTCGCCAGTTAGATGAGACCATTTTGTTTCCTTACAAACTCGATAATGCATAAATTCCTTGTCCCACCCTAATCATCTGATAATATTTCTCTTCTATTTTCTTCTCTTGTCGTTTCTAATCTGCGTAATAATAATAATAATAATAATAATAATAAGAAGAAGAAGAAGAAGAAGAAATAGAAGAAGAAAAAGAAGAAGAAGAGGACCGAGTAGTAGCACAAGTTGTAATGCTCAATAATTATTTAAATGAACCGTTTCAAAAAGATAAGTTCCAAAATTGTCAATAAGCTAAGTTCTGTTTAAATCATTATGCAAAACAAGATCGTAATACTGAAAGGAATAAAAAAACTAAAAATGTTTTATATACCAAGACCAAGCTGCATTTTATTAAAATGGTTCATCGGATCATTGGCTGTATTTACATGTCTTTTTATTAAAATGGTTCTTCGGATCATTCATTGCTATATTTACATGTCTTTTTATTAAAATGGTTCATCAGATCATTCATTGCTATATTTACATGTCTTTTTATTAAAATGGTTCATTCATTGCTATATCTATAAGTCTTTTTATTAAAATGGACACTTCGAATCATTCATGGCTATATCTACATTTTTATTAAAATGGTTCATCAAATCATTCATTGCTATATCTACATGTCGTTTTATTAAAATGGTTCATCGGATCATTCATTGCTTTTTCTACATGTCTTTTAACAACTCAGTAATACATTTGTCTTTCTTTCTTAACATTCAAGAATCAGATTTGAAAATATAGGAAGGAAGGAATTTGGTCACTAGAATACATTCTTGAACTCATTTCCTTAGATGGAATAAACGTTACATATCTTCGAAAATAGACCTGTATTATTTACTTGTTCATCTCAACACTATGTTGTTTGCAGAGAGTTTTGAGTATCATTCAGTAATCATTTTTCTCTGTCATTCCAACCTTTTAAGAATCTAACCTAAAAATATTGCATGTAATATTCTTAATTATTTAAATTAATTAGAAGTGATGTCACATTACTAAACTTTTTCCCAATGCAGGATTTGATCCAAATATATTCCACAAAATTCTCTTTGGCCACCAAGTCAGCATATGTACCACGTGTCAAACTTGTGATTAGAGTATCATAAATATAATTATATGTATAATATTCAAATTTAATTTGTGACACACGCAGCTGTTTAATAGATTATTTTGTGATGCAAAGTGAAAATGTGCTGTTAATATCATTAAACTCGTAAAATGATTACTCAGCGATTTCCGTACATTTCTTACTTACTGATTACTGAAACCGCCAAATTTCCAATACAGTAAAGGAGTTATCAAGTTACGCAAAACCAGAAAGTATTACCGCTAGAAACCAATATTCCGATAATACCGCGCACATCTAATATTCACCATGATAAAATGTCTAAAATATAGACACATATACAGATATTTAATTTAGTCTAAATGGTAAGTAATAAGGCATGTTAGCAGCATGCAGTTTTGAAAATGGGCAATAGTTGTATCTAAGAGTGAAGTACAGTCCTCAACAAATCTACTACCTAGCATGCTTGCAATTTGAATGGATTTCTCTGTGCATATGATGGCAAAATGCTGTGGTTCAAGGCGCATCTTTCTTCCGGTTAACATATCTGATCGAATCAAGGTAAACATATCAACAGCTTGTGCATAATGCGTAAACGTGATATTCGAATTCGTCACTTTATAACATCCAGGTCTGGATTTTTGAATGCGACGGATGGATACAGAACTAAAGCCAAGTAAAACGTTACCTACATCAATAAACAGAGGCGGATCCAATAATATACTTTTTGTTTTTAGGGTGATGTAAATGCAAACAAGTAGGCAATATATGAATTGGATATAGTCCAGGGGTCAAAGCCCAAGGATGATAATGCATGTTATGCGTTTCATTGTATAATATTAACATTTAACTATAAAGAAAACTTAGTATAATAAAGGTTCCCCTTTATTTTGCGCTACACTGGCTATCCAGTCAATCATGAATTAAACTCAATATGTGTTCTCTATGATACGTTTCACTGACGGATTCCAGTCCAACATATCAATCTGGCCTCGCCCATGTATACACACCAGCAATAAACTTACGCTTCTCGTTGACTCATTATTACCACTATGAAAATGAAGTCATATGGACAACGTTATTTTGCACATTGAAATTAGACACAACGACACAGTGATCCCTTTCAAAGGTGCTCTTAAAACTCACACTTTTTGACTTCAAGACAAACTTTAAGACCTAATAAAGTTTCCTACCTTAAATATTTTCAGACTTAATTTGGTGCACACACACACACACACACACACACACACACACACATATACTGCATGCCTTCAGTATATATATATATATATATATATATATATATATATATATATATATATATATATATATATATATATATATATATATATATATATATATATATATATATATATATATATATATATATATATATATATATATATATATATATATATATATATATATATATATATATATACTGCATGCCTCTACATTGCCTTCATAGACCTGACCAAGGCATTTGACCTGGTCAGCCGGAGCGGACTCTTCAGGATCCTTAAGAAGATAGGCTGCCCCCCACGACTGCTCGCTATCATAACATCGTTCCATGAGAACATGCACAGCACAGTGTGCTTCAACGGCGCAACATCAGAGGCCTTCCCATCCAGCAGCGGAGTGAAGCAAGGCTGTGTCCTTGCGCCAACTCTCTTTGCCATCTTCTTTTCCATTCTCCTCCAGTACGCCTTCAAGGACTGCAGCGAGGGTGTGTATATACACACCAGGACTGACGGAAAGCTGTTTAACACCGCCCGTCTCCGTGCAAAGACTAAAGTTACAAAGGTTCTCATCCGTGAATAGCTCTTCGCCGACGATGCAGCCTTGATATCACACACGGAAGATGGACTGCAGCAGCTAGTAGGCCGCCTCTCCCACGCCTGCAAGGAGTTCGGACTGACCATCAGTCTGAAGAAGACGAATGTAATGGTGCAGGACGCAGACTCCTCTCCCACCATCGCCATTGATGGGTACAACCTGGAAGTTGTTGAGGACTACACATACCTTGAGTTCACCATCTCCAACTCGCTCTCCGTTCATACTGATGTAAATGGCCAGATTGCCAAGGCATCAGCAGTTATGGCGAGACTGAACCAGAGGGTCTGGGACAATCACAACCTCACAGAGAAGACCAAACTGCGCGTCTACCAGGCATGCGTGCTCAGCACATTCCTTTACAGCAGCGAGGCATGGACCACCTACGCGAGTCACGTGAGGAAACTCAACAGCTTCCACCTGAGATGCTTGCGGCGCATTCTGCGTATCCAGTGGCAGGACAAAGTTCCCAACACAGAGGTTCTGAAATGCACCGGCATGAACAGCATGTTCTCCATTCTCAGTGAGAGGCGCCTTCGCTGGCTTGGCCATGTTAGGAGAATGGACCCAGGCCGCATACCCAAGGACCTGCTGTACGGCGAGCTAGTAGAAGGTGCACGAACAACTTTAAGGCCACGTCTGCGCTACAAAGATGTCTGCAAAAAGGACATGAAGACAGCCAACATCAACATAAACAATTGGGATAGCTGTGCTGACGACCGCTCCGCGTGGGGTCTTGCTGTCAGACAGGGCACTCAAAAAGCTGAGGAGATGAGAAATACAAACCTCGCTGCAAAGAAAGCCAGGAGGAAGGCAAACCAAAAAACATCCTCAGCAAGCATCAGCATACACCTGCAGCAAGTGCAACAGAGACTGTCACTCAAGGGTCGGACTCTTCAGCCACTATATATATATATATATATATATATATATATATATATATATATATATATATATATATATATATACCAGCTGCTGCAGTCCATCTTCCGTGTGGGATGTCAAGGCTGCATCGTCGGCGAAAAGCAATTCACGGATGAGTACCTCAGTGACTTTATTTTTAGCACGGAGACGGGCTTGTATAGCTTTTCGTCAGCCCTGGTATCGATGTACACTCGATCGCTGAAGTCCTTGAAGGCGTACTGGAGAAGCATGGAGAAGAATATGGCGAAAAGCGTCGGCCCAAGCACATAGCCTTGTTTGACTTCGCTGATTACTGGGAAGGCCTCCGATGTTGCGCCATTGAAGCACACTGTGCTGTGCATGTTCTCGTGGAAAGACATGAGTACAGCAAGTAGACGTGGGAGCAGCCGATCTTCTGCAGGAGTCTGAAGAGTCCACTCCGACTGACCAGGTCAAATGCCTTCGCTAGGTCTATGAAGGCAATGTAGAGAGGCATCTGCTGCTCATAACACCTCTCCTGCAGCTGACGTGGTGAGTAGATCATGTCTAAAGTTGACCTGCCGGATCGAAATCTACAATGGGACTCTGGGTTGACGCGGGATGCTATTATCTGCAAGTCCGCCAAGGTATCACGGGCGAATGCCATCCCCGGCAACGCTGAGGAAGGAGATGCCCCGGTAGTTGTTGCAGTCGCTACGGTCTCCCTTGTTCTTGTACAACATGACAATGTTGGCGTTACGTATGTCCAGTGGGATATATCCCTGTTCGCAGCAGAGGCAGAGGAGTATGTGTAACGGCTAGAGCAGCGCTGGTTTCCCACTCTTGCGGACTTCAGACCGAATGCCGTCGCTTCCAGGAACCTTTCCACGGGGCAAGGCAGTCTATGGATTTTCAGAGCTCTTCCAGGGTGGGCTGCGTATCTAGCTCCTCCATGACAGGCAGCTCTGGAATAGTATCCAGGGCAATACCAGTGACGTTGTTTTGGGTTGCATATACCTCGAGATAGTGCTCCATCCATCGCTGCAGTTGTTTCCCCTGGTCTGTGATGTCTTTGCCTGTATTGGACTTGACGGGGCGGTCTTTGAAGTGGGGGCTGATGGTTGGGCGCTCATACATTCCTCTTGCATCTCCGTTTTCGTTTTAAAAATATATTTTTTATTATTTTTTTTCTAGAGTCAGTAATGAGTGTTTGCCCTGTCTCAGTAATAAAGCCAAATAGGACACGACAAAGTATTGCTTGTTTGTTATGTGCATATATTTGTCATGATAGTGGGGTGGGGTGTTAAGAAGAACAAATCATGGAATTGTGATTTAGAATACGTTTTAAAAAAAATAAAAGAATCTAAAAAGACTTAATGGAATTATGTTAATTTTAAAAAGAACAAAATCCACAATTAACAAAACTGATTGAGACAAATTTTCCGTTGGAAAATGTTTTTAATTACTTTTTAAAAATGTCAGATTAAAATATTGAAAACTTGCCAGAATCAAACAAAGTCAGTCTACCTTGCAAAATTTAACAATGTGTACTGTATATTTTCTCAGTATTTAAAGATTTATAAATCATTGGTAATTTTTATTTCAATGCGGTTAAAATTGTGTGCTAATGCCGCCATCGTCCGATCATATTATACATGTTTGTAAATGCTAGGTACGATAATAAAGAAACCTCCTGAATTGAGGCTTCGTAAGGTAAATTGAGGTTACTCACAAATATGAAATATACATGGATATACATGTATTCAAAATTGTTGGCAGCTTAAGAGCTACTGTGTGTATGATTATTATTTCCTCTTAATGTATGGAAATAAACATTTGAACGCTTCGCAAAAATGCTAACTTTTATTTTACTTCCACGTGCTGCTCAGTACTATAAACATGTATCCGGATATTTATTCTGTTTGGTTCTAATGCTTTTACGATCAAAAATTCCAAATTTATATCAACATATGCCATAAAAGCAGACCACTATTCTGGAACAGAAAACGGTAAACCAGAAACGGTTATGCCCCCTGAAAGTCCTCTCTCTATCATGATCAAGCTGAGCAGCGCATGGGCTCTACATTGTGGTAATTACTATTATCATTATTGCAATTATTACTAATCATTACTAATATAGTATTTTTTTTAAATGTTAATTTTCCATGTCGGTTATGGTGCACTACTGGTGGCAAATAATGCATAAATGTTTGTGGTGAAACTAATAATAATAATAATAATAATAATAATAATAATAATAATAATAATAATAATAATGCTTTATTCATAGAGGGCAGCACCGGTGCAAGGAATTTTGGTGCCCTAGGCGAGATCAGATATCTGGGCATACCTCACAATTAATTTTACTATATATTCTCTTTATATATTTCTCAGTACTGACCTTTCAACTGTGTAGCAATCAATACAAATCATATGTTAATCTAAAATACATCCAAAGATGACTTCTCGGTGAAGTTCTTGTCAAGGGTTCACCGGCATTTTTTTCAGCGGCTGCACTGTAAACAGAACAGCATGTACAAAGAACACATATTTCACTTCCGGATCATCACCAAGGCCTTATTACGCAATGTGAACTTTTGCCAAAATAGAACTACATTGAATTGGAAATAATAATTGTGATTGATGTGATTCCATCTTGGGGGCTCCGAGCGGCCGAGTGTTAAAGCGAGTGTTAAAGCGCTGTCCGTTACGGACCACTGCCATCTCACCTCTGTCTGCGTGTGTTCGAATCTAAGATTCGGCAAATGTAGTTATGTGAGAAAGCTTGCCAGTAGCTTCTCGGTGGTTCTTTTCAGGGGTTGTCCGGGTTCTTCCTCCACCATTAATACTGGCCGCCATGTATAGCCTATATTGTGCTGAAAAAATGGCGTTAAACCATCAAAAAGAAAACATTCCATTCGGTGTTGCCTCTCTTGTTACTGCAAGTGATTGGAAAGAAGGGAGGTAAATGCGTAGCATTCATTTCTACGTAGATCATATTATATTTTGTCATCATCATTAAATTATTCATCTGTGTGATAATTATAATTAGTAAAGTAACATCATTATATAATAGTTCAAATCAGTAGAAGGAAATTCATGATTTTAAACCTACAAAAACAATCACACAGAAACGTATTCCGTTACATGTGAAAGACAGTTAATTTATTTTTAGATCTGTTGTGCAGAGATAAATATGTATATTTAAACTTACCTTATCTAATGCAGTAATATATATATATATATATATATATATATATATATATATATATATATATATATATATATATATATATATATATATATATATATAGAGAGAGAGAGAGAGAGAGAGAGAGAGAGAGAGAGATGTCTGACAGCTCTTTTTATGACGACTGGAAAAGCGCACAGAAATAGTTTATTGTATCAACCATCTGAATATCGACGTATTTTTCTTAACCGAAAGGTAGCAAGAACATCAGACGATGAGCCCCTGTGCGCGGATTTAACACCAACCGCTTACTCCATCAAGTTCTTCCCCCGCCACGTTCGCCGAGTGGGAATGACTGTGATCACAAATAATTGTATTATAAATTGTCTTAAATAGAACACAACCTTCAATCTGATTATTCTTGGAGATTTCAACTTTCACTTTGACTGGCCTAGAAACTCATACACGTCAAAATTCCTAGATTCCATCCCTGTTGTCAACCTTAAACATTCAGTTAACCGATCCACCGATAAACATGGTCACATGTTACACTGGATTCTTCTTTGATCTGATGATACTAGTTTGCGATGCACCCTTGTATCCCACGAACTTGCATCAGATCACCTTTATCTATCAGTCACTCGTTCTATGTTAGCTTCATATTATACTCGTTATTAACCTGAAGTATGTTTATGTAATATACGTATGCGAACACATTCATTCGAGGATATAAATGCCCATGCACCACATGAAATGAGACAGACACACATACAGACAGTTAGATAGGTGAGAACCACAAATGTCCTATACATGCTTAGTGTGTCTAACATAGATATTTCTCCAAATTGTATACTCTAAATTTTCCATCCGTTCAAGGAAATAAAATTAAAATTATCATCAAGGAGACGTGTACCTGGGCCTGTCTGTTCAAACAAGGATGACATTTGTGCATTTTGAAAGAAACTCAAGTTATTTCATGAAAAATATAATTAACATTAATATAAATACATTAGTCTAAATCAATATGAAGAGAACCTTAAGAAGTTATAATTTTCTTCGTTGTCGTCCAACCTCAATTTACTGCTATGATTAAAGCTGTAAAAAATAAACATGTTTTAAATATTCTTCAAGCGAGATAAATGCAAGACCTTTTTACGCAGCGATACATTTTTGCACAATCAAAATAAACTAGTATATAATGTAGTAATGGAAAGATAATGAAGATCTGAAATGGGCAGGCAACATTTATTTGAAAGCTGGCTGCAGCGCAAATTAGTGCGGAAAAAGATGTACCAACAATTGATCAAATTGTGATAGAATTTCTTTTTAAGATAGTGAGATATTGATCCTGCTTGCAAAATGTGAGTGGAGTGATTTGTTTGTCACATTTTCTTTATATACGTCTACCATCTTTAATTATTGAACTATCCGTAAAAGAGCAGTCAATGGCATCCTGTTTGCTGAGAAAGCATAACTATGTACATTATAAATCATACAGACATACTTATAACAAAATTATTAAGTTATCCAATTATTCTTCACCATTATTAAATATTAAAATTTGTTTTCAGTGTTAAAGAAGAAACTCTCACCATTGCTGGTGCCCTTTTGTTGATACCCTTCAACTCTCCCCAGCATGTTCGCTGGTTTGAGTTTTGAATAACACCCTTGATTTCCGAAAATGTTTCTTTGGTGTAGTGTTTCCCTGTCTACCCATGTATGTTATGTTTTTGTATATTTTGTTTCCCATTGATGATTAGAAAAGAATTTTTTTTATCAGGTTTATTCTTTGTTTTTATTGGTCATTATTCTTAGTTTTATAACCCAAAAAGATTTTCAGAAAAGTGGTCACTACCCTCTACCAGTGCCGGTATTGGGTGTTTCCAACACCTTGGTGCTTCGGTGTGTCATGGTTTACCTTTCAGTTAATCTGTTAATAAAGATTGTACACTCCTCCCTGAGAATTATTTAAATTCCAGGGCTGATTTCCTTTCCTTTGTTCCCTTTTGAAGTTTCGCGATGTGACGTTTCCAGTCAGGTTTGTCCATTTTGTATATGCTATATTGAGTGTTGTTTTGTGTTCTTGTATTGGACAGCATGAAATCATATTTTTAAAAGTTGTTTACTTATTTTCCTAGTGTAGTTTTGTAAAAAAAAAGAAAAAGTCCAAAAGATATAGTCTGTGGTATGAACTAAAGTTTTTTGTTATGTATGATTGTCATGGTGTGGTTGCGTGGTTTTTGTTGGGTTTTTTCTTTGTGGGGGGGATTGTGGGTTAGAGGTGTAGTTGGGGCATTAAGTTTTGTATTTGTAAGGACCCTAGCCCTTTCTTGTTGCAGATACTTTGGTTTGCTCCTTAGCTCACTGCCCTTTGCTAAGATAGAAGAAAATATAATATGTGTAGGTTGTGTTTGAATAAATTATGTAAACTATAGGCGGGCTTTAAAATTTAATATGTAGAGGGCTTTAGTAGAAAATCCAGTACGTTAAATTATTTGTCAGAAAAGGAGTTGTAATTTTGTTTGTTTTGTCAATATAGTTTTAAATATTTTCCACTTTTGTCCTATAATTAGATAGTTATGGTGACTCTGTACATTCTATTCATAAATTTGGTATATTATTATTGATTTTCTAGTCGTGGGAAATTTTCGTATGCATTCGTCAGTTGGTCCCCTGTTTTAGTTTGTTTTTGTAGACCCTATTACTTTGTTTGGGCTGCCATTGTATGGGTGAGTATATTATGGTAAATGCTTGCGTCGAGAAGTATATCGCGTGTCGGTCAAACTTTCCGAACGTGTCACGTGGTTTCTTTCAAGGTTAAAGGGATTAATGGGTAAAGTATGTATATGTGTAGTATTCTAAGTTTTCAGGCTGGCGTTATATGAGCCAGCCTGTGTGTTTTAAACTATACATTTTTTTGGGGTGGTGGTGTTTGTTACTTTCTGTTGTTACTGGTGCCTTGGATTAACGTTTTAAAGTGTTATTTCTCCTCAGCGACGCACGAATTAATGACATCTTGAGCAAACATTTGCAGAATACATCAGAAGTCATTATTAGAGTGACGGCGAAATATGTCACTGATCACTCACCGGTGGAAGATAGTGGACGGACAGAACTATCACTTTTACCACAGCTAACCGAGCAGTTATGTCTATCTGTCAATTTTTCTGGTAAGGATGCTCAACCAGTTTGCATAAAGCTCGAATCAGAGATTGGTCAGAGTGATATCATCTGTAAAGGTACCAGATGTTCTTGCATGCAAGAACGTTTTGGTCATGTATATGTAACTGGCGTTGAGACTTCAACTGTCCCCACTCTAGATGCAGATATCATTTAAACGATCATGTTAAATGAATACTGGATAATTATAATGTAAAATGTCCCCATTCCATGCTGGTATAAATTGTAAGTGGGTTTGACATCATATGTCTCCATGTGAATAGCAACAAATTATATGCATCATTAACAGAAAATAGGGACACAAATCAAAACGTCTTTCACAGATGTAACAAAGGAAGCATAATTATATTAGAAAAAATTATGAATATTAATCCAGTAAAACTGCAAAACATGAATATTATTAAATATTCTATAAACTTGAAAGTTCATGATCATTCATTGGGAACGATCTCTAATGTGTGTTATAATCTTTAGGTAAATTTGTTAAAATTGGCGTCTTGTTATATCTGCAAGCACTTAATGATTAAGGTTGTCTAATGTAAGTCGTTTTGTTCAAAATGGTCAATAAGATTAGGTCTTTAGTGTCTTTGTTATCACACTCAACATCTCAACATCAGTTGGATATTTTCAGTTTAGCTTTTTTGAGCTGAAATGGTTGGTAAAGTTCTAACTGAGATAACATTAACCAATCAATAACGGGTCGATGAGTTTAAAAACACATTGTGAACTGGCAAGAAATACAGCCATATCAAACTTTACAGTTTCGAAAATATGTGGAGATTTGCATATTACTCTTGTCAGGGATCTCCAAGAAAATCCTCGGTATGCAAGTTTTGTTTTGGTAAACTGGTACATTATTTTTATTCATTCTAAGTCAGCAAGTATCAACTAACATAATAGCAGACAGTGAGATTAGGGCACCTGTTAATCGATTGTCAGTGCCTCGTTGTTGTATTATGAAATGATTAATTACACATGCTTTTGCTTGAACACATTGTTTTGGTAAGTATCATGCAGAAAGCATTTAATCCATCGTATTATAAATACTCCTATTATGTTTTGGAATACTTGAATTTTATCCGACACCATATTTAGAAAAATAGTGCCAATATTGTGTGCAAGTTCCCATGTAAGCTGTCATAAAACATTGTCTTTTTGTGTCCAGTACAGATCTGTTTTCATGTTTAACTTGATTATCACATATTTGTTTCCAATGGCAACTTTGTTTAATGTCTTGGTGTCAAGCGATACGATGAACCTTATTCTTATGTGAGAATGTGAAAAGATTGGAAAATTATTAGGATATGCACCTCATTTCAGACTTTCTAGTGGTTAGAGTGTTCCTCTCGGCTGCAGGATCTTACAGGTCCAAAACTAACTGAGTCATACCAAAGACATAACAGATGACACTAACAGGTGCTTTGCTCAGCATTAAGAGGTTAGTGTTAGGAATGTTACATGGCGGGACATCATGTTACACGTCTGCAGCATGTTTCAGTGCTAGACATCACTATAAACTGCCCCTTTCTCTCTCTCTTTCTCTCTCTCAAACACACACATACACACACACACACACACACACACACACAGTATCCTGGTGTTATCCATAATGGCAGAATCTTTTGAGTAAGGTTTATTATAAAATACCTGTTTCAAGACAATGTACTGTGTCATTTGTTTCTTCTTCCAATGTTTTGAAAACTTTATTGATCTGAAATTGAATATTGCTAATTAGAAATTGAATATTGCTAATTAAATACACAAACTTAAAGAAAGTAAGGTTAATGCTATATAAAATTGTCGTAATTGATTAATCAGAAAAAATAACAATCTTCACTGTTCTCAGTTAACTTCATTAGTTTACCGTAATAATAATTATTTAACAATGAATGAGCATTAACAATCGGATTGACATGTATACCGGCAACCCAAAAATGCATGCATAATCTTCTGAATTATTGCAAGGACAAAATTATTGCGGTTTTTCTATATCGTAGGGACTCAACATTTTTCAGTGTAGTACTGCACCTTTAAAATTCTATGATGAATCCTAACTTGCTGGCATGCATGTATTTCCCATATGTTTTCGCATCGTACGGCTGTTCGTGTATATTCCAGCTTTAATTATTTGGCCATATCTTTGATGTCATAGTACCAACCATTCCAATTATATGGATCAGTCAAATGCTAAGTGTTGCACTTGTGTGTTGCTAGTGTTATACTATGAGGCAAAGACAGTAAGACACTGGAGTTTAGAAAGGAAGTAAATTACGCTTGTACATGCTTCAATGCAGATGTGTGCGTTTTTCTGTGACGTTTAAGGTTAAATCCATGCGAGTAAGACCATCTCTTACAAAGTGATATGGACAGTTAGTGACGAAAACGTCACTGTAATGTGATCTCATAAGGCTGAGAATTTAATCACCGTGTGTAATAAAATAATGATCATTAACTTTGTATTTCCTTTCAATCGTTTCTGGAGTGAGGAACCTGATTACGCAAATATTGTGGAGATTCAGACCTTAAGGATTATGGATGAGTTTGCTTTTGTCCGTATGCCGTATTGCTTTTGTCCGTATGCACTAATGTTTAGAGACCAAGACCTTAATGATAACTGCAACGTTTTCCATTGCATTTATGCATCTTTGGTAGGACACCAAAGACTTACATATAACGGAAGTTTAAAGCATCCATACGCACGTAAGGTTCGGGATCTGAATGAAGTTCTGGTATATATACATTCTGATTCAACAACTAAATGCAGTACATTTTGAATGGATGAATTGACAATCTGAATATTCAGCTGTCATGTTTGAGTAAGTGGCCATGCAGAAATACTGTGAAATGAAGCATGATTAGAGTTTTCTATGACATGTTTGCCTTCAGTTATATCATTAGAGTCTTCTATGAGATGTTTATCTCCATTTCTATTATCAGAGTTTTCTTTGATAACTGTGCCTCCATTTCTATCATTAAAGTCTGCTATGACAGGATCTATCATAGGAGTCCTCTACGACAGGTTTACCTCCATTTTTATTATGAGAGTCGTCTATGACAGTTTTGGCTTCATTTCTATCATTAGAGTCTTCAATGACAGGTTTGCCTCCGTTTCTCTCATGAGAGTTTAATATGACAGGTTAGACTCCATTTCTATCATCGAAGTCTTCTATGACAAGTTTGCCTTAATTTCTATCATTAGAGTCTTCTATGACAGGTTTGCTTCCATTTATATCATCTGTGTCTTTAATTAAAGGTTTGTCATCGTTTATCTCATTAGAGTTATCTATACTATGTTTGCCTCCATTTATTTCGTCAGAGACTTGTATGATAGCTTTACCTCCATTTATATCTTGAGAGTCTTCTATGACATGTTTGCCTCCATTTCTATGATAATAATCTTATATGACACGTTTGCCTCCCTTTCTATTATCAGTCTTCTATGACAGGAATGTCTTCATTTCTATCATCAGAGCCTTCTATGACAGGATTGTCTCCATTTGTATCATCATATTTTTCAATGCCAGGATTGCCTTCATTTTAGCCATAATTGACTGTATATCAGTAAAGACAGACACTTCGAGTTTGCTTCATTTTAAATTATTACTCTATCATTATAAATCCCATGCTAGATACAAGTCTGTAGCTGGAACAAATCCATCAGGTGTGATGAACCTATGGTATTGCAGTATTAGTGACTAAAAGATCACAGAGAGATATGCAGTTTTTCATATTTGGTAGGCACGCTATGGATACTAGTAACATATGTAAGGTGAAGTTGCTTGCATTTGTAAAATCCACAATGGAGAGAATGTTAGCTTACCTCTATGTTGCCAGATAGGTATGTTGGACTGGAGTCCGTCTGTGAAACTATATATATATATATATATATATATATATATATATATATATATATATATATATATATATATATATATATATATATATATATATATATATATATATATATAGAGAGAGAGAGAGAGAGAGAGAGTAATAGAGAGTAATAAATATACACCAACCATAACAGATGGTGCTATCCCTGGATTATATACAAGAATGCTTGAAATATAATAGGCAAAATCACATTTTTTATACAAATAATAATATCATACAGGTGGGAGAATAGCAATATACCCTAAATCAGAGGACGTAACCTAACAAGGATGCAAACAATGTAAAACAAGGGGTAAGATTCCATGGGGTTCAATCTGGAGCTCTTCCAAATTCTAACTTTTTTAAGCTTAACTATACACAGATTCAACATGGTGACATTTTCAGAAGCCTGTATAGTATTATGTGCATGAAAATCGGTTACTAGAGATCTCGGCCTATAACAGAGTCGGTCCGTTACAGAATCGGCCCATCCAAATTAATTAAGAAATCTCAAATTGGCCTTACCTTTGATCTTGTATGGCTTTGTAAGAGCTGTTATTATCAAACTGTACATTTTAAACAATTACCGTTTTCGACTAAAGTTTAAAGTTTGTCGGTGAACCATAACTTTGATCTCATATGACCTCTTAAGACGGGCGAAGATACAAAAATTGTATACTAAAAACTTAGATACATAACACTTAGAACTGTCTGCTTTGTCTCTGTACTTGTCTTGTATTCAAAATAATAATATAGATTTTACTTACTTAGCTTACCAGTTTTGCAAGGAAGAGACGATTGAAACTTAAAATACTGGAAAACAGTTACTGTTGATACAATTGACTGTATACGATTGGGACGTGCGACTGCAATCAGCTTTACACGTATGAACATATGTTTACACTCACATGTTATATCTTCAACATAATTAACAATTTACATAGCGACAGGACAAAGGCAGATTCAAACGGTTGACTATATAAGTTAAATAGTCAATGTGACCGTTTGAAACAAAGAACATTACATCCACGCTGCTATTATATTCATCGTGTACCGATAAGTTGAGTATGTAATGGGCCACGTACATTATGAGCCATTTGGGATAGGCCGAGATCGTTATGGGCCGAGAAAGTTAATGGCCCGGATATGATGCGGGCAGCGGCATAATCCCAAAATCTTCGTTGCTAACGTGATAGAGAATAAATTATTTTGTAACTATTTTTCAATAACAAAAACTGTTTGCTTTTCATTACTATGACTCTGGAAGAGTTCCATTCGGAAGCCGAAAAAAGTAATCGTCGTTTACACAAAGTAAAACAAGTAATAGTAAAAGGTACGAAACAACAAAGGTGTTGAAAATGAAAAAAATAATTTATTTACCTTTAATACAAGGAGCAAAAATTAAAACGAAGTTTCGACATTGCAATTTACATCCCAAATAATTGTAAAATTACAGACAAGTTTCATCATGATTACAGTTCCTATCTTTTACCACTATGTAATTTCAGGGAAAAATCACTTGAATTAAATAATACAAATAAATTAGATCCAACCCAAATGAATTACTGCACACAAAAATAATACATATAATTCTGCTAAATTCGTAAAGCACGAATAAATAATTTCTAGATAAACAAGATTATATAGTCCTCTTCTAGACCTCTGATCACAATGAGAATTTTCTAAATTGAACTACCCTCCAATAAAAAACAAACTCTGGAAGATTCTTCATATGTATAAAATAAAATCTTAATTACAATTAAAGTATATTCCTACAATTATAATATATAATGTGAAATACATCAGGCAGACTAGGGAAATTTAAAGGGGATTACCTAGAACCAGATTCAAACAAGTATGTTTACTTCTATAATTAATCAATATTAAACACATATACATAGATAATATTTCAACTATATATTGTGTAATTACATAATTAAAAAAATCAATGATTCAATTCAAGTAGACAATGATACTAATTTTGGAAATGGTAAAATCCAATATACAAGGTTACAATTATCAATAGTATATATGGAATTAAAAAGATTTTTTAAAAAAAACCACAACTAACTAATGAACAATACAAACTACATTTATACAACAGTGCTATTTAGCGATAAGTTCTTGCTGTATAAAACAGTATGGAACATAATGTAACTATAGACGGAATGCTAGATATATTTGTTGAATACCACCTTCCATTTATATTACTCATTGATGTCCATTACATGGGTATACTTATGTTTTTATTACTTCAAGAAGATATGTCCTTTATTAAAAACGAAACATTTAACATTTGCTTTCTCTACCCAAGAAAATTGACAATGGCCTTTGTTACTTGTCCTGTTCTTTCCTCCTTTGCTGTAACTTTGATTTCTGTACCTCCAAAAGTCATGGAAAGAAGTAAACTTCTCTCGTCCCTTGGCACACTTTTATCTACAATATTAACATCGACGGATCCAAGCTCTACGCATCCGTCATCTGTGACGTACATTGGGGATTTCTAGGTTGAGGCATATATCGGATATCCAACGGAACTTCTACTTGCTGTCGTCGGTGAGTAAGATATTTCTGTCGTTGCCACATTTAATGCTACAGATTGGCCTACTTGCACATCCTTATAAAATATGTCTTTGCAACGTGGACCACACTCGGCTTCGAATCGCTTAGTGATGTCATGCTTTTCACTTTAAAACGAGACTGTGTATTTTCAGATACGATGTGAAACAGAAGATGGACTATGGCTAAAAACTACTGCCCCCTTCAAGACTACTAATCCTGCCTCATGCGGTATGATGACTTTGATGTTAGGAATGCTGGTACGAATGGCATGTTGAAGCATTTTGGACCCTCCCACCATCAGACAATATTGTCTTTCATCAGCTCCTTTACATGTGATACAGTGCTTTGGATGGCATTAGAGAAGAGACTTTTCATTACTGGGGCATTTATACGAAGCTTGTCACCTGTCAAGGATACTTCGTTGGCATATTTTGTCTGCATAATGGCTGTGCGAAGATCTTCACGAGATTCATGCTCAAAAATTTCTTTCAAGGAGGACGGAAATCGAATTGTAACTTTATTATCCTTATCCGGAGCAATATCTCTTTTCTTTATTTCAAAGTCTCTGAACATGTCCAGATAGCCCTCTTTATTCTCAACCTGGAAGCGGTGAAGCACTGGATTTCCAACCAGGCTAATTAAAAATTGCCTATAGGCTTCGTCTACTTGAGTTCCTCCCCATGCTCCACCACTGGCTTTATGAAGTTCTTTCAGTTTTCCATCAGATAAAACTTCGTGAACAGTGATATCTATCTTAACTGTACTGCGTTACATATTTACCTTCTTTAAAAACATATTCATGAGAAATACTTATGTTTGTTGGTTCATTTTTTTTAGAGTATGACAAAACAAAAGCATCTGCTTACCGGACATTTACGAAATAAAAAACAGTTTTATTTTCGATTTATATTTTCAGATTCTATATGTAATTTAGAGGCAATTCAAAATTAATGACAAAATAACGAAGTGATTAATTAACCTCCAGCATCCAGCACCATGTATACTGAGCCCGGCTTGAAAGAAACCATTCCTCCTCCTTCTATCATCTTCTCAACTGGCAGAAGGCGGCAGAAAATGGACGCTGTTTCTGGTTCTAGTGCTATCTTCAGGTTTTCGTTTTTAATCCCGGCCAGTGAAAGGCATTTGTTGATGCTTTTTTTTTAGAAAAATGTCAAATCTGTTTATATCTCATTGTTCGATCTGAGTGACAGGTTTATCAATAGCCTCTTACATTCAAAAGAATTAGTAAACAAATACGTGGAAAAAGCTAGCCACTGAAGTAGTGAAGAAATACAATCAGCTTTAATATCTGAAGAAAACTGTGTCTGAGTGATTATTTAGTTGATATATCTGTTTTCAAGGTCAAGCATGCATATTTCAGCAGGTACGAACGATACTAGTGCATAATAATGGTTGATGTCATTTTCCTTACAATAAAATGACTGAAATTTATCATAACTTTGTTTATATACGACTATTAATGATATGTTATATCGTTATGTTTTTAGATGGGAGGTCGGTGATTCGTTCTACTATGATTGCCATTAGATTGTTATATTATCAGGTCACAATATCAATCTTCAAGCTGATATTTTTAGACCAGTCCCTGTTATTATTATCTATATAAATAATTAGTTGATCATACTCATTCGAATGATAATATGCTCGATTCAAACATTGCGTTTACTCCACTTGTAAAAATATATATTTTCACAGCCGTTCGAAATATCGTCTCGTGTCATTGCACAAACATTTTCAGTCATAAATGAATACTTTGAAGCAATACGTGGAAGAAATAATTAAAGTTTTAAAACACACTTCCAAAGTTCTGTTCTTATTATACCTATTTTAGACTGAACGATCCACGCTTGGCGTTATACGTAAAGGTTGATTATGACGGCAAACAGAAAGCTTTTTGCAAGATATGTCATACAATAACAAGGCAATTTGACATAAGTCCATATAAATTATTGGCACTTAATGCAAGCGTTCTATTACAATGAGTATACCATGTCCATAGCACTAAAATCTTTAACGTCTGTAAATATATTGATAATAGTTCAAATTGATACGGGTTTGT
Source organism: Unio pictorum (assembly GCA_030141615.1). NCBI lineage: Eukaryota > Metazoa > Mollusca > Bivalvia > Unionida > Unionidae > Unio > Unio pictorum. The sequence goes on from JARLTB010000108.1 coordinate 10,838,408, forward strand.
CAAAGCAACCTCAACTGCAGCCTCCCTCATGAATAGTTTGGCGGCATCAGTCCAGATGGCGGGAACGATCAGAACCCATGTAATGTCATCTTCTCTGATTTGCCCACTGGATAGTCGATAATTGATGTTTTTCAGCATGTCCTCTTTCAGGTAACAAATGACAATTGAGAAGACGGTTTTTGCCGGCAAAGATTTTTGAGTTTCGTCTTCTATATCTATATTCCTATCCAATCCCTGTATAGAAGAGATAATTGAATAGATGCTTTCGGAAAAAATACTGCATAATTCAATTTTATTTCATGCTAGTGTGATCTATAAAAATGAATGCTAATCAATTCATCAAAACTCCTTATGGTCTATGAGCGATCGTGAAATTCTGTAAATCGTGTACAGCAGTGTACTGATTTAAATAAAATTGTGCATATTGATAGTTTCGAACATGGACTCCCAAAAACCAATCACTCGATTGCGCATAATGCCTAATAATTGCAACCCATAAATAACCTAATGATATGAAGGAATAGAAGACAAGAAAAAAAAAACAGTTCTCATCTGCTTGTAGTTACATGATGCTATTTATTATGACAATTTAGATAATCCACAAAAAAACTTATGTTTAGAAATGACATTTCACTACAAGAGAATAACGCTTGAGATAACGGTAGTGTGGAAAGTGGTTATATATATATATATATATATATATATATATATATATATATATATATATATATATATATATATATATCTGTGTGTGTGACTACTTTTATATAACTTTTAGCATTATATGTATATATCCCGACACAATACGAAAAGCGTGACATTGTTCAATATAAAATAAGCGAATCTAAAATTATAAGTTGTCTTCTAAAAATTGATTATAAAACGTTCTTACATTCGAATAATATCTTCAAAGTAAAAAATGAGTAAACTGGTATTCAAGCAAATACCTATAATTTTAGCTTGAAATGTAGCTTGAAATGATGTATGACGTTCAGCTTTAATTTAAACAAAAGAGCATAAATATGATGTGCATAGTTTTTTTATAAATGGAATGGTTATATGCATAACTATATTTTTAGTTAATACATTTCCTTAAAATAGTTTCCAAGTAATCGAATAATTTTCAATGAATAATACTGACCCCTTTTTTAGGACTGGTCATCTTATTAACGACTTATTAGTGCCAATAATAATAATAATAATAATAATAATAATAATAATAATAATAATAATAATAATAATAATAATAATAATTACAATAATCATAATAATGATGATATTGTTATTATTATTATTATTATTATTATTATTTTTTTTTTTTTTTTTTTTTTTCACGACGATACAGGTAATTAAGTCCTTGACATGGTTCTTTGGCGTTTGCATCATGATAGAGACTCTATTTCTCCGCAGACGTACTATAACATTTATTTATTTTCTAATAACATGAATATGCCGGACATATTGATGATGAGAAACACCTGATCATATTTATCTAGTGACATGTCACTTGATTCAGTGCAATTGTCAAGAACCTAAACTGCATCATCATAATTTTAAGGGCAGCATGGACATCATCATCATCATCATCATCATCATCATCATCATCATCATCATCATCATTATTATTATTATTATTATTATTATTATTATTATTATTATTATTGTTATTATTATCGGTTGTTGTGAAGTTTTTGATTATTTTGTATTGTTGCAGCTGTTGTTTTCATTGAAAGTTAGTGGTGATATTGGTGTTGATGTATGTTACCATGTATCCATGCAGCATCATTTTGAAGCGACGGAAGTAATACCATCTTTTGTGTTCATTGTTGTCATCAGATGCTAACTCACTATACTTGGTTTCAGCTTCATACCCAAAGGAATCCAAAGTTCTCGCATCCGGTTTTATCAACACTATCGTCGGGGCCTTCATTGATACCAGCTGTCCCCCATACCAGTGCCTTGCGTAGATCTTCGTTGGATCTGTATCGTACTCGGGTTTGAACGCGAACGCCCAGCCTTAATAAGTAGTTCCGAAATCGATAGCGGCGACAAGAATAGGTCCCCATCCCTTCCCCCCTTCAAAAACCACAAACTCCACCTCATTTGAGAGAGAGAGAGAGAGAGAGAGAGAGAGAGAGAGAGAGAGAGAGAGAGAGAGAGAGAGAGAGAGAGAGAGAGAGATTACAAATATACACCAAACGGAACTGAAAGTGTTATCCCTTATTGTCAAGGATGATACTTGACAATACTAGACAGAATTAATATTTAATATAACTTATATTATCGTACAGGTAAGAGAAATTGTATTTCGTTTTCTACGGAGATTCAAATCGATGTCCGAGGGTAAGCATCACCCATCGCATGACCTGCATGCACCAACCCATATACTATAACGACTAAGCACACGTCACCAAAACCGGTGCTGCACTCAATGGTGGCAGTTTTGGTATTTTGTTTTCAATTTAGATATAAAAAACAGACATTGTAGACTCTTAGTTCGTGTCCAGACCAACAAGATATTTGCCATTTCCACCTGCCAATCAATTGTGAGAAAACTATACGGGTTCGAGAATACGTGTTGGACATTGTGGAACGATCCGATTGCACAATTTTGGAACAGTTATTTGGTCATCAGAACGCACAAGAATTGTTGATGAGGCTAGAACGGCCTCAGAATTGGGAAATACGAGTTCGTTCGCCATAGCAGCTTTGAACAATAAAGACGCAAGTACGACGCGATTAAAACTAGCCATTGCGTTTCGACAAAATATATTAGTCAGAAATTGATTCCACAGCCTGCACCTTTACAGTCGCTCAAAGAGAGCTTGTACGGTATTCGTTTGCTTCTGCAGAGTAAGAATGTGTACAACAACAATCAACCGTTTACCTTTTGGGAATATTACCAAGTGGAGCTATACTTTTCAGCGATGCATTTTTGTGAGAGGGATTGCATGTATTTCTAGTAGATCCGGTACTGCCACTAGGATTTGTGTTGACACGTCACTAACCTGCTCATTCACAATATCACGATGGCCAAACGCGAAGGTGGTAATTTCATCAGGACATATCCGTCGTTTGGAAGAGCCGGGAACAAACTCATTTTTGGTGCATCTTCCCATGTGATGGTACTTGGATCGGATCATATATGCCGTGTGTGCGAATTTACGTTGGTTCCGAAGATATTTCATGTACAGTTCGTGCTTGATATATTCTGCACAACCACGAGTGAGAGACCTTTGACCTTTTTAGTGTTTTTGTCAGACCTCATTGGTACAACCATAGCTGAATACATTTTGGGTTGCAATCTAACATTATCCTTGATTGGGTTACTTGAGCATTTGTCTCTGATCTTATTGGTGGCACTAAATAGCGGCAGCTCTTTCAGATAATCGCTGATATAGAGGTCATTTACTAATATTAGTTGTTACATGTCCGCTTACATATTAGTGACGGTAATGTGCATCAGCAACAAACCAGTGTCGGTTTACATCAGTTCTACATGATCACCGTACCTCGCTTTGATATTGTTATAATGTAACTAGTATATGAGCAGCTTCGATAATTTAAGCACAATCGTACCCACACAGATTGTTTCTTTTCAGTTTGAATTTCGATGATTTGTATTTACTGTGGACGGTTACATTAATGACGAAATCGCAATGACCTTTCGAAGTCTGTATTCCTCATTACGATCGATTCGATTTCATTAGCACAAATTCTATATGGTTTTACCAAACACAACATTAATCATCAGCTTAAATATGTCCTGTCAATTCGTTTGTGGCCTCTTCCATGTTTATCTGAACATACAGAGCCATCCATGCTTGCTGATGAAATCCAAGCACTCGATGGATCCTGCTCGCACGCAAACCCAATCTCAAATAGAACTGCATGTTTCTAACGTGCAGTAATCGTTATGTTTGAACCGAAGACTTGGTACAAGTATAGTGCCTTTTGGCGTATTTACGGAACGACTCATCAAATATCGCGTACTGACATCAACAACTCTTCTGGGACCAGCGGATAATAATTGTATACACGTATAAATGCTCTGGATATTACAGATTGACTTCAAACATGTATCCATTTTACTGTACAATCAATGATCGCGGACATCTCTTTGCAGATCAATGTGTGTAGTGAAATCCGCCAACAGGAAGTAGCGGCATCTGGTCCATCCATTGAGAGTATTGGTATCTAGATACATGATGTAACTGCTCGGGTCAACTGGATAATACCCTGACACATTTGGTTCGTTCACACGAATGTATCTAAGACTCGACATGGATATTCGACCACGAAGTGATCGCTCGAACATATCATAAAAAGTGTCAGATATATATATATATATATATATATATATATATATATATATATATATATATATTTTTTTTGGACCAGTACAACTATGCATCCCAGCCCATACGCGGTAACGAAAAGTAATGCGATCACCTATACTTTCCAGATATTGTATTTATTAATAATCATCGTATTAACATAATTCATGTGCGGGCAAAGCAACTCAAAATGCCAGTAATTATCAAATAATAAATTAATTATGTAATAAATAGACATTTTCTAAACGTTCACTTAATCGTATCATTTTTTAAAAAAAAACCTGTCAGATAAATGTAAGGCACTTTAAAAACAAATGTTTATCATTACTCTCTCTCTCTCTCTCTCTCTCTCTCTCTCTCTCTCTCTCTCTCTCTCTCAGAGAAAAGGGACACTTAAGCAGATTTTCAAAGCGAAACTAAAAATGAAGCATTATTCATGTTCTCGTTTAAAACATCTTGACGAATATGAAATTGAATCCATGAAGTTGGCATTAAATCTTGTATCAACCATACATTCGGTTGTCATGATGACATTACAAGCACCATGTATTATCATATAGTACAATTCAAGTTATCTCCTTAAAAAAACTATAAAGGTTAGGTACTCGTGTTTTGGAATTTTACCCAAAAATTAAAAATAATGAATACTTCTGGAAACGGCCTGTAATAGTTTCCGTCTCTTGTGAATGGACTTACGATATAAAAATTGACATGGTGAAATATGTTTGACCAGGACTGTACCTCTGTTTCATGATGCAATTGTTTCGCAAACTCTTCATGAACACTTGGTGCATTTAATACGCTATCTCCTAAAAGGAACACTTAACGTCTTTAGTTTTACGTTTACATAATTCATTTTGTAATGCTGCTTTTTTTTCCTGTAAAATCAGCAGCAGAAGTGGGGGAACAGACCCATCAAAAGAGTGGCCGACTTTTTGGGGATGTTTCCCATCATTTCATTCTTCGTATCAGAAAATGGGGTAACACAATTTTCTTTTCACCAACTGAGGTTGACTCAATAAATTTTCCAAATGATAATCAGAGGATTCTAGAAGAGACCAAATCAAGAATAAATATACGCAGCCAGGTTTTGAAGGAAGCCCTCATCAAAGTCCCCGCTTTGCGAAATGGATGCTAAAATAGGTTGACTCATTAAACTATCTACTTATTATTATAATTATCATAATATCTTTTAATTGCACTATATTTCCCTCTACAAGATACGCATAAATAAATAAATGTTTTTGCCCTTGACCCCAATTCCACATTTCCAATATGATTGTGGTCCGGTTATGAGACGTCAAACACTTGTAAATTGATAGCCGCAGTACTCACCACGGCAACTTTTTCACAACGCGCGATTGCACCGATCATGAGCCATCGGCAACTCTTTTTCTTCTCCTGTCATATATTATTTGGAGAAAGTCTAATTGGATAAATTACTTTACCTAATAATATTATTCTACTGTTGCAAAGCAACTGATGGAAAAGAATTTTACTTTAACATGGGGAAAAAACCAGCTTACCCTTTTCGAAAAAAGCACCGAAAAAAATACATAAGCAAACAATTGAATAACTAGCAGTGATTAAAAATTAGAGATTATCAAAGATTGAACATAAGAAGCGCCGAGACGAGATTTTTACCGGTTAATAAAAGACACACAAAAAAACAACCTCCGCTTGAGTTGTAATCACACGAATTTGGGACAAAGACAACAAAAACATAGTTTACGCGAGTTGGTGTATTTCGTGTTTTATAAATATTCCGGATTGATGTGACCTTATTTTTGTCGACTCCTCCATGAACGAAAAACGACTAGCGACTATTATTACAGTCTCCTGGAAGACCGAAAGTACGTATTTAGAATACAATTTATCGTCGAACATGTCAGCGAAGATGGCCAATATTAAATTAGAAACATACATGGAAGTTTCTCAGCTTGGAAAAACAATTACAAACGAGAGTTTGTACAATTCAGCAACTATCGTAGTAATTACGCTTCAATAGTGGCTCAAACAATAATTCACACGCCTAGATTGGATCAGTATCAAAGTTGCATTTGGAAAGAACAATACGGTTTCATGACAGCGATATTTTGAGGACATTTACTATATAAGTGCAAGTGACCCCTGGCTCTTTCACGGTGACGACACAGATTATCTTCAGTGAATTTATACACCAAAAATGTATCTGCTACATAATATTCAGCATTTCATCAATTTGTGCTACCGTCTGGTACACTTTATCAGAAGGAATCTCTGAAATGTGCAATGAAAGGCATTGCGGTAAAATATGAAGCAGATAGTGAACAATTACTCAATAACTGTTTTACGATGTCGTCTGTTGTGGCTCATATAGCACAACAGAGACGTCCATGGCATCCAACACTAGAAAAAATTCCGACTATACATCACAATCTTGTGTTGAGTTTCTACTTGGTGGACTCTGGAACACAAAATATGATTTCGCCGATATGATCGTGGTTGACATTGTGGCTTTTGACTGGGCTAGTATTTTTGGATACGGCGAATGTCAACCATTTTAACGGTTCGGTCAACAACAGACAAATGACAAGATAATCGAAAAATGACAATCTTTCCATGGACTACGATCATACCGGATTGGCCTAGATTATATCATTGGAGTTCTCAAAGAGTATTCATTCAGTTGTATCTGCATGGTTTGTTCGTCAATTTAATACGCCACATACCAGTGTAAATTTCAACGACTGTTGCGTAAAAATCAAAGTCGCTGTTACTTAATGATGCTATAACGATGTGTGTTGGAGGCCAATATCCTCACATCGCTGACTTTAAAGTCTGTAATACCTTTTCGTTGAACCCGACGAGGACAGTTTGGTTATTGCACGATGATAAATATGTGTGGAAAAATTATATATAATTTAACGTTCTGTATTTCATGCGATAATAAACAACGCTGCATAAGATGAAAAATGGACCCAGGAGAACATGACTTTGTGGTCGCAGATACAACGTCGAGAGATGTTTTAGTTTCGCGGCAGCGTGTGTGATTATGAACGATACGTATATTGGCACGGTTGTTAGCTACTACGACGGCACCAATCAGCAGTTCACTCAACTTCATTTTCGTCAATACATTTGGTAGTGATGATTTATCGATGGTGTCAGCGGTTGTTGTTAAAGTCTCCACCGATTCCGTTATATATATATATATATATATATATATATATATATATATATATATATATATATATATATATATATATGTATATATCAATCCAGAATTGATCATGCCAAACCATTTATCGACAAAGCTACACTTTCTGCTCATTTAGACAACACGCGTTGGATACCAAACATGTTGGCGCATATTACTGAACAATAAATTATCAGACCGTCATCGAGTCCGTAACTGTATGACCTGATCACTAGATAAGAGCACTGTTTGTCTTAATGGTCTTGATGGTTCTAATAAAACAACACGTGCGATGAAATCATAAAAAAAAACTCCGACACGCTTAACAGAAAGATGAATACGAGAGGTGTCAAATCATGAACATACCACAGTTTGTTTCGATGGTGAAGTGATGCGTGCATCCGCGAGAGAATGGAAGAATAATGTGTACCGAGAATAACTATTTGAGACGAAATATGCACTGTTTCGACGAAAAAAAACTGCCAATGAATGGCTTCCCCATTACATAAGCGTCTGCGAATAAATATTGTATAATCATATCGCGCGATTAAACAATAAGACAGATGAAATCGCAAATCATAGTACATCTGTACAAGATTTAAAATTAAACAATGTTTCTCGTAATTCCAGGGACCGCCAATGTTTGATTTATGGAGTTCGTGCTAACCTGAGGATCTGATAGTTGTATCCAGGAAAATCGTGATTTACTTGAGCGAACATTATTTGATTTTCACGAAGAATGTTTCCAAAGCTGTCAGCTACATTTTGTTATCGTTCAGCGAATACACGTTGACAAAATATACTCGTTAACACTCCATAAACACATGCACAATATCAACTTGATTGTAATGACATCGTCGAGGTTCCTGAAGACGCCAAACAGCAGGCGACGACGGGAACATCGAGTGATTGCAGCGGCGTTCAGGAACGCTTACCTTGGAACAATACAAGTCATTCGTCGCAGTCGCTAACAATCTCAGATACAAATATACGGATATCGAAGATCAAATAATATGGCTGTGTTGAGTTACAAAAGTATCTAAACTGTGAAGAATTGTCTATGGAGGAGATGGCGGTGACAGAACCACTGCTAGAAGCGGCAAGGCGTCGGAGATGCTAGTAGGGCCAATAGCCTTGAAGAAACAATTAGCTGGTTATGCGCGAGGAAACAAACAATACAGCGCCAGTTTGATAATGATATTAAATTTATCATGACTCTGAAATAACGGAAAATTAATGAATGGTAACACAGTGGCAATATTTTCCTAACGACGTACAAAACTTTAAAGTGGCCAGAATTGATAATAGTCTAGGCAACACACGCGGATTATTCTAGGAAATTTACAGTTTCACTTTGACTGTCCTGGAAACCATTACACATAAACTCCTAGATTATATTAATGTTTTCATCCTCAAACGGTCCGTTAGCCATCCTACCTATAAAAATGGTAACATTTTAGACTGGATTATTCCTCGACCCGATATTAATATTGTGCGGTCCTCCCTGACATCCCACGAACTTGCATCAGATCACCTATGCATTATGTGCCACTTTGACGTATCAGTCCCTAACTCTCCATCTTTATTTGCTACTAAGAGAAACATCCGTATGATAAATAGAATCAAACTAATGCATGGCATCCAAGCATACCTAACAACTTGCTTAACTCCAACATCAGAACATCTACATAACTGCATGTGTGCATTGCTTAAAAAACATGATCCAGCCACCAATCACAGAATATCAATGAAAACGTTTTCTACGTGGTATAGCAGTTTAGCAGTGTTTGGGACCAGCTTTGCGCTATTAAAGGAGACCGCCGTAACGCTGAAAGGATTTGACTTTCATCCATAAGCAAATATATTAACGTGGTAAGGAAAATGTCACATGCATAGTCCATGCAGCGAAATCAGTATACTACAATGCTAAGATCACGGAAAGTTTTAGCTGTCAAAGAACAAATGTACACCAATTCCAACTACCTTCTCCAGTAGACCTTCCGGACATGTTTGCTTATTTCTGCCGTGACATAATACAAACCATTATAAATAAGCTTTACAACACAAGTTCAGTTGACTCATCGTCAAAATACAAATGCGATACAGAATTTCAGATGGAACAGCTAGCAGCATATGAACCTGTCTTTAGGGAGTTAGTACGTACAATCGTGACGAAGAGTGAACCAAGGTCAATTGAACTTGATCCAATTTCAACATCACTGCAGCCGGTGTGAAAAGATCCAGCATTGCCTTGGTTAACTGATGTTATTGATACCTCTCTATTTCTCATCCAGGGAATTTTCATCATTTTCAAAACTGACATCGTGAAAACTCTGCTGACAAATCAACACTCGACCATAACGTTGTAAAGAACTACCGCCCAATTTCTAATCTCTCGTTCATAGAAGCAAATCTGATGAAAAGTTGTTTTAACGAAACTTTTATCTCATCTGAATTCATACAGTCTTTTTGGTAACGCACAGTTTGCATATCGCCCTTGCCACATTACTGAAAATACTCTCTTAAAAGTAGTTGATGACATTCTCACTGCTTTCGATAGCGGAAATATTGCAGTCCTCACCCTCCTTTTAGTTGTCTGCAGCATTTGACACCATATACTAAGATACTACCTTATTGTGGTTCAAGTTATACATAGTCAACAGGACACAAATTGTATCCAGCAATGGAAAACACTCCAGTCCAGTTGATCTATGTGTCTGTTCTTGGACCTGTTCGATGACATGTTCACTTCATCCTAACACTCACCCACTCTCAAGTATCATCTCATCATCAAGTCTCTCACCAAGTGTATGCTGATGACACCCAAATATACAAATCTAGCCACCCAATTAAAGTTGATGATATTATCTAAGATGGATAGAAGTGAAAACATGGACGACATGAAACAAGCTGAAGATGAATGATGATAAAACTGAAGCAATTCTTATCACAACACAATGACTTTCACATCCTTTACCTCAGACTTTAAATATCTTCAACACCATCATTAAATTCACAGTCAGTGCAACTATAACGCTTACTCTAGACAGAACTCTCACATTGCACTAACATATCATGAACATATGCAAGGCTGCATATATAAAGCTGAGACGCATCAGATAATTTCGCAAATATTGTTTTTTTTATTGATGCCCCAAACCACTTGTGTGTTCAATAGTACTTTAGATTGGACTTTTGTAACGTAATTCTGTTTTGATCGTCTCAATACATACTCCAGCAACTTCAATAACTTGCAAACACAGATTCTCGGTTCATTCTTAGAGTACCACGACCAGAGCACACCTCTCCGCTGTTATGTGCCCTAAACTGGCTATCCATTTGATCAAGAAGCAAACACCAGCAAGATATTTACGCTCCTCTTCTGCCAATTGTACACTCATCCTTCCCACTATGAAAACAAAGTCATGTGAACAACATTATTTTGCATACCAGGACCCAACATGGAACGAATTGCCCACTGGACTTAGACACAAAGACACAGTGATCCCACTTAAGTGCTCTTACAAATCAACTGTATCGACTGCAATAACAAATTTAAAGACCTAATAATGTTTCCTACTTTAAATATTTTCAGCGTGTTTTATGTTATTTATTTGCATGGTGTTTGTTTCTCTCTTTTAATAATATCAATATGTATGTTTGTTTATGTAATAGGTGTTTTCTAATGGTGAACAGCACGTAGAGCTTCTAACGATTAGGCGCTCATTGCTATTATATATATATATATATATATATATATATATATTTACGTTTACACAGTGCTTATTTCATAGTTTCGATCCTCATCGACCTGATACCTGATACAGCTCAATGAATGGGTGATAACATCTATTTCTGACCTGTGTTAGTAGTATTCAACCATTACAGGAGTCTTTATTTTAATGTATATATATATATATATATATATATATATATATATATATATATATATATATATATAGATAGATATATATTGATAAACTTCAATACAATTATTTAAATATACTTTTCGCTTTCGTCAACAAAGTAATTACATGTACATGTATAACATTTAAAGTTCGTGATATATCGTATGTGATGATTTGTCAATACCGGGCTGCAGCCATCTCTGGCATTTGAGTGCTTGTGGCCGACCCATGTCCCTCGATTTGTCTCTTTTTTGTTACTATGAAGTGGAAAGATTGTCGCTTTGGATTCAAATATCGAATTATGTCTCTCATTTAATTTTAGTTACAAAGTTCGCTGTCACAACCAACATATAGCTAGGCGCTCGGTAAATAAGTAACCAAATCCAATCCAATACTTAAAGAAATGATTCTACTGGAAAGAGTACCTGTCAACAATTTACACGGAAAAACAATATACTTATTCTCGAACAAGAATCGAAGCAGAAACTTTCCCATTTGAAATGAATAGCTTTCGTTTGTCTGAACCACCAAAGTTGTGATGATAACTCTTATACTAGAACAGTTCAAGTCTTGACCGAATGGACACCATACTTAAGCATTACTATAATAATCTACTATGGTGAGCCATACTGTGTAGTTATATTAAACCATTAACATGAACTGATGATTACTCTTTGGAATATACATTGAAATAACATGTATAGCATATGTTGCCCGCAACGACATAATAATCTAGAGCAGGGAGAAAACCGAAAGCATTTATAAACATGGAAACCTCTAGCAGGCGGCACTGTACAATGAAGCAGTACTTTCTAATTTTATGTTTAAATGGCAAAGAGAAATTTCGTAATCGTACTGGAGATACTAATATGATAAAAATACCAATGGTTATGTTGTAAAAATGTTTATACTACGCTTCCAGTACGTGGATAAAAAACAAAATGCAACGGTTAGTAGTTCTCCGTGTTATTAGTTCTTCTTAAATGATACTTTGGTCCACAAATGTTCGAGTATAAGTGTACGATAATTAAAATATGCAGCTAAAAACAATCTGGTTTAATTTGGAAAGTTGGACTGGACTCTAATAATAAAACACAGGACAGAGAACAATATTTATGTTTGATTCTGTATCGAATTGATAGCCAGTAAAGGTACATAGCGGTGGTGATGTGTGTTCTAATCGAGGCACTCAGAAGATGATCCGAGCAACTGTATTTTGAACTTTCTGAAGTTTCTGGAGTAGATATTGTGAGAAGCCAGACAGAATTGAGTTACAATAGTAAAGTCTTGAAAGTACTAATGAACACACAAGTGCTTTAGCGGCATCAACTTAAAGATATTTGCGAATGTAACTGATTCGCCTCAGTTCAAGATATGCAGCCTTGCAAATGTTCATGACATGGTGCAATGTGAAAGTATTGACGAGAAAAACACCCAGGTTTCGTACTAACTGTGAGAATTTAATGTTGGTGTTACTGATATTTATTGTCTGAGGTAAAGGATGAGAAAGTCTTTGGGCTATGATCAGAATAGCCTCAGAATAGTCCTCATTTGTCTGCAGTTTGTTACATGTCATTCATGATTTTACATCAGAAATGCACCTTTCTACTCCATAGATGATAGCATCAACTTCAGTTGGGTGGCTAGACTATATTTGGGTGTCATCAGCGTACAATTCGTGAGACACTGGGTGATGTTGGAATTCGATCAAGTTCACAACCCTTTGTTGCACTCTTCATCACGATTGTACGTACTAAATCAATAGAGACAGGTTCAAATGCTCATAATGCTTGTCGCTGAAATTCTGTATCATAACTTTTTGATGACGAGTGAATTAAAATTGTGTTGTCAAGCGAATCTTTAATGTTTTGTACTTTGTTACGGAAGAAATTTGCAAATAGGTCCGGCAAGAATACTGGAGTGAAGGTAGTTGGAAGTGGTGTACATTTTTTCCTTGAGATTAGTTTGTTAGTTATCTCGAAGACCTCTTTGCAGTTGGAAATCTCCGTGATGTTAGTACTGTAGTGGGATAATTTGTTTAAATGGACTATGTTTATGACGTTATTCTTAGCGGCTTCATAGATTTGTTTATGAATAGTGAGTCTGGTGAAAAGCCAATGCCTTTCTTCTTTTCGGCGATGTCTTTTAGCAGTGCGAAGCAGGTCCCTGACACTGCTATACCATGTAAAACACTTTTTATTGATATTCTGCATTTGGTACCTGAGGCATGTTTTTCAAGCAAAGAATGCAGGCGGTTATTGAGAAGGCATATACTGCGGGGTGATCTGATAAAAGTTCTTGGGACACAAGGGTTTGTTGCAACATAGTATGATCAGGTCTATGAAGAAACCAGTCTTAAATGTGACCATGTTTATGGATGGATTGGTTAACTGACTGTTTAAGGTTGAAAACTTGAATTGAATCTCGAAGTTTTGACGTGTATGGGTTTCCAGGACAGTCAAAGTGAAAGTTGAAATCACCAAGAATAATTAGATTGCAATCTGTCAAAGTTCCATACTCCAACAGATTCGGAAACAGATCCAAAAGGGAGATTCAGTCATCTTGTTTTTTTATATACTAGGAGGAGGGCGGTAAAGACAGGAAAGATGGACTGGCCTTTATTCCAGTGTGAGTGTTGTTTGGACTACTTTAAACGATGATTGGCAGAAATTGAAGGTTGTGTTGAACATAAGACATTCTATCACGGATTTCTTTGTGATGACATCAATTCCACCTCCGCGAGAATTGCGTGAGACCCACTTGATGGAGAAACCGGAGGGTGTTAAATCCGCACACTTGGCCTCATCGCCTGATGTTTTTAGCAATGTTTCTGTCATGGGAGAAGACGTCGATATTTTGATCTTTGATAAAATTAACCATTTATGTGAGCTGTTCCGGTGATCCTACTGATTGGGCTTTGAATAATGCAATACGTAGTGGTTCCCCTGGGACAGTTGACGATTTAAGATGAATTTGAACCAGGTTATCAAAATTAACGGCCGAATGTTTAAATTGTTTGTCTGTTACGAGCTAAACGGAGATAACTGGAATTCTTCTTCCTGTTCTACGCCGGCCAGCATTGAAACAACGTTTCTTATTTCCCTTCCGTTTACATTTAAGTAATGATGAATTTAGTCCCAGTTCGTTTAGTCATGTGCACAATGTAGTATCAAGAGCCAAGGTGAGGTTATTTAATCCAATTAATGAGGGTCCATCCAAGCATAAGCGGGTTGACTGGGGATCACGTGATAACGATTTGTTCACAAACAAAGAACGTATATATTGTGAAACAAGACAGCTGAGAAAAAGTATAATTATTCTCGTTTCCAAAACAAGGAGATGAAGAAACACATAAGAACTAAACTGCCAATGCATGATGAAATACAATAATGGAAGACAAGATAAATTAAGTTTTCAAACATTAAGAACTCTTCTTGCGCTTTGTAGGAATATTGCATTATCAGATATAATCTTCAAACTTAAGTAAATAAATAACAATATTGAACTGGAATCAATATAACAAATGTGTTTTGATGATTATGATGCTGCTGCCGCCAACGACGACGACGACGACAATGATCATAATGATCATGAGTGGACTCCATGTTGCTAACGAACAGTAAACAACAGTCTTCCAAAAATGAAACGGATGTACAAGAATGTTATCGATACCTTTAGAGTTTAAACCAAATGGGTCAAGCCGTGGTGAATAAATATCACACTGACAAACCATGAAGGGCATACGTTTGTACTTTATCTTCCGATTTGTTTTCTAAAAATGGAGTGACTCGTAAAAAAGGTGATTTAGAGAACAAAACAAGGTGCTTGCCAATTTTTGTAATCAAATTAATATTCTTAATACATGTTAAGACACTTCATGCTGTATACATTCAGAGGTAGTAGATTGGACTACAGAAAATACACGTACAATTGACGGTATGGAGTTGGAGGCAAACCTAGAAAATGGAGAAAGCATGTTGTTGACGAGATATCCTGTTGAGAATTCAAATATAAAATGTTACGTATGTAATACTATGTAATACATCTGTATCTACCTTTGTGTTATATCTGCACTTGTCCTCTTCCACTTGCCCACCTTCTCCTATACCACAACGTGGCTGATGAAGTTTTTTTGTGGCTGTTGTTTATGTGGCTGTTGTACTGGGACTGGCTGTGGAAGTGCACACCTCAGATTTGATCTGACACACTTTGCACAACATGATGTAAGGCAGGGTTCTTTCACCCTTCACTTTTTATTTTTTCATCTCAACCTCCACCATCTCCTCTTCTATTTTCGCACTTTCGTCAATCGCCTACATAGAAAGTTCGTTCAGGAGGCGATAGGCATACTCGAGGTGCATTTGTAGTTCCAAGAGTTTTGAAATCCTCTCGTCTTCTCTTAGTTGATCAATTAAGGATGGGTAGACAGACTAACGAGTGCTTCTCTTTATATACGTTAAGCACAGACGTGAAGATATATAAGGCCTTGTATATGCAAAATGGAACACTTGTTGCATTTTGTTTAATCATTATGCCACATTAAAATTACACTGCAAACACTCAGTTATATATATCTTATTATCTATTCCACATAAAATACAATACCAGATTGCCTATTTTTGGTTTTCAACAATTCATGTTTTACCTGCCCATTTCGATGTCAGTCTGTTTTTGTAAAAGCAAATTATGTAACATTTTCCGCATATGCTCTATACATGATATCTTACAATGTCACACTCACCCGCCCTATGAAGCCTGTTTAAAATTATAAATAGACTTAATACAATATGAAAGCAGTAGTGTTTTTGGAATGTATTTACTTTATTTGCTGTTCTGTAGATGCTTATACGATATATCATTGTCTCTATCATTACCAGTAGAATGCTTTAAATATGCATCATCAGTCCTAAAACAACAGCAACAGAGCCACCTGTTAAGCATTAAATTGTACATCAGCATTATCCTTTTGTATTGCTCTGGTTTAAATAATTGTTCTCAAAGTATATCGTTATTCAATAAAGACATGCATGCACAATATATATATATATAATGTAGACTTCTGATTTTCTAAACAGTGTCAACAATTCTTAAATCTTTTCTATAAATTTAAATACCAAAACTTTCTTGTATTGCAAACGTATTTCAATACTAAAAAATACATGTATTGCTTGAATTCTTTATTGATAGCCTGATTTTGACTGATATAGCAATGTGTATTACCAACATGACTATACCAACTATATCAAATATCATTACTTGATAGAACAAGTTTGTTTTTATTAAAAATGGCCATGAGAACGTTGTGACGAAAATGCCATTTCACTGTCCGGTCGCTTCCAATATTATTTCCAAATAGTAGTCTAATTTGATACCTGAAAAAAGAACGTAATTGATATAAATATTTATATATACATATATTTTGTATAATATTGTTGGAAGACAGATACATATAAACAGACAGATGTTTCTTTTCTTTTGTTGATTTTGTATCATTTAGTAAACGGTTTAACTGCAGAAAGATACAAACATTTAGTCTTAGCATTCAACTGTAAATGTGTAAATGCCAACTGACTCTAAGAATATATATATATATAGGGAGAGAGAGATAGAGAGAGAGTAGCGTTTAATAGCCACACGATCAAATAATAATCTATAATTTCAAATAAGTAAAATCAAAGACATGCCCACCTATCTTTCGTATCAGAACCAAGCTATTAGAGAAAGAATGATACATATATAATATATACATTTGTAAGGATGTGTAAGGCGTAGAAACACTGTTTATAGACGACGTTCATTTAAATGAAATTCGAATTTCGAAACAAATCGCCAGTCTTACACTGACTCCAGAGACAATCTAAGGAGAACTTATTCCCAACAATTTACTGTTGATCATATTTCTATTGGCAATTTGTAACTTACTTAAATGAAGCAGGTATTGGACGTTTTAAAGGTATAACCTGTAAATGAAAACGCAATCGAAGAAAACAAACAATTGTTTGAGGTTGTAGCAACGTACATAGCTTATATATTAATTTTGCATGAAAACGATTTGTAAAAAGTATCACGTTCAAGATGCTTGTAGCTATTATTTCAAATATGTTTATTGTGCTTTTAAGTCAAAATATTTCGGATGAAGTGTAAGGAGTCACCTTTGTGTGGGAAATGAATACTTGTATTAAACAGTTGGTCTTAATACCATTATAAGTACCAAGGAAATATATGACTATCCGGGTTTTGATACTTTGTATGCCATGTAGTGCTTCTTGACAAAAGTAATACAATTGCTTTCTGTTGGTCGTATACATTCACATAGTCAGGCTAACTCATTTCAAGGTTTTATATGAACATAACACAACAATAACTGTTTTTACAAAAAAGGGTATTTCAAATTGTATTATACTTTTCAGTAATGGTATCTCTGATATCGCAAATGTTGTGCGAAATTCGTATATGAAATGAAGTAAAACCAGAGTGCCTTCTACAAGGCTATGCTCATTTATCTCATATATTGTAAAATGTGATACATGTTTGTCACATTCATTACAACAAAATCATGTATTTACTTGTAGTCTTCTTGTTTGTGTTTGTTTTATTATTATTTATTTTTTATGTTTCATTTAACATTGTCTATTATGAGTCATAAGTTACAGACAAATAATTTAATTGCATGAAACTGGATTGGAGTGGTACGGCATTTCGACCTGTGTGAATGTATATGAGCTTTTATCATATTCATAATCTTCGGTCAACATATATGCCAGTGGTTGTTATGTTATGTCATTCTATTGTGTGTCTTTATGCCTGTTATCTAGCTATTCAGATTTTAAATGATTAAAGAAGTAAAGCAATATATCATAAAATTGACACAAATTTCCATGTTGCTTTGCAAGTAAGATTTATTTGAAATTAATATTTGTATCCTGTCTAAGGAGATTGATTGCACATTAAATAATAATTGCCTAAATACATTAAATGTAGTCCCATTGCAAAACCCAACAACAAAAATCAAATAAGCAAAGCAATCAACAACAATACAAACTAATACTACAAAAACGCTACAAAAAGGATAGCTGTGTTTCGCATGAAAAGCTCCAAATCATATCCTTCCCTCGATCAATTATAAATTATCTTCAGGTAACCTAAACATAGTCTAACTAATGAAACTCCCAGCCATGTAAAATCCATCTTCCCTCCAGAAAATATTTTGGTCGGACCCATAATAGTTACAATATCAGTTTATCTGAGGTCAAATAGTGCAAGCTTTAAAAACTGGAGACCTTTTTAAAAACTATTTAATATTGCATCTTATGACTTACACAGATTTGCTATCCGCTGATAGTACTGTTCAATAAGTTCGTAATGATAGACAGGAATATGGCCAGGAGTATCACTGTAACGAACAACAATTGAAACGATTTACATGGAATATTTAATCATATAAGATTACCACTGTAACCAAAAGCCAATTGAAATGATCAACATGGAATATTTATCATATAGGATTACCACTGAAACGAAAATTCAATTTAAATAATCATAATGGAATATTCGATTACCGACGATTATCACTGCAACGAAAAGTCATTTGAAAGTTATTAACATAGTATATTCAGCTAAAGTGTTATATTTATATTGAAATTATTTTTATATTAAACCTCCAATAAATCTCCAAGATTTGCAGAACCATAAAGCAATTAGACGCTTACACCTATATCTAATCTCCACTTAATCAAGCAATATCATTGGAAAAATTGTGAATTCATTGGTCAAATATTTGGTGAATTTGGACAGCTAAAAGTCATTGTTTCTTTTATTGGCAGCTGACTAACTACTTGTACATGCACATTTGTGTAAGTACAGCAAGATAATATAGGCTCAACTAAACATGATAATTAACTACAATCCATATATTCTGCTATACTCGCGTGGCCAAAATGCAGTGGTTTATGACCAGTAACATACGTCCAGCTTGTCATGAATTTTCATTACAAGTAACATTTACATACGAAAAATATCCTTTCAACAGATATTAAACTAGGAAACGACTGACGGAAAATAAATTGTATTTTGATATAAAAAGTTAATGAAATTATTGAGTTATCGGTTTTACGTAATTATCTGTATTAAGCACATCAAATCATCCTATATTATTATCTCCGCCTGCCTATTTCTCTCTCTCTCTCTCTCTCTCTCTCTCTCTATATATATATATATATATATATATATATATATATATATATATATATATATATATATATATATATATTGCAATCAAATACTTACAGGGAAAAATGAATTGGAGGATACCACCAAATCCGCCACCATTATATCCTCCGCCAAATCCGCCTCCACCGTACCCGCCAACACCTTTCCCGCCATATCCGCCTCCACCGTACCCGCCAACACCTTTCCCGCCATATCCGCCTCCACCGTACCCGCCAACACCTTTTCCGCCATATCCATCAACAATTACTGGATATGCTCCCTCATAACCGTATCCAGTTCCAAGAGTTAGGCCAACAAGGCTTATCACAAGTAAGGCAATTAGAACCATTAGCTTGGCCATGGCTTAAAGAAAGACAGATACTATAGTCAATACGCTAATGAAGAAATATTTAATTATTTTTTAATATAAATTTCAGTAATCTTTGAAATTCGTGTAAATGTATTGATATAATCATTAATGTAATTCAAAAGCACAAAACGCTATAAAACTGTCTTTATGTTGATTGTTATTTATATAACTATTATTTATATAAGTGAATACCTATATTGTACATTTTACGATATGATTAAGTGAATAAAATATCTGATAATATATGTCGAAATATTATTTTCACAAAAGAATCTTAAAAAATTCTTTATTCTTTAAATAATATGTTTAGTCCAACCTGTCAAGCATGTATCAGTAAAAGTCATTATCAGTTTGTCGTGTTAACATATATGATTTGATCACGTGCTGAAGGATGTAGGTATAGTAATGACCACAGTTTGAACAATAATTTCCGTTCAAAACTATTGAGTAGAAAGGTGACTTTGTTTAGGCCTATTGAACTAAAAAATTGTATAATTATATTACACTCCTTATTGAATATCTTCATTAATTGTCCATAATCATGGGCAATGGTCTTACCTCACGTCGGTTATCTTTGATGGAATATTAACGACATTTAAGTCGAGGCAATCGTCTTAGAATTGAATAACGCTTGGTAGTATATCGATTGACAGTAAACTTATTGTTCGTTTCAAAAATTCAAACCAGCTATAAGAAAATATTCAGAAGTATCCAAGAACCATTTGAACAATTCTTGTTTTTGGATTAGTATATTTCTTTGTATTTTCAATTTAGACAACAGTTACATATTATCACTGACGTAAATTACCAAAGTCATAGTGTTAATGCATTTAAGCCAATATATGTATTGTTCTTCAAAGCTGTCAGTGATATCAAAGAGGTCGACTGTATCCAATATTATTCATTGTTTCTATAGATATCCTCTTGTTACTCTCCTTTGTAACTTCTTGTGTTTGTTACCTCTCTAAAAATACGTCTATTTGAATTGAATATGGACATTTTAAATAAGCAATATTGTTAATTACAAACATGTCTTCAAAGGTATAATGTATGGCAGTCAATAAAACGGTACTGTAAACTTAAATCAATACTAATTTATGTGCATTAAAGTTGTAATAGAATGACATCCAGTCCTTTGCACATAACAAATTACACTTTTGTAAAGTAACTGCCTCTGTGTCAATATGAATATATGATGCAAAATTATTTTAAAAGTTTGAGGGAGATATATAATTATATAAAGGCTGCAGTTCTATTTATGTGTTTGCTTTTTGTCATTTATTCTGAATGTAGGACTTAGAAAATCCAGTCAACGTATTTTATATCTGTCTCAGTTTTCAGAAGTATATGGCAAATGCATACCTGAACGTGTGTGCAGATCAGTACCTCCTGATTTTGCCGGGTAGATGCCTCCTGATTTTTCCCTTCTACCAAATCGTTGTGAAGTTATTGCTATATGTTTGTACAAAGTTTCGCGTCTTATATAATCGATTAGGTATGCACTGGCACACCTCTGAATGCGGACCAACAGGGTTTAATTAGCGACTGGCAGGAAATAATAAATAAAACACGTTTCCTTGTACTATTGAATTTTAAAAAGGAAATTATATGTACATAAGCGATATTTTTTAAGGTCATTAAATGATGAAATCACAAACACTCCTTTGGGTGACAGGATGATCAGTCATTTCAGATACGGTAGTAAACTGATGTATTTTTTTTATTCAACTTTCGGGACCCAATAGAAACTTGAAAAAATATAATTTCGTGAGCATGTATGGTGTGCAACAATACGAGACGATAATTGCTAAAACTGCAGACTTAACAAGCGGAATGTTCTTAAATCATATGTTCATGAAAGGTTCATGATCCAGAAATCTCCCCGAATTACACTTTATATCATACACCAAAATTTCATGTCTTCGTTATTGCAGCGTTCAGGGTAGTTATCAATTGGTACAATGAAGTTTTTGATAAAAAAGAAATAATTAATCAATCAATCAGTTCGTATCGCTGTGTAACTAAAATCGGTAAACGAAAATCCTGGAGCTAACGTAACACGAACGAACGCAATACAAAGATAATACAAATAAAATTAACTCCACACCTGAAAATAAAGAAGAAGAGGGAACATAAGCACAAATATAGATAACCCTCATTTAAAGCTAAATCAGCAAAATTGGATCAATGACGAAAGTTAGCATGTAATGTAATTGAAACTGATTGTTTCATATTTAGAAAGAAAAAAAAATTACTATTATTTTCTGCTGAGTGTCGTGTTATATCAAGCAAAAACCTAATGATGTTCTTTTCTTACGACGGATCATTAGGATAATAATAGAATTGTGTTCTAGCTCATGTGTCAAATCTTGGATTCTTCCAAATTGTTCATGAGTTCTAGTGTTACAGGTGGTGATAGTAATGCTGTCTCTCGCTCTGACTGTCTGCAAAGTACCAGTAGCACACTTGTCACCTCCATCCTTGTGGACAACGGAAGGTGCGGTCCTTGTTGACCCGGGCTACAACCGATCGGGTATGGTAACTTCAGTATTGTCCAACATTATCAGTGTGTCTTGGTTAAAAATAGTCCGGAGTTCGAACCTCTCCAGACCAAAGAGCTGCCAGAAGGGGATGTGATACTTTGTCCAGCTAACTTAGGGTCTCCACTCCAGATTTTCATTTTGGGTTTACTCCTTTAGCCTTTGGCTAGCCAAAGCCAACATGTTAGGCAGCAAGAGGCTCATGTATGGGCTGGTGCTTCCATTTCAAGGGTAGATACAAATCTGCCACTGCCCTAAAGAGCGAAGCCCTAGAAAACCGTTGTGGGACAGTCAGCATTGGATGGCGTAACATCATCAACCTCCGCTTCGCAGACGACATTGATGGGTTGGCAGGCAGTGAAGACGAGCCTGTCTGCTATCTTAGTGAAGAACCTGGACGAAACATCTTCCGGATTTGACATAGCGATAATCACTGATAAGACGAAGCTGATGACAAATAGTGGCAAACAAATCTCAGCCGAGATTAAAGTCAGAGGACAGGAACTGGTAACAGTTCGAACAAATTGGTTCCATGATGACCGACGAGAGATCAAGAGCAAAACTTTTGTCACGAGCAGCACAAACAATGGCAGCTATGTTAAAGCTAAGACCCATCTGGAGAGACAAGAATATGTGTCTAAAATACACTCATACTATTGGGAGTATTAGTCATCTCAGTCTTTCTGTATTCACGTGAGGCCTTACCCCTGAAGCAGAATTAAAGGGGAGACTCCAGGCACATGAAATGAGGTGCTACAAAACCATCCTTGGCATCTCTTACATGGACCACATCAGAAATGAAGAAGTGCGTAACACAATTAGGCGCAAGATAAACCAATATGAAGACCTGCTCACCACCGACATAAAGAGAAAGGTGAAATGGTATGACCATGTCACTAGAGCCAACACTATATCCACAACAGTAATGCAGGACAGAGAACATGTGACTCACAACATCACAAAATGGACCAGGAAACGTTTTATGGAGACACAGGCATTGCACATGATCGAGACAAGTGGAGTCAACTGATCAGATGTTAAGCAGCGCATTGCCTCGACGACCACACTAGGTCAGGAGACTGATGATGATGATGATGATGATGCTGATGATGGTATCATTGTAGGCAGCATATGAAGTACTCCACGTCGAAACAAAATGTTTATTGATGTAATATGCATAAATGTTATATTACGATGAAATAACCATATGAAGATGTAATATATCGTAAAACGGCATACATATGACGAAATAACCATATGACATGGAAGTGTTTAAACAAAATCATTGTATCATTCATAAATATTTCTTAAATGAGAATTTCTCACTTTGATGTTTAATGTGTACAGTTGTTCTAACATTGATGGTCTCGAGCAAATCAAAAGGTTAATACAGTTTGGATCAATGACTATAGGTCTAACACACTTGTATTGATAGAGAATGAGGCAGAGACAGAGAGACAGAATAATCAGCATGTTTGCGGGAGCAAGATGATAGATAGATAGATAGATAGATAGATAGATAGATAGATAGAATGTTTTTTTCTTGATTCCCCTGTAACTTAAAATTGCTGACTTGACACAGATCCTCTTCATGCACAATTTACTTAGAATCACCAGTGCGCGGCATATTGATTTGAACTCAACGGATGTGATGTCAGAACAGATAAAATATCATGGAATACAGCGTAAAACGGGAGCTTGTGTCCAAAATATACTTATGAATGTGCTAATATTACTGTTTATGTATACTAAATTTATGTTAATACACTTAAAGCATATTCTGTTTTTTAGTTTCATAAAATATTTATCTGCGACACATTCTATACAATATTCTGTCTGCTTTTGAAACGTTCAATACATCGCTAAATAAATCCATATAGGAAGGTCATTGAAGCTATTAAATAATATCGATATATTCTGCCAAACAATCATGTACATCTACTGGGAAATAAACAGTGACAGTAACAACTTCCGCATTGATAATCAAACGATTTAAAATATCTAAATATAATATAAAAGAGAATACTAACAAGTTGGTTTTCATTTGAAACCTGAAATAAATCAGATATGAATTTGTTTATGTGTATGGACTTGTATATTTATTTAAGAAAATAAAAGATATTTCAGACTGCAATTAGATAAGAGGTATAACTACACATAGAAACGTTTTTTTATTAATTAAATATGGACATATAACTTTTCACTATATTCCCCGTTTGACACCCGAAGTCTAAGCCTACCACTAGTTAGTCGCAAGTGACATTATATTTTGAAGTTGACGATCACAAGCAAGAGTGACTAATCGAAGGCCCGCGTGCCGCACGTGGTCAAATCCTTCATTCAGTGTGCCCCACAACCATACAGGAAGTACTTTTAAATATGCACATTTTAACAAATGTGCATAATATGCGATAAGGAACTCTTCTTGCACTTTAGCCCGCGAACTAAAACCATTTCATCTGGTTTAGGCCCCCCAGCCAAATATGTTCAACGCCTGTGATTTAAATTAACTTTCTTCTCTATGGCCTTAAACGAAGTAAAACAATATATTTGCCTCACATACAAAGTTAACATTTTAAAAGAAACATACATAAGTATGATTTAAATCCCACATAGTAATTACAGTACTCTCACACGTCCAAAATGATTACTATTCCAGATGAAATCCAGTCGTGTTCTGAATGAAGTACAAACTTGAATGCGCCGGTGTGCCAACATCTTGATGTATCACAATATTATGTACTATCAATGTCAATGAATGAATGTACAATAATTAAAAAAATAGTGACTTTGCAATTTGTACTTTAAATGAAGAATGTAAATAAACAAATCTTCTCAAATTATAACTGAACACAAATTACGTTGATTATATTAAAACTACTGGTAGGATATGGAACGAGTGGATCTAATGAAAGCACCATTTATATACAACTATAAGGCATTATATCAGAACCAGGGTGAGAGTCATTTTACTATCAATAAAGCAGTCACTTTGTGTTAGGGGTATATATCAAGTATGGTTTGTTGATACATTGCCGTAATTAACGTCATGCGCTTTAATAAACATTCATGAATAGTAGATGAGCTTACAGATATTAACTGTACCATTTCAAACAGTCTATGTTAGTAGATACCTGTCGGGTACTAGGGCAAATGTGTATAATCTTCTAGAAAAATAAAAGAAAACAATGATAATCAAATAGCAAATGAATAAATAAAGAACAACTTCCATATTTAGAACATCCACAAAGCTTATAATACAAGTTCGTATCAAAACTTTCTCATATTGGCTCGCTGATCTATATAGTTAATAGATGGGAATGTCGCTTGCAAAAATATTTATATTTGTTTAGATATAACTACTACAACTTATTATATTTACTATCACGTGTCTACTGCGTTTGTACAACACTACGTACATGATGCAGCACAGCACATACATTAAATAGTTCAATTTTGTATATGGTAAAACAAACCTACATGCTAGGCCGTTTTCCTTTCAAATTTTGTTCAATGCGGCCTCGCATTAACGATTGATGCAACAGAGTTTCCGGCGTCTTTTCAGATGGAATATTGGTTGCGTGGCAGTTGCACACACATCTGTAAAATCGGTAGAAAACAGGATAGACTGGCGTTTATCAGGAGAATATCTACTGTTTTAACATGTATTGTACAGTTTTCAAGCCTTCTGTTTACTTTGAATGATACTTTGTATGGTAGTTGACAGCAGATATTTGAGATTTCATCTGGCTTAGACACATTTGTGAGAGTACACTATAACAGCTTTTAATGTTACCGATTATGTAAATTATTTCATGAAAATTAGTTGAAAATAATTTGAAACGAGTTGGTACATGGAGGAATTTTCTATCAAATGTAAAATTATTGTAATTATAAAATTAATATTTCATTATGTTATCATGATTCAACAACTATATATATATATATATATATATATATATATATATATATATATATATATATATATATATATATATATATATATATAATTATCCCAGACAAGTGGCCAAGATGGACCCTAAATAATACCTTGGAAATCATTTTTTTAGCCTATTAGATGTGGATATACGCATTGTCCATGGCTCAAAAGATCTACAGGAGAAGCACCTTGAGAGTAGATAGGCAAAATGTGAACTGATAGTTCAAACTCTCCTCCCCATTTAAAATCTTGATCTTTTCAAGCTGGTTAAATATTGCAATGTGTCATTGTTGTTGGACTATTCTTAAATATAAAAAGACAAATTACGTGCCATCAAACACTGCCGGAAGGTAAGTACTTACATACTCCTAGCAAAGACAAACTATATACCATGTAGAGTTGTAGACTATCCTCATTGCAATAGTTGTCATCTTTGCGGCCATTGCAGGTGGGAAAGCCTACCCCCTTCTCTCTCTCTCTCTCTTAAAAAATCCTAGCTTAAGTGGTATGTACATTTCAAACGTTAACATTTACACACTATATCTTATATGAATGCTCAGTTTAAGTGAACCTTATGAAACAATGTACTAAATGACTTGCATCGATTGTGAGATAACTGGAATTCATCCTGGAGTTTAGATACAGAAACTTAAAGCATTTCGGTACGCTGGGATAGTGTTATTGTTGTTTGTGATGGTAAACCTTCTCGAATTTAAATATTGTATTTTGTCTTGTTATATCTACTACTTAACATATAATTATACTACAAATGTCATGCACATTTTCACTCAGGCGTAATTATGTTCCATCCGGAAATCCGGATTGTTTGTTTCCCATAGAACACATGCCTGTATATGGACTTGACGGGAAAACTTATAGTAAGCATTGTGAATGGAGTGCAAATAATAAACTATATAGGACTATAACTTGTCAATATATGTCAGCTTTTATCTGCTTCTCTTTTATGTCTACATGTTGAGGTAAACCGTATTAGTTATTGTAATATTTCCGCGGTCTTTTTTTGATAATAATTTGCATATATTTACGCTAAAATATATTCTAATAATTATCAAAGAACAAATAACAAAGATTATATGCCTAATGTTGCTAATAATCACTAACAGTCCCTTTCTTTTGAAACAACTTTTCCAGAAAACGTTAAATAAACAAGGAACTGCTCAGATGTTGCTTGCTATAACTAATAATAATAATAATAATAATAATAATAATAATAATAATAATGAGGACTTTGTATAGCGCCTAATCTTTCGAAGCTCTAAGCGCTTTACACCATCAATAATGATATGACTACACTACAGAAAAACAAATGACAAAAACAATGAAATTGGAAAACATAAAAACATGCTGAGAACATATTAGATACAAAACATGATTAGGTCGCTAAGTTTGTCTCTGCAGTCGAAACAGGTGAATCTTAAGAGCACTCTTAAAAGGGACCACTGTGTCTTTGTGTCTAATTTCAATGGGCAATTTGTTCCACGTCGCCGGACCCTGGTGTGCAACGCACTTTTTTTCACCTTGGGAACACTGAGTATACGATTATCAGAAGAAGAGCGTAAGGATCTAGCTGGTGTATACACATGGGTGAGCCTGGATAAGTATGTTGGACTGGAGTCTGTCATTGAAACATAGCACAGGGAACATATTTTGTGTTTGATTCTGTATCGAATCGATAATCAATGTAGGGTACATAGCAGTTGTGAGGTGTGCTCTGATCGAGGTACTCTAAAGATGATCCGTGCAGCTGTGTTTTGAACGTTTTGAAGTTTATGGAGTAAATATTGTAATGAACCAGACAGAATTGAGTTACAATAGTCCAGTCTTGAAAGTACTAATGAACACACAAGTGTTTTAGTGGCATCAACTGAAAGATATTTACGAATGGAACTGATGCGTCTCAATTCAAGATATGCAGCCTTGCATATGTTCATGACATGTTGGTGCAATGTGAGAGTACTGTCTAGAGTAACGCCTAGGTTTAGTACTGACTGTGAGAATTTAATGTTGGTGTTGCTGATATTTATTGTCTGAGGTAAAGGATGTGAATGAGAAATTCTTTGTGTTGTGATCAGAATAGGTTTATCATCATTCATCTGCAGCTTGTTACATGTCATCCATGATTTCACATCAGAAATGCACTTCTCTACTCCATAGATGGTAGTATCAACTTCAGTTGGGTGGCTAGACTTGTATATTTGGGTGTCATCAGCATACAATTGGTGCGACACTGGGTGATGATCTATGATACTTGAAAGCGGCTGAGTGTACAGAATGAAGAGAACAGATCCCTGTGGAACACCACAACATAAACATACGTCAACTGGGCTGGAGTGTATTCCATTTGCAGATATAATTTGTGTTCTGTTCACTAAGTAGGACTTGAATTCTGTAAGGAGGCTATATTCTGAATGCCAAATACATGCTGGAGACGGTGAAGCAATATATCATGGTCTATTGTGCCAAATGCTCAGGTAAATCCAGGAGAGTGAGGACTGTAATCTTTGTAACAGAATTGTTACCGAGAAGATGGTGGATTAAATGAACAACACAAACACAATATGTGAAAGAAAATATAAATTTATGAAATAAATTATTAATGAAAAATAATGATGTATCAACACAATAACTCATGCGTTCAACCCACAATTACACTCACAACCATTCACAATACATGAATAAATGAAATATTAATACAAAAAAAACACAGATACAAAGGAATCTCTTGGACTATACACAGATCCAAAGAACCTTTACAAAAGTTATATTAACGCAGGTATAAATTACGATAATAAACACAAGCATCAAACTATCCTATCGCACGTATGGATTGCGACAACTAGCACGAACATATACATGTATTCAATCAAGTTGCTAGCTTTTATTGAGATTCATGCAATCCCTTGAAATACTATTGTGATCTGAATTAACTATGTAAATACAACAATGTATTCAATTGTACTACAATTGCAACACACACGTGTCTCAACCCTGTATAACCGTACGATTCACTAACAGTTGAATCGCCGCAAAGTTTCCCCGAAGACCTAGGGTTGACACAATACTTTTATCGGTCACTTGCCCTTCACGGATCCACCACAGTTATACGTAAAGACAGCATACAACATCTACTAGAACTAACGTTCCTCAATACCCTAGATGCCACCCCGGATGTTTACAACTCTAGACAGCTCCGACACTCGGACTTCTAGATTTCCGGATATTTACACGTCACGACAGATGTAGACGGACAGACAATCCGACAAGCAGACAGCCAGATACTTCAATTCGATTGCACAATAAATCAGCAACAATTTCAGCTACGATAACAGATGTTATCAGAGATGTTCCGCAATAAATCATCTACAATTTCAGCTACGATCTCAGAGATGTTATCAGCCGAGGTTATCAGAGATGCTATCAGATGCGTTATCAGAGATGTTATCAGAGATGCTATCAGAGATGTTATCAGATGCGTTATCAGATGCGTTATCAGAGATGCTATCAGAGATGCTGTGAGAGACGTTGTCAAAGATGCTATCAGCTACAATAAAGAAACCAGACTAATAATAGTTGTCTCAAAAAATAATCTAAACCTTAGATCACGATATTGCATTTAAAGTCTAATAGTGACTAGTAATTCCAAATATTCACGTTTAAAATCTGCATTGTAATAAAGGCATCATTATATGAAATGATAAACTGAATAAAATTCACAATAAAACGAAATATAAATTTAACACTCACCCCTTTGGCTGGAGATTGAAAGACGAGCTATCTATCCTGTGATTAGATACTTTAGGTCCCGTAATATTGATCATAAATATTCTGCCTTATATACCCTCAAACAGGTGAGCAGAAATCACGGCAAGATTACTGTGCACCCTGTGAATCTAAATGTTCCGGATTTCATGTAATTCAAAGTCAGGCACATGCAAATCGTTACACGCCGCTTACCTTGGAGAAAACCACTTATTCACCCCAGGTAATGCATGTACGACGAAACAAAGAAAATGGTGAGATTAGTTTGTAATTCAATTAGAAAATAAATTTAATTTTCGCCTAATTCTGTGACAATCTTTCCACTATCCAAAGCAGAGAGAATGTCACTAAATACTTTCATAAGAGTAGTTTCCGTACTGTGGCAAGGTCGATATGCAGACTGTACATTGCTAAAAAGACTGTTTGAATTCAAATGAGATACAAGTTGAGTTAGAACAACCTTTTCTAAGGTTTTTGATATGAATGGGAGATTATAAACTGGGCAGTAGTTATTTAAATCGTTATGGTCCAGTGTTGGTTTCTTCAGCAGTGGCTTTACGATGGAAGGTTTGAAAATGATGGGAATTCCCCTGATGAGAGAGATATTAATAACATCAATTAGTGAAGGCAATATTGACTCTAAGCACTCAAGCAGCAGTGATGTCGGAATTGGATCAAGTTCACAAGACTTTGGTGCACTTTTCATCACGATTGTCCGTACTAAATCAATATAAACAGGTTCAAATGCTCCTAACGGTTGTCGCTGAAAGTCTGTATCATAACTGTATGGTGACGAATCAGTTGATTTTGTGCTGTCAAGCGAATCTCTAATGGTTTGTACTTTGTCATAAAAAAAATTTGCAAATTGGTATGGTAGGTCTAGTGGAGAAAAGGTTGTTGGAAGTGGTGTACATTTGTTCCTTGGCATTAGTTTGTTAGTTATCTTGAAGAGCTCTTTGCAGCTGGAAATCTCCGTGATCTTAGAACTGTAGTGGGATGATTTACGCATGCACATTGGAAATGACAGATTCGACAATTCATAATATCCCAGATTAACTTTAAACATATAATCAAAAATGACAGTATCGATGAAGAAATTTAGAAAATATGTCCTATATATTACAATACATAATTGATTAGATAGGATGAAAACCTTTTCGATATTTGCATTTTGACCCCTTTCAGGTACCAATGTATAATATAGATTGCATTTAGTCAATTCTTTTATTAATCGGGTATATTCAAAGAAACAATGTTAGTCAGGGATGTTTGCTATTCTAATGCCTGTTTAAATCCAGAATGGTACTAATATGATTCGAGTTAAAGAGTTTGCTTGCTTATTGTTTGCTCAGATCTAATATATTTTAAATTATTGAATTTAAGTAATGTGTTCAAAGACGTCATTGCGTGTACATTGACTATCATAAGACACAGTGTAATGCGAGGGGTCTTTTTGATAATGTACTACTCAATTTAACAGAGAAACAAGGGTGGTACAAGAAGAACAATTCCTTTTATTTTATTGCTTTATTTCAATGAATAAGTAATATAATATCTATGGATCAGACTTGTTTTTTGTTTGTTTCTTTTCAGTTTGTGTGCCTACACAAATGATGAAGATTTCCCCATTATCAAACAAAAAGTGGAATCAGTATTAAGAGCACCGAATAATGGGAATGCATCTGGAGTACACACAATCCCAACCGAACTTATCAAGAATGGGGGTCAGTGATAATGCTACTGACAAACATCTGCAACAAGATCTGGCAGACTGGCGGATGGCCAATACTGTGGACCCAGTCATTGATTATAACACTCAAAAAGGCACGATCCAGCTGTGCAAAAATTACAGAATCATCAGATTGATCAGCCGAGCAAATATGGTGATGCTGAAGATCATCTTGAACACACTGAAACGACAAGCAGAAGCAATAATTGCAGAAGAATAGGCCGGTTCCGTAGTAGAAGGGGCACGACAGAACACATATTCAGTCTCAGGTTTCTGTGTGAAAAGTACTCGCAACATTAATGAGACATCTGTCATGTGTCCATAGATTTCAAAACGCCTTTGACAGATTTTGGCATGAGCATTGTGGGCCACAGTGACGAAGTACAACATGGGACAACAATTGATCAATACAATCAAGCAGCTATCACCAATGCTACCAGTGCATTAATTGCCCAAGGTTCTGTGGCAAACTGGTTCCATACAACAGTCGGAGCACGGTAAGGTTGTCTCTTGTCACCCAAGATTTTCAACATCTACTTAGAGCGTATCATAAGTCAAGCCATGGAAACCACTGTGGAACAGTCAGCATTGAAGGGCGTAACATCATCAATCAACCTCCGCTGTGCCGACGACATTGATGGCTGGCAGGCAAGGAAGACGAGCTTGTCATCTTAGTGAAGAACCTAGATGAAACATCTTCCCGATCTTACATGGAGATAAGCGCTGAGAAGACAAAGGTGATGCCAAATAGTGGCAATCAATCTCAGCCATGATTAAATTTAGAGGACAAGAACTGAAACTGTAAGCCGGTTCAAGTATCTTGGTTCGATAATCACCAAAGACGGATTGAAAGCAGAAAGTCTGTCGCAAGGTACATAAACAACGACAGCTATGTCAACGCTAAGACCCATCTGGAGAGCAAAGAATATGTGTCTGAAAACAATCACACTACTGAGAGCACTAGTCATCTCAATCTTTTTGTATTCATTTGAGGGCTTGACCCTGCCAGTAGAATTACAACGAAGTATTCAGGCACTTGGAATGAGATGCTACAGAACCATCCTTGGCATCTTTTACATGGACCACATCACAAAGAAAGTCCGTAACACCATCAGGCGCAAATTAGGTTAAAATGATGACCTCCTTACTACTGCCATAAAGAGAAAGCTGAAATGGTATGGCTATGTCACTAGAGGCAACAGTCTATCCACAACAGTACTGCATGGCAGCGTCTAGGGCGGCAGAAGGAGATATAAACAGAGGCAAAAATGGACTGCCAACATCACAGAATGATCCAGTAAAAGTTTTACAGAGACACAGTGATTGGCACATGATCGAGACAAGTAGATAGAACTGGTCAGATGTTCAGCAGCACAGCGCTGCAACGACCACATTAGGTCAGGAGACTGATGATGATGATGGAGAGATGCAATCAAAATCTTCTGGCGATTTCTTATCATCTTGAAACAAAGAAACCAACAAAATTGCAGCCATTACATCAAAAAGACCCAAGAGGGGATATCGCTTACCTAGATGGCATATGACTAATAGCCAAAAGCAAGACAAGATGGCCAGAAATTCTCAGAGACTGCGTTGTATTCTGTAGGCGTCTCTTTCAATGTTGGTAGTCGCATATTGTATGCAAAACTTTTCTCTATTTTATACTTCTTTATTCATATTGTATAGCATTTCATCTTCATTTGTCCAATATCGAAACAGATTTATGCTAGAATGCATTCTTTTAAAGTTGGTAAAATCAGAGAATTTCTAAACCCTCATTTCATACAAAGACATATTTTGTTATATTCGGCATTTCTCAAATACTTGTAAAACCATTTTACTAGATACGTAATTGACAAAATCAGAATTACACACTCTAGTTACTAAAACATACTTCAGAAGTAAGTAAAAGTTAATATCTCATGCAGAGGCCAAAGTTAAAGAACGTAGGACAAATTGTCAATGGTCTTTCCCCATCGTTTAATAAGATATTTATTTATTATGTTTTCTTTTTGACATCTAAGTGTACGTCTTTGAATAAACACATATGAAACACAACAGGGATGGAGTTCTATTTCAACAACTGTTAATTAGAACACGAATGTCTCTTGGTGACTCAACGATTATCTTGTCATAGCGCACATGTTGACACAGGCGTTTTCGTCATTTGCTCACATTGTTTCTTAGTTTTAAGGACATATACAGTCATTCTCAGCGGCACTCGTTCCCATGTGGGAAATTGAAAAACGTGTGAAATGAACGTTCACTAATACACAATGAAAACTATGGACACATAACATCATTTGTCATATGTACATTTTGTACAAATATTGGCGAAGGTTTGCCCATGTTGTTTATGACAGGAACAAATAAGCTGTACATAAATATCAGCTCTTTTGAGGTATTTGAAATTTAGAAAATATTGATTTCAGATCGTATTGTCTGTGCGAATTCTAGATGTATATACCTTCAAAACGTATAAATCGAAATCGTTCGTAAGATTTAAAAAATACTTATCTTATATGCATTTGAGAGCGTACTCCATTCCATATCAGTGGAAGCTCTCACATATGCACAACTTATTGCCCCGGTACTGTACATTTTTTATAATAAAGGAACATTACTTACGATACATTTACAGATATATTTATGATTCTTCTATTGTGTCATCCGGTTTTATGTTTATATACCATCTTTTGGTTTTTCAAATAATTTTTTTTTATTCTAGATAGCTGTTAAGACAGATATAATTTAATGATATTAGTACAATTGCACTAACTTTTATCTCAAGGTTGTATAGTAGGGCCTCGAGTGGCCGAGTGGTCTAGATTGCTTTCCGTTAGGGATCACTGCCATCTCAAGTCTGTCTGCGTGGCTTCGTGTCTCAGATTCGGCAAATGTGGGTATGTGATAAAGCTTGCCAGTAGCTTCTCATGGGTCGGTGGTTCTTTCCGGAGATTTCCCCAGGTTCTACCTATACTAATAATACTGTCCGCTATGTATAGCCTATGGCGTGCTGCAAAAGAGCGTTAAACCCTACAACAACATCAATGTCTAGCGAACATATGGGGATAACTACGGTTCAAAGTATCACATGCCATGATATGTTGTTATTCCCCTTAACGAAATTTAGTCCTCATCTAGTATTGGTAGGAGATGGAAAGTACACACTTAAATTAAATGTATTACATGGCCTGGAAACATCGTTTTACGCATGAGTTATACTATATCAGTGTTTGTCTATACCCCATTTGCATTTTACGGGGTGGTGTATGTGTGACGGCGACTAGAGGGTGCAGACACGCCAACAAAAATCTCCCTGCTATACACGTGCACGGAACGACATAATTGGTTCATACAATAAGTTTTCGTAACAGTTACATGATTAAATATCTGCCATGGAAATGCTAAAGATACATCAGCTACCTTGACATTCGCCTAAGCGGACCGCATTGGTGGGTACCCGTAGTGTGCAATAAACCAGAATACGCTACTGCGTTAAATTTTGTAACTTTTGACTATGTGGGGTGTTTTGAAACACCTCAGTCGATATTAGGTACCATGGAATTTGAAGAAACAAACAGAAAAAGAGAACGAACTTCGTTTTGGTATGTCTTTCATAGTTTGTAGATTTGTTCGTACACATATGTATTTTCTGATAATACTTTGTAAACTGATCAAACTTTAAGCGTGATTTTTCCATTTAAAATATATGCTCTGTATACACATATGTCAAAAAGATATCCGCATTAGTACCTTCTAATGATGTCCAACGTTCATAAAAGTACCTTGTGGCATGGCTAAATCAATAACACCCCTCAAACAGTAAAGTACAGCTATGCCAAATTAGGTCACAGTGACCTGTTTTTTATATAATTTTATTTACATTTGTTGTAGTAGACACCTTTTACTTTGATGAGCATTCCATTGCTAAATGAAAAGCATATCGCTGTGACTTAAATTAGGGTAATATTTATATTTGGCCAATCACATTTTGTACTTTTCTTGAAATTAGTTTTCTCCGTCATCTTTCGAACTTTACAAACGTTTCAACCTGTATAGCTAAGCTATGTTATTATTATAGAGTATGTACATATAGATGAAAACGATATACAGAAAATCAATTTTTATTGTTTGAAATCAGTGTCTGTTTCATGAATTTATTCATCATAGGTTATCTGTTCCGTTCATCAATAGCATACCAACATATTACCACTTGGTCAACTCGACTGATTTTCCTGTTTGTGTGCCCTGATCAGAAGGCTTTTACATTACAAAAAATAATTTAAGTTACAATAATATGTTATCAATAGATTTTTTTGTTTTTGTTCTTTGTGACTCACATTTCAAGTTATTAAAACTTTGCCAGTAATAGGCTCAGTTGAAAGTGGATCAAACTTATTACATATGGATTCCTGTTTCACGCAAACGATATCTAGTATATACATTGCTGTTAAGTAGTTGGCATTTCAACAGACCTGGACCTCTTATAAATATTAAATAAGTCTGTGCTTTTTTTCTCAATAAATAAATGGTACATAATGACCATTGACAGATTCTAATTGCCGCTTTGTCAATGGCTGAACCAACTGTATGTATGTCATTCCTTCACCACTTTAAAAATTTTTAAATAAAAAAATGTTTGCGCATATCCCTGAACACGAGAATTATCGGAGTACTTATGTAAATAAGATCCAACATAAACTTTAGTTCCTAGACGACAGTCAGCATTTGAAAGCAAGATCATTAACATCATCAACATAAATAAGTACTAGAATACCTAGACGACACATATTAACGTTTTGATTGTGCATTGGGTACATTTCCATATTTCGACTGCGGCTGGCGTCGTTTAATAACTCTTTTGTCTGTTGTCAAAACCTCGACATGACATTACAAACTGAATACGCTTTGCATATCAAATGAAATATAAATGTAATACTCATCCCTATGGCTGGAGAACACAATGGAGAGCGTATACTCATTGACTAGATCCAAAATGACAAGTGTGTCGGTTATAAATTAATCTCCCTTAAATCCCGAGGAGACTGAGTAATAGTTAGGGTAAAATACATTTGCATATCATGCTCTTGATGTCCCTCGTCGCAAGTAATTTTCGGCGAGATACATGTTAGTACATTCGTTTACCTGGAAAAAAAAGTATTCACCCTAGATTACGTTGTACGCATGTATAACGAATAATAGTCATTTAGTTCTAAGGCACAACGAAGTTATTTGTATTGGCCTAATTATGTGACAAGCACAGTGTAATAGTGAAATGGTTTTAAAACAAACTCTATCATTTCTCAGAGTAAAAAAAAGAAATTGACCCGGGAATACCTTCCGTTAAGCTATTATATCAATTGCACCATTTCTGCATATGAAGTATTGAATTTTGATTAAGCATTGAACCTTAAAGGTGAATGCATTGAACGTTAATATTTTACCACATTTGAACAGAGGAAGTCTTCGTCAAGGGTCACTTTGACCTTTTCTTCCTAATCTTTCCATGCCAGTTTTAAAAGTTCAAAGGGGACAGTTTTCAGACTCAATGAAATTGACCGGAATATGAGCACGGTTTTGAGAGAAGCTGAAGTTCCAATCCGTGTCAAATCGTCATTCTTCAAATGCAAGAGTAATATAATGTTATTCAGAGGTTCTGACTAACAAACGAATTGTTTATGTTAGGAAACCTTTTAGAAAGAAACCACTTATTATGATTGGCCGAATTAAATTAATGTGTACACCTTGGAAAAAAATTAGAATTGAAAGTGACAACCCTAGTCGAAATTTTTTAGTCCACAAGTTCTTTCAGAGAGACGACGTATGTCTTCGAGGAATCCGAGGAAAAGAAAAGTGCTTTCCACGTTAAACATTGAAGGAACCAGGTGTCTGTCTTGTCAGGGTTAAGTTTTAAGAGGCATAAGTTCTAAAGATATCAGCATTAAGGTACGCAATTTTAAATTCATGTAATATTCTATTTTTTGATTGCTTGTTTGTGCAAATGTTTTAAATATGACCAGGTTCCATATTATGTATGTATCGTTTATTAAATTTCCTAAAAATGTGTTGATGCTAGAGTTGTTATGCAATTGATCTTTAAAGCTTTACAATTATTAGTTCATTGGTAGAATCGATGGCGTGCAATCCAAATATTCATATGTGTAGGATTTCCTAGGCTTATATGAAATAAATATCGAATAATTTGTCTGTTAGGATGATACTGATTATCGTGCGTTAACGATACTTACCCATTATATTTGCTATTGTGATGTTTAAATAATCTTGAGGTTAAGTACCTGTGAATTTTATGCAATAGTTATCAAACATGTAGTAGCATACGGTAATTTTCGATAGACCGATCAAGTGGTACTTTGTGTCCTGTCGCTGTGGAGCGCATGCAACGTACAACCGTAATACGTCACGTTTACGAAGTCTCTGAATAGCTCGTGTGTTCTGAGTAACGTAAGTGAAGGAATTGTATGTACGTCTAAGATGTGGTACATATGGATATTAAGGGATAATTTCGTCCTTTAAGGAATAGTTTTCGAAGATAGTTAGTAGCGGGACAATCCGAAGACAGAAGCCCGGTGAAAAGAGAACTGACGTGTGAAATCCAAAAAGGGGAAGTGACGAGATAAGAATAAAGGACTAGGTAGTCCAAAAAGGATTAGGCAGTTGGACTAGAAGACTCGATGAAATAGAAACGTTTAAACAAGGTCGAGAGGAAAGTGATGCACTCAGTCGTGAATATTGTGTTCTTTTCACTACTCGTTATTATGATGAAATAAATCCAAATTAAACTGCTATTAAATCCTGTTGATACAACTTAAAATGAATTGAAATTACCACAATTAATTTGTTTGATTAAATGTGTTACGTTATTATCTAAGAGTGCTCGTAGTGCATTATTTCTTCCCGATAATCTTGCCCAGTTCTCTGTATATATTCAATATGTTCAACTCACACCGGGTCATAACTTCGACAGAGGTCATTCCCTATATAACGTAGCTAAATCCAATTAACTATCCCATTACTACTACGAGAGACGTTACACTGCCTCTGAACGACGTTTCAGCATATTTTTTTAATAAATTTATCACTAACATAGCAACTTATAAAACCGGGAATAAATGTTGCTCTCATTTGATGAGAGCGTTTACATTTATAGATCTAGGTTGGTCTCGAGTTTTTTAACAACCTGTTAATTGTAAATGTAATTTAATATTTTCGAATGGTTGAGTACATTCGTATTTATCTGAAAGTATAGATTATTGCATTCGTATAAAAAAATATGAACGAGGTTTTCGGATGGATATACTGCACGAGCTTGGGAGTGCAGTATATCCATCTGACAAAACGAGTTCATATTTTCCCAAACAAATGCAGTAAACTTTTTATTATATGCTGGTTATCTTATTCTACCTAAGGCTTAATTATATAAAACAAGTACTCTACAAGGAATAAAGTAATTCAATGTACGTCGTATTCTAAACTAAATTCACAAACGTTTGATAAAAATGTAAACTTTTGTTTGTGCATTTTATTTGTAGTAGAAATTCAACTATTAACCTCTGTAACTTGCGTACAAGTACTCAGCATGGTGTGACGATCTTTTGAACTGTGTGCTCGTATTTTACTCTACCGTTAAAATATAACCATTAGGCCTTTTCATGTATTTTAATGTAAAAGGTCTGAATAAATTCTTCCGCAGATGCTATGTGCTACTGAAAGGACCAGGTGGACAGTGTTTCGATTTATTCATAATGAGGGGACACGAAACCAAGTTGGTAAATTATATTTGGACGATTTCACTCTATGTTTAATCAATATTTGTACTGACAGCTAAATGATCATCATCATAAGAATACATGCATGAGTCAGAATGATCAGATACCAAGATATGTTAATATGATGTAAATATAGTGATACTTACTAAATTTGTACGTTTGTAATGGACGTACAGCCATCTGGATGTGAGAAGAGCAGATTTGTTTAGATGGTAACTGGAGAAAAACATTCGATAACGTTAGCAATCACTTAAATACCTGTTTTGTAATTTATAATGTTATTCCTGCATTTGTGCAAAGAAAAGAATTTAAGAATCCAATGGGATCCAAAACTATGTTGTTGTTGTTGTTTTAGGGTGTAACGCCATTTTTCAGCATATTATATGCAATACATGGCGACCTGCATTAATAGTTAAGGAAGAACCCGGGAAATCACCGGAAAAAAACACCGACCTACGATAAACTATGTGCAAGCGTTCTCATATACCCACACTGGCTGAGTCCGAGACTCCAACAAACATAGACAGCAGTGAGATGGCAGTGATCATTACCGGTGAGAGCTTTAGACCACTCAGCCACTGGGGGCCCCCTTTCAACAATCTTAAAGTATTCCTTAGGGTGATGTTAGTGATACTACATGATCTTGTCACTGTGACTTCATGAAGTTAGTATGACATGTATCCATCAAGTGGCATGGTGCCATTTTAAAATAGTAATTATTTGCATTCGAGGTTTATTCCCATCATCTGATCGAAAAGGCAAAAGATGTTCTGATCACCTATCCGTGTTACTTTTGAAGTTATCAGATAGTATGACCTCACAGAAGGCCCGGCATCGTCATGAACATCAAAGTACTTATGCAAGATTATAGGTAAGTTTTAAATTCCCTTATTCACGTTACACTTGCAAATTAGATTTTAGTGCCTTTCCAGTATTAAAACATTTTAGAAATACTAAATGTAATATAAACATACACCTCTGAACTTTCTAGTCCCTTGTTTCGTTAATTGTTTTGTAGTGTAAGCCTCCGTAGTACTAGTATGTCATATATTGTTACAGTAGTTGTTAATAGTTCATTACAATGTTTAATTATAATAACTAAAACTACAGCATGCAGAGTAAGCCATGTTTTTTTCTCACAAGGAAATACGTTTTGTCCAAAACACACATTGGAAGCACTGATTGACTGTAAACGTTAAAAGGTTCATTAATGACACGTACAGTTTGTTCCCATTTTACCATATATATATACTTTTGCAAGCTAAACTGAAATAGTTTTGCGATGTCCGGAAAGCTCTACCACGCATCATCTGGCTACTTATTCCTCAATGATTGTAGTCAATTTCAAAGCCGATATAAATTTCTGATTCAGATTCACAATTAGTATTGTCTACAGGTGTTAGTACTTTCATTGATTTGAAATGTTTCGCCTGTTAGATGAGACCATTTTGTTTACTTATAAACTCGATAATGCATAAATTCCTTGTCCCACCCTTATCATCTGATAATATTTCTCTTCTATTTTCTTCTCTTGTCGTTTCTAATCTGCGTAATACGAAGAAGAAGAAGAAGAAGAAGAAGAAGAAGAAGAAGAAGAAGAAGAAGAAGAAGAAGAAGAAGAAGAAAAAGAGGAAGAAGAAGAAGAAGAAGAAAAAAAGGAGGAGAAAAATTAGAAGAAGAAAAAGAAGAAGAGGAAGAGGACGGAGTAATAGTAGCACAAGTTGTAATTCTCAATAATTATTTAAATGAGCCTTTTCAAAAAGGCACCGTAAGATCCAAAATTGTCAATAAGCTAAGTTCTGTCTAAATTATTATGCAAAACAAGGTCGTAATACTGAAAGGAAAATTAACTAAAAATGTTTTATATACCCAGACCAAGCTGCTTTTTATTAAAATGGTTCATCGGATCATTCATTGCTATATTTACATGTCTTTGTATTAAAATGGTTCATCGGATCATTCATTTCTATATCTACATGTCTTTTAATTAAAATGGTTCATCGGATCATTCATTTCTATATCTACATGTTTTTGTTATTAAAATGGTTCATCGGATCATTCATGGCTATATCTACATGTCTTTTAATTAAAATGGTTCATCGGATCATTCATTGATATATATATACATGTCTTTTTATTAAAATGGTTCATCGGATCATTCATTGCTATATCTACATGTCTTTTAATTAAAATGGTTCATCGGATCATTCATTGCTTTTTCTACATGTCTTTTAACAACTCAATAATATATTTGTCTTTCTTTCTTAACATTCAAGAATCTGACATGAAAATATAGGAAGGAATGATTTTGGCCACTAGAATACATTCTTGATCTCAGTTCCTCAGATGGACGAAACGTTACATATCTTCCAAAATAAACATGTATTATTTATTTGTTCATCTCAACACAATGTTGTTTGCAGAGATTTTTGAGTATTATTCAGTAATCATTTTTTTTCTGTCATTCCTACCGTTTAAGAATCTAACCTAAAAATATTGCATGTAATTTTCTTAATTATTAAAATTAATTGGAAGTGATGTCACATTACTAAACTTTTTCCCAATGCAGGATTTGATCCAAATATATTCCACAACATTCTCTTTGGCCACCAAGTCAGCTTATGTACCACGTGTCAAACATGTGATTAAAGTATCATAAATATAATTATATGTGTAATATTCAAATTTAATTTGTGCCACACGCAGCTGTTTAATAGATTATTTTGAGATGCAAAGTGAAAATGTGCTGTTAATATCATTAAACTCGTAAAATGATTACTCAGCGATTTCCGTACATTTCTTACTTACTGAAACCGCCGAATTTCCAATACATTAAAAGAGTTATCAAGTTACGCAAAACCAGAAAGTATTACCGCTAGAAAACAATATTCCGATAATACCGCGCTCATCTAATATTCACTATGATAAAATGTCTAAAATATAGACACGGATACAGATATTTAATTAAGTCTAAATGGTAAGTAATAAGGTCTGTTAGCAGCATGAAGTTTTGAAAATAGACATTAGTTGTATCTAAGGGTGAAGTACAGTCCTCAACAAATCTACTACCTAACATGCTTGCAGTTTGAATGGATTTCTCTGTGCATATCATGTCAAAATGCTGTGGTTCAAGGCGCATTTTTCTTCCGGTTAACATATCTGATCGAATCAAGGTAAACATATCAACAGCTTGTGCATAATGCGTAAATGTGATAAATGAATTCGTCCCTTTATAACATCCAGGTCTGGATTTGGAATGCGACGGATGGATACAGAACTAAAGCCAGGTAAAACTTTACCTACATCAATATCTATAAACAGAGGCGGATCCAATAATATACTTTTTAGGGTGATGGGAATGCAAACAAGTAGGCAAGAGATGAATTTGATGGAATCCAGGGGTCTAAGCCAAGGATGATACTACATGTTATGCGTTTCCAGGGCATAATATTAACATTTAACTATAAAGAAAACTTACTATAATAAACGTTCTCGTTTGTTTTGCGCTACACTGGCTATACATTCAATCATGAATTAAACACAAAATGAGTTCTCTGTGATACGTTTCACTGACGGATTCCATTCCCACATACCTATCTGGCCTCGCCCATGTGTACACACCAGCAATAAACTTACGCTCCTCGTTTACTCATTATTACCACTATGAAAATGAAGTCATACAGACAACGTTCTTTTGCAGACCAGGTCCCAGCAACATGGAATGAATTCCCTATTGAAATTAGAAACAATGACACAGTGATCCCTTTCAAGAATGCTCTTAAAACTCACACTTTTTGACTTCAGGAACAAACTTTAAGACCTAATAATGTTTCCTACCTTAAATATTTTCAGACTTAATTTTACACACACACACACACACACACACACACACACACACACACACACACACACACACATATATATATATATATGGAGAAGAATATGGCGAAGAGCGTCGGCGCAAGCACACAGCCTTGTTTGACTTCGCTGATTACTGGGAAGGCCTCTTATATCGCGCCATTGAAGCACACTGTGCTGTGCATGTTCTCGTGGAAATACATGAGTACAGCAAGTAGACGTGGGAGCAGCCGATCTTCTGCAGGAGCCTGAAGAGTCCACTCCGACTGACCAGCTCAAATGCCTTCGTGAGGTCTATGAAGGCAATGTAGAGGGGCATGTGCTGCTCATGACACCTATCTTGCAGCTGACGTAGTGAGAAGATCATGTCTACAGTTGACCTGCCGGATCGAAATCTACAATGGGACTCTGGGTTGACGCGGGAGGCTAGGATTTGCAAGCGAGCCAAGGTAACACGGGCGAACGCATTTCCGGCAACGCTGAGGAGGGAAATGCCCCGGTAGTTGTTGCAGTCGCTACGGTCTACCTTGTTCTTGCACAACGTGACAATGCTGGCGTTATGTAAGTCTTGTGGGATATATCCCTGTTCGCAGCAGAGGCAGAGGAGTATGTATGGAGGCTGGAGCAGCGCTGGTTTCCCACTCTTGCGGACTGCAGGCGGAATGCCGTCGCTTCCAGGAACCTTTCCACGGGCAAGGCAGTCTATATATTTTCAGAGCTCTTCCAGGGTGGGTTGCGTGTCTAGCTCCTCCATGACAGGCAGCTCTGGAATAGTATCCAGAGCAGTATCAGTGACGTTGTTTTGGGTTTCATATGGAATCACATCACAATTAATACTTCCAGTTCAGTACCCACGAATGTAGTTCCAGTCTATTTTTATAAAATTTTTTCCTCTCTCATTTTGGTGGTGATAGAAGAGTTATATTGATGCATATTTGGTAGGGATTTAAAGGTAATTGTTTATTCTTGAGAATATGAGCAGAGAGAGTGGTTGTCAGTGTTTAATTTGGCGACAGTGCATATGGAGTAATAAGGCCTTGGTGATGATCCGGAAGTGAAATATGTGGTCTGTGTACATGCTGTTATGTTTACAGTGCAGCAGCTCAAAAAAATGCCGGTCAACCCTTGACAAAAATTTCACTGTGAAGTCATCTTTGGGGGTATTTTAGATTTTCATATGATTTGTATTGATTGTCACACTGTGGAAAGGTCAGTGCTGAGAAATATATGTAGAGAACATATAGTAAAATTAATTGTGG
Source organism: Unio pictorum (assembly GCA_030141615.1). NCBI lineage: Eukaryota > Metazoa > Mollusca > Bivalvia > Unionida > Unionidae > Unio > Unio pictorum. The sequence continues at coordinate 10,883,305 of JARLTB010000108.1, forward strand.
TGTATGGCCATATAGCTCGAGATAGTGCTCCATCCATCGCTGCAATTGTTTCCCCTGGTCTGTGATGTCTTTGCCTGTATTGGACTTGAGGGGGCGGTCTTTGAGGTGGGGGCTGATGGTTGGGCGCTCATACATTCCTCTTGCATCCCCGTTTTTTAAAAAAAAAATTAAATTTTTTTTTTCTAGAAAGAGTCAGTAATGAGTGTTTGCCCTGTCTGAGTAATAAAGCCAAATAGGACACGGCAAAAAAGTGCTTGTTTGGTATGTGCATATATATGTCATGATAGTGGGGCGGGGTGTTAAGAAGAACAAATCATGGAATTGTGATTTAGAATACTTTTAAAAAAAAAATAAAAGAATCTAAAAAGACTTAATGGAATTATGTTAATTTTAAAAGAACAAACTCCACAATTAGCAAAACTGATTGAGACAAATTTTCCGTTGGAAAATTTTTTCAATTACTTTTAAAAACGTCAGATTAAAATATTAAAACATTGCCAGAATCAAACAAAGTCAGTCTACCTTGCAGAATTAACAATGTGTACTGTATATTCTTTCAGTATTTAAATATTTATAAATCATTGGTTATTCTTATTTCAATGCGGTTAAATTTTTTTGCTAATGCCGCCATCGTCCGATCATATTATACATATTTGTAACTGACAGGTACGATAATAAAAAAACCTCCTGAATTGAGGCTTCGTACGGTAAATTGAGGTTACTCACAAAGATGAAATATACATGGATATACATGTATTCAAAATTGTTGGCAGCTTAAGAGCTAATGTGTTTATGATTATTATCTCCTCTTAATGTTTGGAAATAAAACTTTAAAAAATTTCAACGCTTCGCAAAAATGCTAACTTTTATTTTACTTCCACGTGCTGCTTAGTACTGTAAACATGTATCCGGATATTTATTCTGTTTGGTTCTAATGCTTGTACGATGAAAAATTCCAAATTTATATCAAAATATGCCGTAAAAGCAGACCACTATTCTGGAACAGAAGCGACCACAGAAAACGGTAAACCAGAAACGGTTATAACCCCTGAATGTCCTATCTCTACCATGATCAAGCTGAGCAGCGCTTGGGATCTACATTCTGGTAATTACTATTATCATTATTGCAATTATTACTAATCATTACTAATTTAGTATTTTTTTTAAAATGTTAATTTTCCATGTCGGTTATGGTGCACTACTTGTGGCAAATAATGCATAAATGTTTGTGGGGAAACTAATAATAATAATAATACTAATACTTTATTTATAGAGGGCAGCGCCGGTGCAAGGCATTTTGGTGCCCTAGGCGAGATCAGATACATGGACATACATCAGAATTAATTTTACTATATATTCTCTACATATATTTCTCAGTACTGACCTTTCAACTGTGTAACAGTCAATACAAATCATAAGTTAATCTAAAATACATCCAAAGATGACTTCACGGTGAAGTTCTTGTCAAGGGTTCACCGGCATTTTTTTGAGCGGCTGCACTGTAAGCAGAACAGCATGTACAGATAACACATATTTCACTTCCGGATCATCACCAAGGCCTTATTACGCAATGTGAACTGTTGCCAAAATACACACAGACAACCACTCTCTCAGCTCATATCCTCGAGAATCAACAATTGCCTTTCAATACCTACCAAAAATGCATCAATATAACTCTTCTATCGCACCAAAATGAGAGAGGAAAAAATATTCTAAAAATAGACCAGAAGAACTACATTGAACTGGAAATAATAATTGTGATTGATGTGATTCCATCTGGTGTTGCTTCTCTTGTTACAGCCAATGATTGGAAAGAAGGGAGTAAATACGTAGCATTCATTTCTACGTAGATCATATTATATTTTGTCATCATAATTAATTATTCATCTGTGTGATAATTAAAATAGTAAAGTAACATCATTATATAATAGTTCAAATTAGTAGAAGGATATTCATGATTTTAAACCTACAAAAACAATCCAGACAGAAACACATTCCATTACATCTGAAAGACAGTTATTTTATTTTTAGATCTGCTGTACAGAGATAAATATGTATATTTAAACTTACCTTATCTAATGCAGTAATATATATGTAATATGATTATATATATATATATATATATATATATATATATATATATATATATATATAGAGAGAGAGAGAGAGAGAGAGAGAGAGAGAGAGAGAGAGAGAGAGATCTATGTCTGACAGCTTTTTTATGACGACTGGAAAAGCGCACAGAAATAGTTCATTGTATCAACCATCAGAATATCGACGTATTCTTTGTAACCGAAAGGTGGCAAGAACATCAGGCGATGAGCCCCTATGCGCGGATTTAACACCCACCGCTGCTACATCAAGTTCTTCCCCGCCACTTTCGCGAAGGTGGAATGACTGTGATCACAAATAATTGTATTATAAATTGTCTTAAATAGAACACAACCTTCAATCTGATTATTCTTGGAGATTTCAACTTTCGCTTTGACTGTCCTAGAAACTCATACACGTTAAATCTCCTGGATTCCTTCACTGTTGTTTACCTTAAACATTCAGTTAACCAATCCACCGATAAACATTGTCACATGTTACACTAGATTCTTCTTAGACCTGATGATATTTTGCGATGCACCCTTGTATCACACGAACTTGCATCAGATCACCATTATCTATCAGTCACTCGTTCTATGTTAGCATCATATTATGCTCGTTTTTAACATGAAGTATGTTTATGTAATATACGTATGCGAACACATTCATTCGAGAATATAAATACCCATGCACCACATGAAATGAGAGAGACACACATACAGACAGGCAGATAGGTGAGAACCACAAATGTCCTATACATGCATAGTGTGTCTAACTCTAAATTTTCCATCCGTTCAAAGAAATACAATTAAAATAATCATCAAGGAGACTTGTACCTGGGCCTGTCTGTTCAAACACGGATGACATTTGTGCATTGAGAAAGAAACTCAAGTCATTTCATGAAAAATATAATTGACATTAATTTAAATGTATTAGTCTAAATCAGTATGAAAAGAACCTAAAGAAGTTATAATTTTCTTCGTTGTTGTTCAACCTAAATTTACTGCTATGATTAAAGCTGTAAAAAATAAACATCTTTTCAATATTCTTCGAGGGAGATAAATTGCAAGACCATTATACGCGGCGATACACTTTGGCACAATCAAATAAAATAGACTAGTACATAATGTAGTAATGGAAAGATAATGAAGATCTGAAATGGGCAGACAACATTTATTTGAAAGCTGGCTGGATCGCAAATTAGTGGGGAAACAAGATGTACCAACAATTGATCAAATTGTGATAGATTTTTTTTAAGATAGTGAGATATCGATCCTGCTTGCAAAATGTGAGTGGTTTGTTTGTCACATTTTCTTTATCTACGTCTACCATCTTTAATTATCGAACTATCCGGAAGTGAGCTGCACAGATACGCCCTCTGGTGAGATAGTAACCGTGAAACCCCCTATAGCTCTGCGTAGTGCTCCACCCATCTGACCATATGTTGCTCATTGTATGTGATCATTTCTAAAATGAGATATTTCATGGGAGCGACCCCTTTCACTCTAGGGCCTAGAGCCATCTTGATCCCACTGTACATACCTTGGATGTTTCAAGACTCGACATTGCGCTGGATTCCTTCAGACAGTTCTTGCCAGTACTCATTCGCACACGGTATAGCGATGCGTTGGGTGTTGCTTCGAGCACTTTTAAGAGCAGCAGGCGTTCGTTCAATAGGGCTTCTTTTGTAGGGTATGAAGGCTTTTCGCTTTTAATTTAGTGGTTCATCTTGATACGTGTCCGTTGAACCAGTCCTGGTTGGGACGTTCCTTTTTGCCAAACGTGAACATGATTGTACTGTGGATTGCACCCTTCATGACGTTCCACTCGCATGCGACATCGTGCTATGACAGGTCCTGGAGAACCTTGTCCAGGGCAGATACATGCTTCTCTACCACTAAAGGGACTGACATCTGCGTAGTGTTTATCCGAGGGCGTCCTTTTTGTTTTGAGCGGTGTTGTGAATGTTGCTGTAGTCATACCCTGCTGTTCACGAGCGTATGGTCGCAGTCGCAGTCTGCACTGTGGTGATGACCTAGTCGAGTTGGCACCAGCGATGAGACCTGGGGTGTTTCTATGACACATTGTATTGTGGGTTACACTTGAAGAAGGTGATTGTGATGCACGGGCCATGTGAGGTGCACAGCTTCGGCAGCATCTGGCCCTTTAAGTTGCTCTTTCCGGTACCATGATATCCGAGGCAGGTAGGCCATAACTCGTGATCCTCACCTACTCTGGCATTGAAGTCGCCGTGGAAGAATAGTGGTTCGTGTTTGGGGCGTCCTTTGATCTCTTAGACTAGCTGTACATATAACTGATCCTTTGTGTTTTCTGAAGACGTCAGGGCAGGGGCGTAGACACTAACAATGTTCACAGTACCTGCAGCAGTGATGAAGCGGATGGGCAAAAGACGCTCAGTGTCCCTTGTGGGAGGTTCAACCAAGGCCACGAGATTGTTTTTGATGACGAATCCCACTCCGTACTGACGGGGCTCCTCAGGTTCCCGACCCTTCCAGAAGAAGGTGTAATTTTCCTCTCTGAGGGAGCCACCAGAGACGAGCCTGGTTTTCTGGAGGGCAACTATGCTGATATTTAGTCTGGTAAGTTCTCTAGCGATCATGACCGTCGTCCTGGTGTCGTTCACTTCCCTGAGGTCATTGGAGATGCCTGTCCACATCGTGTGCACATTCCACCTTGCGAATCGAGCAGCTGGATTCTTTTTTACTGGCTTCTTGTTTCCTTTGTCTGGTGTAGAATTTCCGTCTGATAGTCATTCTACGCAATACACTGAGCTTAATACACTGATTGAAGCAGGCAGACGATGGCGGGTCAACATCTTATTGAGCGGGGCTGCCTGGCTTGAGGCGGGCGGTAGTTGGTCAGTGGGACACGTTGATCCCTTCCACCTTCAATGTTGATCCGAGGCGCTTCTTTCCTCCGACAATTAGGGTTGACTTATAACCCGTGAACTGTCAGCTTCGGTGTTGTTTTAGTAGCGAGACTGGAGTGACCTATCCAGGGCACAAGCTTTGACGTGGAATATGGACACCCTGGGATTTCCAGACGTCAGGATCGCCCTCTCGTCCTTGCTGGTGGAGTCCAAAGGAATGCTCAGCATGACATTTGGCATTAGTGTGGATGCAGGAGCTGGCGAAAGGAAGTCGACACCTAGCCTCCTTGGGGACTCCATTCCGGAATTTCTGTCTGGGTTTGCACTCTTAGCATTTCCTTCTCCCGAAGATATCCACAAGGCAGTGGAGCCATAATCCAATGGATGGGACTTGGTGGGTTTTGAATCAGAGTTTTTTTTTTCTCCTAGGTGAATTGTCTTAACAATGCTAACGAGCGCCATCTGCCCGGGTTTGGAGTCAGAGTTTCCCTTCTCTTAAACTAGTTGCCTGCCAAGGCTAACGAGACCAGTCTGCCCACCCAGTTATTCGCTTTAATAATGCTGAAATATTATCAAGGTATTAGAAAATAAATAATTATTCAATCTCGATATTTTTGTGACTGGTGAAAAGTCAAGAATTGCATAAATTATATAAGAAACCGGATGTTCCCCAAATAACGATAGAAGTCTCAGAATGATAAAATAATTATTATATCTTGATATTTCGCCCAACGTGAACGTGCCATATATTTTGGGAATTAGAAACTACCGGATTTATATATATTATTTAGGAAACCAGTAGCTTCCACAAACAACTGTATAAGTTTTAGAATTCATCAATAGCTGTTCTATCTTATATATTTTGTGATTGGCGATTAGTCCGGAATTACATATATAAGAAACCAGACGTTTCTCCAGTCACGATATAAGCTGCAGAATATCAACAACAAAAATAGTTAGTAATATAATAGGATACTTCGATATGTTTACATTATCTGCGACATACTGTATTGAAATATTTACCAGCTGTAGTCATTGATTGAAATATTTGTTCTTCACCCGTCTCTGTATTCATAGATTTAACCGCCCTTTTCAAATTATTGTACATCTACAAGTATTTCCACTTACATATTTTTGAGGGGCCCCGAGTGGACGAATGGTCTAAAGCGCTGTCCGTTACGGATCACTGCCATCACTGCCATCTCACCTCTGTCGGCGACTTTGACTTGAATGGATTCGATTGTATCAAGTCAGTTAAGTTTGCCAAAAGTCTTCATTCAATTTGTTTGGTAAACACGTTTTCGAAAGAATTGTTTAGTCAGCTTGTTTGGGTATAATATTGTAAATAATGCAATCTTATATTACACATGTTACATCTTTAATAAATGGCAGCATTTCTTACAATAGTACACAAAAATGTAAAGCTGGTCCTTATATGATTCCAAGTCAACTGTAGACAGATAACACTGATAGATATTTAAATGACTACTAGTAAAATACATTTAAAACCTAAATCTTTCAAGTAAAATGTTACGGTCATTCCAAAGTTTTAACACATTTGCAATAAGAGTGTCGGAATTAAATTTCATCATAATTTATTTGCTGTTTGGTAAAAGAGCAGTCAGTGGCATCATGTTTGTTGAGAACGCATAACTATATACATTAGAAATCATGCAGATATCCTCATAACAAAATTAATAAATTATCCAATTATTATTCACCATTATTAAATATTAAAATTTGTTTTCAGTGTTAAAGAAGAAACTCTCACCATTGCTGGTGCCTTTTGTTGATACCCTTCAACTCTCCCCAGCATATTCGCTGCTTTGAGTTTTGAGCATACCCCTTGTTTTCCGAAAATGTTTGTTTTGGTGTAGTGTTTTTCTGTCTACCTATGTATTTTATGTTGTTGTATATTTTGTTTAACATTGATGATTAGGAAATATTTTTTTTTCTCAGGTTTATTCTTTGTTTTTTTTCGTCATTATTCTTAGTTTTATAACCCAAAAAGATTTTCCGAATGGTGCTCACTACCCTCTCCCAGTGCCGGTTTTATGTATTTCCCACACCTTGGTGCTTCGGTGTGTCATGGTTTACCTTTAAGTTAATCTGTTAATAAGGATTGTACACTCCAATTATTTAAATTCCAGGGCTGATATCCTTTCCTTTGCTACCTTTTGAGGTTTCGCGATGTGACTTTGCCAGAGTCAGGTTTTTCCATTTTGTATATGCTATATTGTATGTTGTTTTGTGTTCTTGTATTGAACAGCATGAAATTATATTTTTAATAGCTGTTTCCTTATTTTCCTAGTGTAGTTTTGTAAAAAAAAAAGTCCAAAAGATATAGTCTGTGTTTTGAACTAAAGTTTTTGTTATTCATGATTGGATGTTGTGGTTGCGTGGATTTTGTTTGGGGGTGGGGGGAGGAAGTGTGGGTTAGAGGTGTAGTTGGGGCATTAAGTTTTGTATTTGTGAGGACCTTAGCCCTTTCTTGTTGCCGATCCTTTTGTTTGCTCCTTAGCGCAATGGATCGGAGAGCCTTTTGCTCAGATAGTAGAAAATATAATAGGTGTAAGTTGCGTTTGAATAAATTATGTAAAATATAGGCGGGCTTTAAAATTTAATATGTAGAGGGCTTTAGTAGAAAATCCAGTACGTTAAATTATTTGTCAGAAAAGGAGTTGTAATTTTGTTTCTTTAATCAAAGAAGTTATTATTGATTTTCTAGTCGTGGGAAATTGTCGTATGCTTCCGTCAGTTGGTCCCTTGTTTTAGTTTGTTTTGTAGACCCTTTTCCTTTGTTTGGGCTGCCACTGTATGGGTGAGTATGTTATGGTAAATGCTTGCGTCGAGAAGTATGTCGCGTGACGGTCATACTGTGTCACGTGGTTTCTTTCAAGGTAAAAGGATTAATGGATAAAGTGTCGAATAAAATGTAGTATTCTAAGTTTTCTGGCTGGCGTTATATGAGCCAGCCTGTGTGTGTTTTTAAACTATATTTTTTTTTGGGGGGGGCGTTTGTTTGTTACTTTCTGCTGTTACTGGTGCCTTAGATCCGCGTTTTAAAGTGTTACCTTTCCTCAGCGACGCACGAATTAATGAAATCTTGACCAAACATTCGCAGAATACATCAGAAGTCATTATTAGAGTTACGGCGGAATATGTCACTGATCACTCACCGTTGGTTGATAGTGGACGGACAGAACTGTCACTTTTAACACAGCTAACCGAGCAGTTATGTGTATCTGCCAATTTTTCTGGTAAGGATGCTCAACCAGTTTGCGTAAGGTTCAAATCAGACATTGGTCAGAGTGATATCATATGTAAAGGTACCAGATGTTCTTGCATACAAGAATGTTTTGGTCATGTATACGTAACTGGCGTTGAGACTTCAAAAACTGTCCCCATTCCATGCTCTTATAAATTGTAAGTGGGCTTGACATCACATGTCTCCATGTGAATAGCAACGAATTATATGCATCATTAACAGACAATAGCGACACAAATCAAAAAGTCTTTCACAGATGTAACATATGAAGCATAATTATATAAGTAAAATTATGAATATTAATCCAGTTAAACTGCAAAACAAGAATATTATTAAATATTCCATATATTTGAAAGTTAATGCGTTCTAAGGTATGTTATAATCTTTAGGTAAATTTGTTAAAATTGGCGTCTTGTTATATCTGCAAGCAATTATTGATTAAGGTTGTTTTATGTAAGTCTTTTTGTTCAAAATGTTCTGAGATAACATTAACCAATCAATAACGGGTCGTTGAGTTTAAAAACACATTGTGAACTGGCAAGAAATACAGCCATATCAAACTTGACAGTTTCGAAAATATGGGGAGCATTGCATGTTACACTTGCCAGTGATCTCCAAGAAAATCCTCGGTATGCAAGTTTTTTTTGGTAAAGTGGAACTTTATGTTGATTAATTATAAGTCAGTAAGTATCAGCTTACAAAATAGCAGACAGAGAGATTAGGGCACCTGTTAATCGATTGTCAGTGCCTCGTTGTTGTATTATGAAATGATTAATTACACATGCTTTTGCTTGAACACATTGTTTTGGTAAGCATCATGCAGCAAGCACTTAATCCATCGTATTATAAATACTCTTATTATGTTTTGGAATACATGCATTTTAAACGACACCATATTTAGAAAAATAGTGCCAATATTGTGTGCAAACTCCGATGTAAGCCATCATAAAGCATTGTCTTTTTGTGTCCAGTACAGATCTTTTATCATGTTTTACTTGATTATCACATATACGTTTCCAATAGCAACTTTGTTTAATGTCTTGGTGTCAAGCGATACGATGAACATTATTCTTACGTGAAAGATCGACAGAAAGGTGTTAATAGATCTTGTTTTGATAAACATAACATCATGTCAAAGTAGGACTGCGAGATTCATAGAATAAATTGCAGAACATTTAAATTGACGAAAGAATGAGAAAAGATTGGAAAATTATTAGTTTATTCACCTCATTTCAGACATTCTAGTGGTTAGAGTGTTCTTCTCGGCTGCAGGATCTTACAGGTCCAAAAGAAACTGAGTCCTACCAAAGACATACAGATGGCACTAACAGCTGCTTTGCTAGGCGTTCAGCATTAACAGGTTAGTGTTAGGACTGGTCGGCTTGTTGACATCATAATGGTACTTGGTAGGACATCATGTTTATGATGTTTCAGTGCTAGACTTCACTATAAACTCTCTCTCTCTCTCTCTCTCTCTCTCTCTCTCTCTCTCTCTCAAACACACACACACACACACACACACACACACACACACACACACACACACAGAGTCCTGGTTTCATCCACAATGGCAGTATCTTTTAAGTAAGGTTTATTATAAAGTAACCGTATCAAGACAAATTGCTGTCATTTGTATCTTCTTACAAAGTTTTGACAAATTTATTGATTTGAAATTGAATATTGCTAATTAAATACACAAACTTAAAGAATGTAAAGGTAATGCTATATAAAATTGTCATAATTGATTAATCAGAACAAATAACAATCATCACTGTTCTCAGTTAACTTCATTAGTTTGCCGTAATAGTAACTATTTGACAATGAATGAGCATTACCAATCGGATTGACATGTATACCGGCAACCTAAAAATTATTGCGATTTTTCTATATCGTATGGACTCAAATTTTTTCAGTGTAGTACTGTACCTTGAAAATTCTATGATGAACCCTAACTTGCTGACATGCATGTATTTCCCATATGTTTCCGCATAATACGGTTTTTCGTGTACATTCCAGCTTTAATTATTTGGCCATATCTTTGATGTCATAGTACCAACCATTCCAATTATATGGATTAGTCAAATGCTAAGCGTTGCACTTGTGTGTTGTTAGTGTTATACTAAGAGGCAGAGACGGTAAGACACTGGAGTTTAGAAAGGAAGTAAATTACGCTTGTATATGCTTCATTGCAGATGTGTGCGTTTTTCTGTGACGTTTAAGGTTAAATCCATGCGAGTAAGACTATCTCTTACAAGGTGATACGGACAGTTAGTGACAAAAACGTCACTGTAATGTGATCTCATAAGGCTGAGAATATAATCACCGTGTGTAATAAAATAATGATCATTAACTTTGAATTTCCTTTCAATCGTTTCTGGAGTGAGGAACCTGATTACGCGAATATTGTGGAGACTCATACCTTAAGGATTATGGATGAGTTTTCTTTTGTCCGTATACACTTATATTTAGAGACCAAGACCTTAATGATAACTGCAACGTTTTCCATTGCATTTATGTATCTTTGGTAGGAGACCAATGACTACATATAACGGAAGTTTAAAGCATCCATACGCACGTAAGGTTCGGGATCTGAATGAAGTTCTGGTTTATATACATTCTGATTCAACAACTAACTGCAGTACATTTTGAATGGATGAATTGACAATCTGAATACTCAGCTGCCATGTTTGAGTAAGTGGCCATGCAGAAATACTGTGAAATGAAACACGCTTAGAGTTTTCTATGACATGTTTGCCTTCATTTATATCATCAGAGTCTTCTATGAGATGCTTATCTCCATCTCTATAATAAGAGTCTTCTTTGATAACTGTGCCTCCATTTCTATCATTAAAGTCTGCTATGACAGGATCTGTCATGGGCGTCCTCTACGACAGGTTTACCTCCATTTTAATCACACGAGTCGGCTATGACAGGTTTGGCTTCATTTAATCATGAGAGTCTTATATAACAGGTTTCCCTCCATTTATAATAAGAGAGTCTTCTATGAAAGTCTATGACAGGTTTGACTTATTTCTATCATTAGAGTCTTCTATGACAGGTTTGATTCCATTTATATCATCTGTGTCTTCAATGAAAGGTTTGTCATCGTTTTATCTCATTAGAGTTATCTATAACATGTTTGCCTCCATTTATTTCGTCAGAGACTTGTATGATAGCTTTGCCTATATTTATATCTTAAAAGTCTTCTATGACACGTTTGTCTTCCTTTCTATTATCAATCTTCTATGACAGGAATGTCATCATTTCTATCATCAGAGCCTTCTATGATAGAATTGTCTCCATTTTTATCATCATAATTTTGTATGCCAGGATTGCCTTCATTTTAGCCATAATTGACTATATATAAGTAAAGACAAACTTCGAGTTTGCTTCATTTTAAATTATTACTCTATTATCTCTATAAATCCCATGCTAGATACAAGTCTCTAGCTGGCACAAATCCATCTGGTGTGATGAACCTATGATATGGCAGTATTAGTGACAAAAAAGATCACAGAGAGATATGCAGTTCTTCATATTTGGAGGGCACGCTACGGATACTAGGAACAGATGTAAGTTGAAGTTGCTTGCTTTTGTAAAATGCACAATGGAGTGAATGTTCGCATACCTCTATGTTGCCAGATAGGCATGTTGGACTGGAGTCCGTCTGTGAAACTCTTTCTCTCTCTCTCTCTCTCTCTCTCTCTCTCTCTCTCTATATATATATATATATATATATATATATATATATATATATATATGAGAGAGAGTAATACATATACACCAACCATAACAGATGGTTCTATCACTGGATTGTATACAAGAATGCTTGAAAATATAATAGGCAAAATCACATTTTTAATACAAATAATAATATCATACAGATGGTAGAATAGCAATATACCCTAAATCAAAGGACGTAATCTATCAAGGATGCTAACACTATAAAACAAGGGGTAAGATTCAATGGGGTTCAATCTGGAACTCTTCCAAATTCTAACTCTTTTAAGCTTACCTATACACATATTCAACATGGTGACATTTTCAGATGACTGTATAGTATTATGTGCATGAAAATCGGTGACTAGAGATCTCGGCCAATAACTGAGTCGGCCCGTTACAGAATCGGCCCATCCAAATAAATTAATTAAGAAATCTCAAAATGGCCTTACTTTTGATCTTGTATGGCTTTGTAAGAGCTGTTATTATCAAACTGTACATTTAAAACAATTACCGTTTTCGACCAAAGTTTAAAGTTTGTCGGTGAACCATAACTTTGATCTCGTATGACCTCTTAAGACGGGCGAAGATACAAAAATTGTATACTAAAAACTTAAATGCATAACACTTAGAACTGTCTGCTTTGTCGCTATACTTGTCTTGTATTCAAAATAATAATATCGATTTTACTTACTTAGCTTACCAGTTTTGCAAGGAAAAGACGATTTAAACTTAAAATACTGGAAAACAGTTACTGTTGATACAATTGACTATATACGACTGGGACGTGCGACTGGAATCAGCTTTACACGTATGAACATATGTTTGCACTCACATGTTATATCTTCAACATAATTAACAATTTACATATCGACATGACAAGGGAAGATTCAAACGGTTGGCTATATAACTTAAATAATCTATGTGACCGTTTGAAACAATGAACATTACATCTACGCTGCTATTATATTCATCGTGTTCCTATAGGCGGAGTATGTAATGGGCCGCGTACATTATGAATCGTTTGGGATAGGCCGAGCTCGTTATGGGCCTAGAAAGTTAATGGCCAGGATATGATACCGGCGGCGTAATCCCAGAATCTTAGTTGCTAACCTGATAGAGAAAAATTATTTTGTAACTATTTTTCAATAACAAAAACTGTTTATTTTCCATTACTATGACTCAGGAAGAGTTCCATTCGGAAGCCGAAAAAGTAATCGTCGTTTACACAAAGTAAAACTAGTAATAGTAAAAAATACGAAACAACAAAGCTGTTTAAAATGAAAAAATAATTTATTTACCTTTAATACAAGGAGCAAAAAGTAAAAAGAAGTTTCGACATTGCAATTTAAATCTCAAATAATTGTAAAATTACAGGCAAATTTCATCATGATTACAGTTGTTATTAACCTTTAGTGCAAATCCAGTAGTGGTTCGTGTAGTGATGATGTGCCAAAATTATTTTGCTGAATCACACTAATACAAATCTAAGAATAAATTCCTGTTTGAAATTTCACTATAATTCAAGTCTACATTTCCAAATTTGTTTTTTGTTTACCACTATGTTATTTCAGAGAAAATTCACTTGAATTAAATAATAAAAATAAATTAGATCCAACCCAAATAAATTACTGCACACACAAATAATTTATATAATTCTGCTAAATTCTTAAAGCACGAATAAATAATTTCTAGTCAAAAGAGATTATACAGTCCTCTCCTTCACCTATGATCACAATGAGCATTTTCTAAAAGGAACTACCCTCTAATAGAAAACAAACTCTGGAAGACTCTTCTTATGTATAAAATAAAATCTTAATTACAATTAAAGCCTATTCCTACAATTATAATATAGAATGTGAAATACATCAGGCAGACCAGGGAAATTTAAAGGGGAATTCCAATAACGGAGACCTAGAAACAGATTGAAAAAGGTGTGTTTACTTCTATTAATAATCATCCGAATATTAAATACATATACATATATAATATTTCAGGTATATATTAAGTGCTTACATAATTAAAATAATCAATGATTCAATTCAAGTAGACAATAATATTAATTTTGGAAATGGTAAAATCCAATATACAAGGTTACAATTATCAATAGCATATATAGAATTGAAAATTTTTTTTAAAATAAACAACTAACTAACAAACAATACAAACTACATTTATACAACAATGTTATTTAGTGATAAGTTCTTGCTGTATGAAAACAATATGAAACATAATGTAACTATAGACGGAATGTTAGATATATTTGTTGTATACCACCTTCCATTTATATTACTCATTGATGTCCATTACATGGGTATACTTATGTTGCTATTACTTCATGAAGATATGTCCTTTGTTAAAGACGAAACATTTAACATGTGTCTTTCTCTACCCAAGAAAATTGACAATGGCCTTTGTTACATTTCCTGTTCTTTCCTCCTTTGCTGTAACTTCGATTTCTGTACCTCCAAAAGTCATGGAAAGAAGAAAACTTCTCTCGTCCCTTGGCACACTTTTATCTACAATATTAACATCGACGGATCCAAGCTTCACACATCCGTCATCTGTGACGTACATTGGGGATTTCTGGGTTGAGGCATATATCGTAAATCCAATGGAACTTTGACTTTCTGTCGTCGGTGCGTAACACATTTCTGTCGTTGCCACGTTTAATGCCACAGATTGGCCTATTTCAACATACTTAACAAATATGTCTTTGCAACGTGGACCACCCTCGGCTTCGAATCGCTTCCTGATGTCATGTTTGTTACTGTCAAACGGGTGTGTTGTCTTAACGCCGTATGTGTATTTGCAGATACGATGTGAAACAGAAGATGGACTATGGCCAAAAACTACTGCCCCCTTCAAGACCACTAATCCTGCCTCATGCGGTATGATGACTTTGATGTTAGGAAAGCTGGAACGAATGGCATGTTGAAGCATCTTGGACTCAGAAAATCCTCCCACCATCAGAATGCTGGATACGCTGCCGACAATCTTGTCTTTCATCAGCTCCTTCACATGTGATATGGTGCTTTGGATGGCATTAGAGAAGAGATTTTTCATTACTTGGGCATTTATACGAAGCTTGTCACCTGTCAAGGACACTTCGTTGGCATATTTTGTCTGCATAAGGGCTGTGCGAAGATCTTCACCAGATTGAACCTCAAAGGTTTCTATCAAGGACAACGGCAATCGAATTGTCACTTTACTATCGTTCTCCGGAGCAATATCTCTTTTCTTTATCTCAAAGTCTCTGAACATGTCCAGATAGTCCTCTTCCTTCTCAACCTGGAAGCGGTAAAGCACTGGATTTCCAACCAGGCTAATTAAAAATTGCCTATAGGCTTCGTCTACTTGAGTTCCTCCCCATGCTCCACCACTGGCTTTATGAAGTTCTTTCAGTTTTCCGTCAGATAAAACTTCGTGAACAGTGATATCTATCGTTCCACCTATGTAAGATACATAAATATCACAACTGTACTGTGTTACATATTTACTGTCTTCAAAAACATATTCATGAGAAATACTTCTGTTTGTTGCTTATTTTTTTTAGAGTATGACAAAACAAAAGCATCTGCTAACCGGACAATTACGAAATATAAAACAGTTTTAGTTTCGATTTATATTTTCAGATTCTATATGTAATTTTTAGGCAATGCAAAATTAATGACAAAATAACGAATTAATAATTAACCTCCAGCATCCAGCACCATGTATACTGAGCCCGGCTTGAAAGAAACCATTCCTCCTCCTTCTATCATCTTCTCAATTGGCAGAAGGCGGCAGAAAATGGACGCTGTTTCTGGTTCTAGTGCTATCTTCAGGTTTTCGTTTTTAATCCCGGCCTGTGAAAGACATTTGTTGATGCTTTTTTAGAAAAATGTCAAATCTCTTTATATCTCATTGTTCAATCTGAGTGACAGGTTTATCAATAGCCTCTTACATTCAAAAGAATTAGTAAACAAGTACGTGGAAAAAGCCAGCCACTGAAGTAGTGAAGAAATACAATCAGTTTTAATATCTAAAGAAAACTGTGTCTGAGTGATTATATAGTTGATATATCTGTTTTCAAGGTCAAGCATGCATATTTCAGCAGGTACGAAAGGTACTAGTGCCGTATAATGATTGATGTCATTTTCCTTACAATAAAATGGCTGAAATTTATCATAACTTTGTTTATATACGACTATTAATGATCTGTTATATCGTTATGTTTTTAGATGGGAGGTCGGTGATTCGTTCTACTATAATTACCATTAGATTGTTATATTATCAGGTCACAATATCAAACTTCAAGCTGATATATTTAGACTAGTCCCTGTTTTTATTATCTATATAAAAAAACTAGTTGATCATACTCATTCGAATGATAATATGATCGATTCGATCATTGCGTTTACTCCACTTGTAAAAATATATATTTTCACAGCCGTGCGAAATATGGTCTCGTGTCATTGCACAAACATTTTCAGTCATAAATAGATAATTTGAAGCAATACGTGGAAGAAATAATTAAATTTTAAAAACACTTCCAAAGTTCTGTTCGTATCGCACCTATTTTAGACTGAACGATCCACGCTTGGCGTTAGACTTAAAGGATGATTATGACGGCAAACAGAAAGCTTTATGCAAGATATGTCAGACAAAAACAAGGTAATCTGACATAAATCCATAAAAATTATTGGCACGTAATGCAAGCGTTCTTTTAGAATGAATATACCATGACCGTAGCACTAAAATATTCAACGACTGTAAATATATTGATAATAGTTCAAACTGATACGGGTTTGTCAAAGAAACCTCAACTGCAGCCTCCCTCATGAATTGTTTGGCGGCATCAGTCCAGATTGCGGGAACGGTCAGAACCCACGTAATCTCATCTTCTCCGATGTGCCCACTGGACAGTCGCTCTTTGCTGTTTTTCAGCATGTCCTCTTTCAGGTAACGAATGACAAGTGAGAAGACGGTTTTTGCCGGCAAAGATTTTTGAGTTTCGTCTTCTATATCTATATTTCTATCCAATCCCTGTATGGAAGAGATAATTGAATAGATGATTTCGGAAAAAAAGACTGCATAATACAATTTTATTTCATGCTAGTGTGATCAATAATCAATACATCAAAATTACTTATGTTCTATGAGCGATCGGGAAGTTCTGTAAATCGTGAACATCAGTGTACTGATTTAAATAAAATTGTGCAACTTGATAGTTTCGAACATGGACTCCCAAAAACCAATAACTCGATTGCGCATAATGCCTAATAATTGCAACCCATAAATAGCCTAATGATATGAAGGAAAAGAAGACAAGAAACAAAAGACATCTGCTTGTAGTTACATGATGCTATTTATTCTGACAATTTCGATAATCCACAAAAATACTTAAGTTTAGAAATGACATTTCAGTACAAGAGAATAACGCTTGAGATAACGGTGGAGTGGAAAGTATGTGTGTGTGTTTGTGTATGTGTGAGTGTGACTACATTTAGATAACTTTTAGCATTATATGTATATATCCCGACACAATACGAAAAGCGTGACATTGTTCAATATAAAATAAGCGAATCTAAAATTATAAGTTGTCTTTTAAAAAATGATTATACAATTTTAAAACGTTCTTACATTCGAATAATATCTTCAAAGTAAAAGATGAGTAAACTGGTATTCAAGCAAATAGCTATAATTGTAGCTTTTAATGAAGTTTGAAGTTCAGGTTTAATTTAAACAAAACAGCCGAAATATGATGTGGACAGTTGTTTTTTGATAAATGGAATGGTTCTATGCATAACTATATTTCTAGTTAAAACAATTCCTTAAAATAGTTTCCAAGTAACCGAATAATTTTCAATGCATAATACTGACCCCTTTTTGTAGGACTGGTCATACTAATAACCACGACTTATTAGTGTCAATAATAATGATACTACTACTACTACTACTACTACTACTACTACTACTACTACTAATAATATTATTATTATTATCATTATTATTATTATCATTATTATTATTATTATTATTATTATTATTATTATTATTATTATTATTATTTCACCACGATACAGGTATTTAAGTCTTTGACATGATTCTTTGGCGTTTGTCAGTATCGGTTTGCATCATGACTCTATTTCTCCGCAGACTTACTATAACATTTATTTATTTTCTAATAATATGAATATACCGGACATATTCATGATGAGAAACACCTGATCATATTTATCAACTGACATGTCACTTGATTCAGTGCGATTGTCAAGAACCTAAACTGCATCATCATAATTTTAAGAGCAGCATCGACATCATCATCATCATCATCATCATCATCATCATCATCATCATCATCATCATCATCATTATTATTATTATTATTATTATTATTATTATTATCGGTTGTTGTGAAGTTTTTGATTATTTTGTATTGTTGAAGTTATTGAAAGTTAGTGGTGATATTGGTGTTGATGTATGTTACCATTTTTCCATGCAGCATCATTTTGAAGCGACGGAAGTAATACCATCTTTTGTGTTCATTGTTGTCATCAGATGCTAACTCACTATACCTAGTTTCAGCTTCATACCCAAAGGAATCCAAAGTTTTCGCATCCGGTTTTATCAACACTGTCGTCGGGGCCTTCATTGATATCTGATGTCCCCCATACCACTGCCTTGCGCTGATCTTCGTTGGATCTGTATCGTACTCGTGTTTGAACGAGAACGCCCAACCGGAATAAGTAGTTCCAAAATCGATAGCGGCGACTATAATAGTTTTTGATGCCTATGGAAAGATGAAAAGGCAGGTTTTTCTTGTTGTTTTACGTCCATGTACAAATCGTCTTATTTTTTGTTTCGATTTATAAAATATTATTTTATTATAAACTTCATAATATATAACAGATGTAAGTAACTCATATTATCGAGTGAATTCGGAATAATTTTATATGACATCATATTTAAGGGCACAAGAAAACAAAACTAATATTTACAAAAGTATTTGTATTTCTTACGGTTTGTATTCTACAAAACGAATTAAAGTATTTACCATTTCTGTTTTTATCCTAAGACATGGGCGAAACAATCAACCTGCAAGATAAAGGAAGATAAGATTACTTCAAATGGGTATACTATAAAGCAAACATTCCAACAAGGAAGAATAGCAGATACAACAATTCCAAACCAAAATCTGTTGTACATGTAATATTCTTTTGCGCTGCTTCATCAATGTAACATTATACATGTGTAGCTGACCAATCAGAGCCCTCTGTGCGTGAGTCATTGGTTCCACTGGTACTATCATCAGGCGTCTGCCTCTTTGATACCACTCTGTGTTAAGACCTCACAGTAGTCGTTTGTACATATCAAAGTTATTGATAGTTAGAACACGACGTCTTATATTATGTTTTAACACAATAACACAACAATCAACAACAACAAAACAACTCCAAAAGCAAAGAACATATTGAAATGCACAAATGACAACAACCTAAACAGCTCCAGGTCCCCATCCCGTCCACCCCCCTTCAAAAACCACAAACTGCCACCGCATTTGAGAGAGAGAGAGAGAGAGAGAGAGAGAGAGAGAGAGAGAGAGAGAGAGAGAGAGAGAGAGAGAGAGAGAATTACAAATATACACCAAACAGAACTGAAAGTGTTATCCCTGATTGTCAAGGATGATTCTTAACAATACTAGACAGAATTAATATTTAATATAACTTATATTATCGTACAGGTAAGATAAATTGTATTTCTTTCTCTACGGAGATTCAAATCGAGGTCCGTTAGTAAACATCACCCATCGCATAACCTGCATGCACCAACCCATATACTATAACGACTAAGCACACATCACCAAAACGGATACTGCACTCAATGGTGGCACTTTTGGTGATTTGTTTTCGATTTAGATATAAGAAACAGACATTGTAGAGTCTTAGTTCGTGTCCATACCAGCAAGATATTTGGCATTTCCACCTGCCAATCAATTGTGAGAAAACTATACGGGTTCGAGAATACGTGTTTGACACTGTGGAACAATTCGATTGCACAATTTCGGAACAGTTGTTCGGTCATCAGTACGCACAAGAATTGTTGATGAGGCTAGAACGGCCTCAGAATTGGGAAATACGAGTTCGTTCGCCATAGCAGCTTTGAACAATAAAGACGCAAGTACGACGCGATTAAAACTAGCCAGTGCGTTTCGACAAAAATGTTAGTCAGAAATTGATTCACAGCCTGCATCTTTACAGTCGCGCGAAGAGAGCTTGTACGGTATTCGTTTGCTTCTGCAGAGTAAGAATGTGTACAACAACAATCAACTGATTACCCTTGGGGAATATTACCATGTGGAGCAATACTTCTCAGCGATGCATTTTTGTGAGAGGAATTGCATGTAGTTCTAGTAGATACGGTACTGCCACTAGGATTTGTGTTGACACGTCACTAACGTGCTCATTCACAATATCACGATGGCCAAACGCGAAGGTGGTAATTTCATCAGGACATATCCGTCGTTTGGTAAAAGCCGGGAACAAACTCATTTTTGTTGCATCCTTCAATGTGATGGTACTTGGAACGGATCAAATATGCCGTGTGCAAATTTACGTTGGTTCCGAAGATATTTCATGTACAGTTCGTGCTTGCACAATCACGAGTGAGAGACCTTTGACCTTTTAGTGTTTTTGTCAGACCTGTATGGTACAACCATAGCTGAATACATTTTGGTTTGCAATCTAAAATTCTGCTTGATTGGCTCACTGGAGCATTTGTCTCTGATCTTATTGGTGGCACTAAATAACAGCAGCTATTTCAGATAATCGCTGATATCGAGGTCATTTACCTATATTAGTTGTTACATGTCCGCTTACATGCTAGTGGCGGTAATGTGCATCAGCAATAAACCAGTGTCGGTGTACAACAGTTTTTCATGATCACCGTACCTTGGTTTGATATTGTCATAATATAACTAGTATATGAGCAGCTTTCGATAATTTCAGCACAATCGTACCCACACAGATTGGTGTTTTAAGTTCGAATTTCGATGATTTTTATTTACTGTGAACGGTTACATGTCCAGCTTCAACGATTTTCTGGACTAAAATGCCGAAATCGCAATGACCTTTCGAAGCCTGTCTTGCTCATTACGATCAACTCGATTTCCTAAGCACAAAAATTCTATATGGTTTTACCAAACACAACATTGATCATCAGCTTAAAAATGTCCTGTCAATTCGTTGGTGGCCTCTTCCGTGTTTATCCGAACATACAGAGCCATCCACGCTTGCTGACGAAATCCAAGCACTCGGTGGATCATGCTCTCACGCAAGCCCGATATCAAATAGAACTCCATGTTTCTAAAGTGCAGTAATAGTTATGTTCGAACCGAAGACTTGATACATGTATGGTGCCTTTTGGCGTATTTCCGGTCCGACTCATCCAATATCGCGTACTGACACGAGAACAACCACAAAGCGGACATCAATAACTCTTCTGGGACCAGCGGATAACAATTGTATGCTCGTATAAATGCTCCGGATATTACATATTGACTTCAAACATGTATCCATTTGACTGTACAATCAATGATCGCGGACATCTCTTTGCAGATCAATGTGTGTAGGATAGATCCAGTGAAATCTTCCAACAGGAAGTAGCGGCATCTGGTCCATCCATTGAGAGCATTGGTATCTAGATACATGATGTAACTGATCGGGTCAACTGGGTTATACCCTGACACGTTTGACTCGTTAAAACGCATCTATCTATGACTCGACATGGATATTCCACCACGAAGTGATCGCTCGATAAACATATCATAAAATGTGTCAGTGAGAAATTCCAGATCGATTTTGGACTAGTACAACTATGCATCCCAGCCCATACGCGGTAACGAAAAGTAATGCGTAACATCAATCTTCTTATCGTACATTGCGGTAGCAGGTCTTTGCATGAAGTACAACAGCGATCAACAAGACATCGTTGCGCAGATATAGCGAGAGGCAAAATCATGCTCACTAAAACTTTATCCAACACATGGTTACGATCAACTATACTTTCCAGATATTGTATTTATTAATAATCATCGTATTAACATAATTCATGTGCGGGCAAAGCAACTCAGAATACCAGTAATGATCAAATAATTAATTATGTAATAAATAGAGCATTTTCTAAACGTTCGCTAAATCATATCATTTTTAAACAAACCTGTGAGATATGTGTAAGGCACTTTTTAAAAAAAAATGTTTATCACTGCTCTCTCTCTCTCTCTCTCTCTCTCTCTCTCTCTCTCTCTCTCTCTCTCTCTCTCTCTCTCTCAGAGAAAAGGGACACATAGATTTTCAAAGCGAACTGAAATGAAGCATTATTCATGTTCTCGTCAAAACATCTTCAAGAATAAGAAATTGAATCCATGAAGTTGACATTAAATCTTGTATCAATCATGCATTCGTTTGTCATGACGACATTACAAGCACCATGTATTATCATATAGTACAATTCAAGTTATCTCCTTAAAAAAACTGTAAAGGTTTGGTACTAGTGCTTTGGAATTTTACCCAAAAATTAAAACAATGAATACTTCTGGAAACGGTCTGTAATAGTTTCCGTCTCTTGTGAATGGACTTACGATATAAAAATTGACATGGTGAAATATGTTTGACCAGGACTGTATCTCTGCTCTGTCCATGATGCGATTGTTTCGCAAACTCTTCATGAACACTTGGTGCATTTAATACCCTATCTCCTAAAGGAACACTTAACGTCCTTAGTTTTACGTTTACATAAACTAATCTGTCCTTGATCCATTAAGTCAATTTGATATATCATCTTCCTCTTATACCAATTTATCATTAAATACTGAATCCGATCAAACATTCATTTTGTAATGCTGCTTATTTCCTGTCCAAATCAGCAGCAGAAGTGGGGGAACAGACCCAACAAAAGAGTGGCTGACTTTTTGGGGATGTGTCCCACCATTACTTGGCTGCAGCCATCTCTGACATTTGAGTGCTTGTGGCCGACCCATGTCATTCGATTCGACGCTTTTTTGTTATTCTGAAGTGGAAAGATTCTCGCTTTGGATTGAAATATCGAATTATGTCGCTCATTGAACCTTAATTACAAAGTTCGCTGTCACAACCAACAGATGGCTTGGCGCTCGGTAAATAATGCTGAAGAAATCGGGGAGTGTTAAATCCGCACACTTGGGCTTATCGCCTGATGTTTTTAGCAATGTTTCTGTCATGGGAGAAAACGTCGATATTCTGATCTTTCATAAAATTAACTATTTATGATCCTACTGATTGGGCGTTGAATAATGCAATACGTAGTGGTTTCCATGGGACAGTTACGATTTAAGATGAATTTGAACCAGGTTATCAAAATTAACGGCCGAATTTTGTTTGTCTGTTACGGGCTAAAGGTAGATATCTGGAATTCTTCTTCCTGTTCTACGCGGGCAAGATTTGAAACAACGTTTCTTATTTCCCTTCCGTTTACATTTATGTAATGATTAATGTAGTCCCAGTTCGTTTAGTCTTGAACACAATGTAGTATCAAGAGCCAAGGTGAGGTTATTTAATCCAATTAATGAGGGTCCATCCATGCGTAGGCGGGATGACTGGTGATCACGTGATGGCGGTTTGTTCAAAAACAAAGGACGTCTAAACTATGAAACAAGAAAGCTGAGAAAAGGTATATTTATTCTCGATTCCGAAATAGGGAGATGAAGAAACACATACGAACTGAACAGCCAATGCATGATGAAACACACTAATGGAAGACAAAATAAATTAAGTTTTTCAACATTAAGAACTCTTCCTTCTTTTATTTAGAGCATATTTTATGTAATAATGTCACATAGACTGCGCTTTGTAGGAATGTTCCATCATCAGATATAATCTTCAAACTTAAAGGCATACAATCTAAGTAAAAACGGATGAAATTATATATTTAATTTTTCAGTTCACGATTACTTAATTAGATGAATAATTACGATTCAGGCTGTTTCTGAGGCCGAAATCAGGCTAGTATCGGAAATTTTGTGATAAAAAACGCGATTCTGAATTATTGTCTGCAGACAAAATTTCGCTGTTTGCCACGCCTATATTCATGTAACCTCTGTGTTGACCTCTCCCGAAGATTAAGAATTTTAGCCATACGCAAACACGTGTTTACAAAAATAATGGCGTGTTCACAACTAGATCGAAAACCAAAACTTAGATTCTTAAAGGAGGAGGGAAAAAAGCTCTTTGGACAAATTATGGCAGCACACGCATATGTATTGGTGACCAGCATGAACGATGGAATAAAAAGAAGTCCACTTTGAACCTGGAAACTAATCCAGAGGTCGCCAGATTCTTGCTGGATACTGGTGAGTCTCAATTTTGCAATGAACAGTCAAGTTTTTATACCGCTATTTTATATCTGTATTGTTAACTCTTTATCAAAACTCTTAAAATAACATATTTTTAATAAACTGGCATTATTCCATTTAGCTTGAAATAAAATGTCACAGCCTTGCAACAATATAGCTGAAAACCGCATGTACGTACACCACTGCTGCTATTTTTGAGGCTATCAAAGGGGCATTAATGATCATCATTTTCGCTCGCAACCATAAGACTTTTATTTAGAGGCAAGCAGTCACTTCTGTTTTTTTTTGTTTTTAAATTAAAAAAATGATATATAATGTAAATGGTGATGGCTGTAAATGAAAGTAATGCAATACAGTTAAATATATATTATGCATACTATTATTTGTAAAGTATATAATATTATTGTGTCTAATAAAACATTTATTTTCCCTTGCTATATTAGGTAATGAATTGAATGGCAGTGCAAGGAAAACATCAGAAAATTGTCACAGAAGACATGGCCACAACTTCTACACCTGGGCCAACAATTCATAGTATACAAATTCCTGCTGTGTCTGATATAACCACATCATAATCAGATATGGCATCTGTGTAAGTATTACTACATTTTTTAAAAAAAAATTATGTATATTTTCTTGTTTACAAATATTTTGGTAGATGCACATCTAAGGATTTACCTGGAAATGTATCATTCTATATTATTTTAATATTTTGCAGTTGGTAAAGATTGTACATTATGTTAAAATCTGGTTTGTTTTATTTAGAATAATATTTTTGTTGTAAATTGTTTGTTGGCATATGTCTATTTTTTGTTATTGAAATGTTCCTCATCATGCTGTATGTATTTTAGTTAAAGGGCCTCAAGGGAGAATAGTCTTTGACTAAATTAGTCACCCCTTTAAATAAGTTATTATTATTATTTCTTGAAGCATTATCATTCAGGTCATAATAACCAAGATAAATGATAATTTCTTTTGATACAAAACTAAAGATTCCCAAGTTCAACATTAGTATTTACACATTTCAAAATTTTATTTTAAGGGATTCAGTCTTGTCTGAAGTTGATGGAAAAGTCTAAAAGTTTTATCAACCCATTTGAGAAAGTATACTAACAAAAAAATTTGTGATACATACATAAAAGGGAATATTTGAGTTAAGTATACTAAAAAAAACAACCATTATGATACATGCATGATATATGTAACTAAACTAAAAGTAATGTATAGTATTGTATTGGTATTTGTGGATGGTATTTGTGTATGAAACAGAAAGTTGCTCCCACAAAAGCTTTCTTTTCTGTGTATTATCAATAAAGTAAAAATTGTGTATTTACAATTTATCTTAAATATAGTATCAATGCATAATTGAAATAATGAAGATATACTGGTTATCACAGAAAGAAAATGAATACATTGTATTATAAATTTATACAAACCACACTGAGGCCATAGTTATGGTTTGTCCATTTAATACACATGGAGAGGGCAAGGGGGGTTTACCCAAATGCATATGCTTGTGTATGGGGTGGGTGGTCTACTGATAATATACGTACACATATACCTCGATAGTAATTTGTCTAATATGTAACCTGCTTGACTGGGTTCAGTTGGTGTTTGAGTTTTAGTGGACAATAGACAAACTTTTTAAAGTTATACTGCTTATTTCTTTGATGCAGCCAGACATTCAACATTGGTGGACTATCTGTTACATTAAATACATATTATTGTTAATCCTTGATCTTTTCTGTGTGGATTAAATATTGGCTGTTCTACAGAATGGGGAGGGCAATCGCAAGTATGCAGATGGTGTGTGTGTAAATAAAAAGTATGGATGTGTACAGTGAGGGAGGGGTCAAGCTTTGCCCGATTTTTGCACACATGTCCATAGTTGGAATCAGATTTTTGTTTCTGGACTTTTTACTTTTTTGCTTGCATTCTAATTCACACCGGTCTGAGCTATACACATACAGGTGAACAATTGCAAAAGTAAGATAAATTGGGGATGGAAGTAAAAAGTGACCAGGAGGAAAATGATGGGTCAGAAGAAGGAAAAACTCCCACTTTTACACTTATGCCGAATGATGTTTCTAGCACACCTACGGTAGATGTATATCTAATCAAATCTCTTGGAAACAGATGTATTTCAATGTATTCAAAATTAGCCCACAAATGCGTCCCCTATCCCCAGGTGACAAGGGAAAAAAATAGCATGGGTGGAATGAGTTGATTATTCTCTGCCTGTATAATGCTACTGTACATTGGCATTTTCATCGAAACAGATTAATGGGGATTTATAAATGTTAATAGTTCTCTGCATCTGAATCAATTTATTTATTTAGTCATTTTACTTTGTTTCAGAAGTACAGCAGAACTGGAGAATTTCCAGAAGTTTGATTTTATTGTATGCCTCCAAAAGACATTCATATAAGCCATCAGCTTTCAGAGCTAGGAATCTGTTGGCAGCTCTTGATTATAATAATCATATTGACAGAGATGTGATTGTAAACACAGATGGAACAATAAGGTAATTAACTTTATTCTTGTTAACGTAATAATTCATCTTTGTTAAAATATTAATGCTTTACATGAAAGTTGATAAACCATCTGTTTGTGGTACAATTTTATCTTTTACAAAAGACATTTTTTAAAATAAATTTCAAAAACCAATTTTGGTTAGAATTAGTCTAATGTAATTAGAAAATTCTGTAAAGAATCTAAACATTTTTATGATATATGGGTAAGGTACAGATTTGCTATTTTGACATTTTCATCTGTAGCAAAATGATTTGTTACATGTAATTGTATGCAATTTTTATTTGGACTTTTGAGAATTAAAAAAAATATAAAATGACATTGTCAGTGAAATGTTTGCATTTTCTTGTTTGTTTGTTTGTGTGTTTGTTTGATTAGGATTTTTAACGTAGCTTTAACAATTTTTCAGTCATATCGCTACGATGTCTGCAGTGAGGTAGTTTATAGTGATGTCTAGCACTGAGACATCATGCCGCAGACATGTAGCATGATGTCTCACCCAGTCACATTATCCTGACACCAGGCCGACCAGTCCTAACACTAACCTCTTAATGCTTAGCGTCAAGCGAGGCAGCTGTTAGTACCATTTTTGTAAGTCTTTGGTATGACTCGGCCGGGGATCGAACCGACGACCTCCAGCTTCCGGGGCGGACGCTCTAACCACTAGGCCACCGGAGCGGTTGCATTTTCTTGTCAGATACCAAAGGTCATTCAACAAAAAAGTGAGAGATGGTCTGCATACCCAAAGAAAGCTGATCAACAGTACCTGTATATTCCAGAAATAAATATGAAAATATTGAAATGAGGTTAGATGATAGAGTTGGCATGAACGAGCCAGTTGTTTTGGACATAAATGATCCTAGGTGAATATCTGATGTACTTGACTTGCTCCAATACCACCACCACCTACAGAAGAGATTGTTACAAAGCAGAAATCTCATTTTAAGTTAAAATGATTTAGGCCTTTTAGTCAGGTAACACCTGTTGATATCAAATTGTTATGGAGAGACTATTCTAGTGATTGTATGGTAAGAAATGATCCCTACCATGGACCCATATAGACTTTGACTAAATCTTTCTTGAAGTGCCTACCATGAGCTGAAGTCCAGCATCTGTTTGATTTCCAAGTAGCAGTATATCTTCAGACCACTGTTGATTATGTTCTTAAAGCTTTTAAAAAACATGCATTTGAACAACAAGATGTAAGACCTTTCTAACTTTTCATACCCATTGCATTTATACTTGTCTTATATGTATGTTTAGATTGAGGTAAATGCAGTGTATTTTGGCCATATGATGTATAAAAAGCATAGCAGAGGCTATACATTTAAATCATTTAATCTTATAGAAGTAACAAGATTAAAATCATGTAATTACAAGTCTGTATTATTGCATAGAAAAATACTTTTTAATAATTTTATTTTCGATATGTTTTGTGTAAAATTGCAGTCAGAAAGATTTTTAGTATACTTTGAAAAAGAAAAAAATGTACATTGGAGCAAATGACTTCAATCCATACTCTTCATCTTGATTTAATTGCTCCCGCTAAACATGCCATTAAAGGTTCACATACAGTTTTAAACTGATTTTATAAAGAAAATAATGCTGTTAACTTCTGTCTTTTTTTCATTAAATAAATAAATAAATTAGAAATGATATTCACCGACTATATTTGTTAAGAAATTACTATGTACATACTGGTGTTGACCGTTCCATTGGCCTAGTGTTAAGAGCATCCACCTCATATGCAAGAGGTGGGGGTCCTTGATCCCTGGCCAAGTCATACCAAACACATAAAAATGGTATTAACAGCTGCCTCATTTGGTGCTCAGCATTAGGAGGTTAGTGTATGGACTGGTTGTCCTACTGTTAGGATAATGTAATTGGGTGGGATGTCATGCTACATGTCTGCTGCATGATGCCTCAGTGCTAGACATCACTATAAACTTCCACACTTCAAACATCATAGCAATATGACTCAAAAATTGTTCAAGGTATGTTAAAAATCCAAATCACACACACTGTTACTATTTTGAAACAGAATTTGGCATATTTTCATCACTGTATAGTAGGCCCAATTTCATGAACTTGAGCAGTGATATATTGTTGAAAACAGGGTTAATGGTCAATTAGCAATTAAAACACCCCTGTGAATGTGTAAGAGTTTGTCTGTGTAGGCTAATTAGTATCAACACTGGTAGCATGACCCCTGCATTCCTGAATTTGACATGTATATCTGAGCCAGTTTTGCATTGTACTTCGTACATTATATATACTAATCAGTATGTGTGTGTTTATGTGTGTGTGTGTGTGCCTAGCTACCCTAATTTTAAAAGAAATGCAATAGGAAACATACATGGGGGTGAGGGCATGGGCTTAATTTCAATATTTGTTTCTCTGCAGTAGTTTGTTTAGGTGATGTACTAAAGTTTGGCATTGAGTAAATGGTAATCACTTTTGTCAAAAGTATAAAACCAAGCACAAGATACTAAAACATCAATGTAATTTCTATAGAACTGTCTAGTATTTTGGAATGGGATGTCTGTAATCAATCTGTTATAGTAATGGTACACTAGTTTCCCATATAAAATGTCTCTGAGAGACAAAGAGAAAGGAAGAACAGAGGCAGGTATTAGATGGACTGGAGGCAAATGGACTACCAGTCCAGAGAAAGATCATACAGATGAGTAGGAACACAGGACAGGAGGACAATCAATTACAGTCAGATGATAAAATAGGCCATAACTTGGTTGAGTTAAAGACGAGTGATAGGGTTTTAATTTGAGTTTCATTTGAGAGATGACTGTTATTTAATGATATTAAATTGTTGTTTTTTTGACTTTCACATTTTGTGTATTCATTAATTTAACTGTCGGCACCACTGACTGGGAGCTCTGAGCATTGCATCTCTCTATCACTACTTCAATTCCTCATAAAAACAAGCCGGGAGGTCTTTTGTAATAATTTAAATAATATTGGGAGTACCCCACCCAACCTAAATAACACGGAAAATCTCTATATATTATATGCCATAATTATTCTTAGATGATATCCTTCATTTTTATGCCTGACTGTACTCTTGAATTAAAGTTATATCTGTACATGCACATTTGTACATATATAAGTTTAGTACATTTCATAATATATAACAGTTTTACAGTGTATGCAGTTGTGTACATTCATCTGGGTATTTATATAAAGGGTATAATTATTTCTATGGTAAATGAACACATTTAAAAAACTGAAAATTTGATGCATTTAATCAGTGTCAAGTATATTTATTCAGTTGTAATAAGACGGCTGATGATGCACATATGTGATATAAGCATTCAATGTTGCTTTTGATGAACTAGTATTTAAGTCTTAAAAACCTTATTCTGTTTCCACAGCCAATATTTTTTCACATGTAATTGAAATTAATGACCAGTATTTGGATAGAATAGTATCCTAGTGTTTGTAGTTCTGTTGTTATTTACAAGCCAATCTTTATTCATGAAACACTGCAACAAGTTTTGCTTTCTCAACGCATGACTATGCGTTATTTATCATTTAACTTAATGTGTTACTGTATGTGCACAATTAAAATCATGTTCACCAGTGTACTTTTGTTGTTTACATCCTTTGCATCCCAAGACAATGCTAGTCAACATCAATTAATGTTTTTAATAAGCAGTCTCCTCACAGTTGCTTTTAAAACATAGCCATACATATAATCATTCTTTAGTGGGTAGGTAGCTAAAACAATGTTTAACAAAACTTGTTCATGCAAAATAAAAATTGCATACTACAAAAGAAATGCTTTATACAACTTAAAATAAACATAAATTTCATAATTCACACATCATATCATTGGGTAGATCACCTAAGTCTTCCTTGAGTAAATCCAAAATGGTACTGGCCAAAATTATTTATCCATTATACGCCATACAAAACAGCTTCAAATGACATGTCTGTTGCCAGTACTTAGGCATCCATTAAGTCCATAAAATAAATTGCCTATTAGCAGTATGCCAATTCCGCCGGTGGTATTATCTTCTTCTGCTACCTTTTAATAGTGGTTCTGATTACAATGATACAAATTATCACATTTTTAGTTGGTTTATCTTACAACGTAACACAATCTCACAAACACGACAAGTAAACACTTTCAAGAATCGCCCCTTAAAGGAACCTCTTATTGTCAGGTTTTTCCATCGTATTGACTTTTTTGCCTACTTCTTGTAATTTATCATATATAATGAGAAATCTATAAGCAATATATATATTGTGGGTGGCTATAAAGAACTAAGGAGAAGGACAGACGAAGAATAGGGCAATAATTACTCAAAAGCGAAACATATGCTTACCTCGACTTCACGTGACACTTCGACTACGGAGAATATCGGTAAATTCCGTTTCTGCATAATTAATTAGCAATCCGTACAGAAAATCGTTATATTTTCATTGATTAAACTTACAGATGTACATTTTTTGAAACTGAATGACCTGTAATTACTCATTATTTCTACTATACTTTTCATAATATCATGCATTTGCAAGAACAAAAAAGTAAAAAATCTTAGGTTGTATGCCTTTAGGTAAATAAATAACATTATTGAACTGCAATCAATATAACAAATGTGTTTTGAAAATTATGATGCTGCTGCCGCCAACGACGACGACGACAACGATGATGATAATGATCGTGAGTGGACTCCATGTTGCTAACGAACAGTAAACAACAGTCTTCCAAAAATGAAACGGATATACAAGAATGTTATCGATACATTTAGAGAGTAAACCAAATGGATCAAGCCGAGGTGAATAAATATCATATTGACAAATCATGAAGGGCATACGTTTGTACTTTATCTTCCGATTTGTTTTCTGAAAATAGAGTGACTCGTGAAAAAGTGATTTACAAAACTAAACAAGGTACATGCCAAATTTTGTAATCAATTTAATATCCTTAATACATGTTAAGACATGTCATACTGTGTACATTCAGAGGTGTTAGATTACAGAAAATACACGTACAATTGACGGTATGCGGTTGGAGGTAAACCTAGAAAATGTTGACGAGATATCCTGTTGAGAATTCAAATATAAAATGTTACGTATGTAATACATCTGCATCTACCTTTGTGTTATATCTGCACTTGTCCTGTTCCATAAAAGAATAACCCCCGGTTCTTAGTAAACAGACCGACCTTGGTAAATATGATAGTGACTCAATACTCTTCCAAGATAGGCTTTGTGTGATGTTTTCATGCGTTGCGTATAAACTCTTGTTCTAATAAAACAAGGCAGTAAATTAATGACAATAGTACTTTGTTTTTTTGTGCATAGATTTAGCAGACCAGGGGTATCATGTGGGGAGGGCAGAGAGGTGGATTTCCCATTCCCCAACTGCATATGCATGTGCAGAAAAAAAATAGAAACGTTGGTTATTTCACTGGTGAATTTTTATTCAAGGTTAAAGCTATTTACGAGCCTAGGGACATGTATTCCTAGGCAGCCTCGATTTCACTCTTTCAATCTCAAATTACGAATAAATAATACAAAATAGTTTGCTTACTTGATTCTCAATCAAGGGCAGGGACTAGCTCAGCATAAAGGTACATGGTTCAACAACAATTTTCGACAACTTACTATTTTATTTCCAAATTTAAAAATTACATATTGTATTCTACGAGTAAACGCATTTCATTGTAAAAGTTGATAACTCATTTTTATTCTTTTTCTTCTATATGCCAAGCACATATTACTTTGCGACTGTTATATTGAATCAATTTTAATATAATATGTGTTTATGTTTTTCGTGTATTTAAATTTATTAGATTGAGAGAAAACGTTAATTTTGAATACTAACCATTTTTATAACTTGGCATATTCAAAAGCAAGTGTAATCATTATTTGATGAAATTATATTTTCTTTTAAAAATGTGTGTGCATAATCTTTGAAAGAAATTATCGATTGCTGTTCACAAATATTTTTAGACAACCTGACCAATGTGTCATCGAAATTTGTTGCAATTAATTCTCCATAAGAAAGGCAAAATTACATTTTAAATATGTCCTTGTTTAAAGTCTTCAACAATGCGCATTTTCGTACAATATCTGATTTTTCTAGATCAATCAAAACAAGATCCAATAATGTCACACAGCTGTATAAATAATCATGCTAGATGACTTCTACTGTATTATTTATATAATAATGTTTGGTTAGAACGTGTTAAAATTAGATACATAGGCGAATCAGGCCCCACCCTTTTTAAATTAAAGCGCTCTCCGTTTGAATGGCGCGTTTGACGGACGATTGACTTTTTATATGTGAAGCAAAAACGTCCCTTACGTTCACTTCACATATGATATACTATCCATACAGAAGGAAGTGATACAAACTATCATATACTATCAACACCGCATTATATATTATCCATACACGGAAAGGAGAAAAAACAAATAATAATACACTATGAACAACCAAAATAAATATTATACCCACAGAAGTGAGAAAATTCTAACCACAATATACTATCAAAAACCACAAAGATACTATCAACACAACTGGACTGAAAGCAAACCAAATATATGCTATCAACAGAGAAGGGGGGGGGGGAACACAAATAACATATCCAAACACGGGAAGGAGAATAATAACTACACACACATACCCAATCATCCACATCAACGTACGTGCACGAATAAAACAATACACTCTACTAATCAAAACACTCAGACACTATCACATCAGAATAGGAGTCGGTGTTTAAAATCACACTACACCACACTCATACGAAATGGCAATTTGAATAGTCCCTTCTCTAGAGATTTCTTTCACTTACGTTCACTTCACATATGTTATACTATCCATATACTATCAACACCGCATTATATATTTTCCATACACGAAAAGGAGAAAAAACAAATCATAATACACAATCAAAAACCAAAATAAATATTATACACACAGAAGGGAGAAAGATCTAACCACAATATACTATAAAAACCACAAATATACTATCAACACAACGGGACTGAAAGCAAACCAACTATATGCTATCAACACAGAAGGGAGGGAAAAAACACCAATAAAATATCCACACACCGGAAGGAGAAGAATAACTACAAACACATACCGTACCATCCACATCAACGTACGTGCACGAATAAAACAATACACTCTACTATTCAAAAACACACACAGACACTATCACATCAGAATAGGAGTCGGTGTTTACAATCACACTACTCCACATTCATACGAAATGGCAATTTGAATAGTCCCTTCTCTGGAGATTTCGATTGAGAAAAGGGCCGGGGGCTGGTGAACTTCAGATGTAACTGGTTGCATGTGCCATCTCGCATGCCTGGCACTACAGACACAACGATGGCTCTAGTCATTGTCCCAATCGACTGTAGCTGATGGGAGTGCAGAGGCCACATGAGATGACTCAGCACACCAATCTTCTGGTCCTAAGATGGCGAAGGTTTCCCACCCTCTCCTATACCACAACGTGGCTGATGAAGTTTTTTGTGGCTGTTGTTTATGTGACTGTCGTACTGGGACTGGCTGTGGAAATGCACATCTCAGATTTGATCTGACACACTTGGCACATCATGATGTAAGGCAGGGTTTTTTCCTCCTTCACTGTTTTCTTTTTAATCTCCTCCCCTACCTAATCCTCTTCGATATTTGCTCTTTCGTCAATCGCCTACATAGGCAGTTCGTCCAGGAGGCGATAGGCATACTCGAGGTGCATTTGTAGTTCCAAGAGTTTTGAAATCCTCTCGTCTTCTCTTAGTTGATCAATTAAGAATGGGTAGCCAGACTGACGAGTGCTTCTCTTTATATACTTTAAGCACAGAAGTGACGATATATAAGGCCTTGTGTATGCAAAATGGAACAGTTGTTGCATTTTGTTTAATCATTATGCAACATTAAAATTACACTGCAGTCACTCAGTTATATATATTTTATTATCTATTCCACATAAAATACAATACCAGATTGACTATTTTTTGGTTTTCCGCAAATCATGTTTTCCCAGCCCATTTCGATGTCAGTCTATTTTTATAAAAGCCAATTATGTAACATTTTCCATGTATGCTCTATAGATGATATCTGATAATGTCACACTCACCCACCCTATAAAACCTGTTTACATTATAAACAGACTTAATACAATATGAAAGCAGTATTGTTTTTGGAATGTATTTACTTTATTTACTGTTCTGTAGATGCTTATACGATATATTATTGTCTCTATAATTACCATTTGACTGTTTTAAACATGCATCATCAGTCCTAAAACAACATCAACACAGCCACCTGTTAATCATTAAATTGTACATCAGCATTATCCATTTGTGTTGCTATGGTTTAAATCATTGTTCTCATTGCTTTGTTTCACTCTACACTTTGCTCCGTGCTATTACTTGCAAGTTTTCTGCTTTGACCTCTCTAAATTAATTGTCAATGTTTTTGTGGTTGCATTCCAATCTGAACTCAACATGAATCTTGTATCTTTGTGGAGTTAATTTTCTGGTGATTTGTCAACTTATGGTATTTCCCCATTATACTCTAACCACCTTGCATTAATTCTGAAAACAATTTAAAAGTTAATATAAAAAGAAAAACCTGCATTTAATTTAATTTAAAAAAAAACATTACAGGAATAATAAATGCGGAAAGGCGTGCCTAAGATGTGACAAATATAGATATGCATACGTTCAACAGAAATGAGTATTGCCACATTTGTAAGAAAGAATACATATTAGGGTGGATACCAAATAGCAAATATTAAAATAAATCCACGAGACAAATGTACCATATTAATTAACATTTTTAAAAAAAATACATGATAAAAATTTACTTGTATGTTCTTAATTTTAATTGACAGCAAATTTTATTTCAAACGCGTTGAGTACCATATCAGACAAGCTGTCATTCATCAGTTTCAGAAGAACAGTGTTATTTCACTACGTTGTCCAGTTAGAATTTGCATTCTGCCTGAATTCGGTTCTTACATTTGTTACATATTTTGCTAGCCTGCAATAACCTGTGTTCGGTTTACGTTTCATTGTGTTGCCCTATATTTAAGAGGATTG
Source organism: Unio pictorum (assembly GCA_030141615.1). Lineage (NCBI taxonomy): Eukaryota > Metazoa > Mollusca > Bivalvia > Unionida > Unionidae > Unio > Unio pictorum. Next base: position 10,919,269 of record JARLTB010000108.1, read on the forward strand.
CAAATATAACCATTAAGTTTTTTAAAACATTAAGAAGTCTTTCTTCTTTTGATTAGATCATATTTTCTGTAATAATGTCACATATACTGTTCTTTGTTGTTTTTGTAGGATTTAAAGTCATTTTTCAGCACACAATAGGCGGCCATTATTAATGGTGGAGGAAAATCCAGGAAAACCACATGAAAGAACTACCGACCCACGAGAAGCTAATGGCAAGCTTTCTCACATGCCCACATTGGCCGAATCCGAGACTCGAACCCACGCAGACAGAGGTGAGATCCGTAACGAAGAGCGCTTTAGACGACTCGTCCACTAGGACCCCTACTGGGCTTTGTAGTTACATTGCATCATCAGATATAATATTCAATTTTAAGTAAATAAATAACATTATTGAACTGCAATCAATATAGAAAATGTATGATACTGCCGCCGCCAACAACGATTACGATGATGATATTGATCGTCAGTGGGATCCATGTTGCTAACGAACAGTAAACACAACAGTCTTCATAACAATGAAACGGATATATAAGAATGTTACCGATAACTTTAGAGAGTGAACCAAATGGATCAAGCCGAGGTGGATAAATACCACATTGAAAAAATGCAAGTCATACGTTTGTACTTTATCTTCTGATTTTTTTTCTCAAAATGGAGTGACTCGTGAAGAAAGTGCTTTACAGAACTTAACAAGCTGCTTGCCAAGTTTTGTAATCAAAATAATATCAGTACTACATGTTAAAACATGTCATGTTGTTTACGTTCAGAGGTGTTAAATTTGACAACAGAAATACACTTAAAATTGACGGTATGTGTTTGGATGTAAACCTTGAAAATAGAGAAAGCATGTTGTTGACGAGATAGTCTGTAAAGATTTCAAATAGAAAATAGAAAATGTTACGTTTGTGATACATCTGCATTTACCTTTGTCTTCTGTCTGCACTTGCCCTCTTCCATAAAAGAATAACCCCGGTTGGTAGTAAATGTCATGTATTCCTAGTCAGCCTCGATTTCACTCTTATCAATCGCACATTACGAATGACTAATACAAATTAGTTGTTTACTTCATTCACAATCAAGTTCAGGAACTAGCTCAGCATGAAGATACAAAGTTCTATTTTTTGGTATTTATGTCAAAATAATCAAGTCAAAGTACTTTTCTAAACAAAATGCTGAATCGAGATTATATTGTAATAGCATAAAATAGATTTTTTTTAAACTGACAAACAACCAATTAACATACATATAAATTAAACCAGATATATGTAACAACGGACATCGGCAAAATTCTTCACTTTTGTTCATTATTTCAAAATGTTTTGATAGCTTACTATTATATTCCAAATTTAAATAATACATATTGTATTTTATGAGTAAATGCTTTACAACGGAAAAAGTGATAACTCATTTTCATTCTTTTCCTTCCATATGCCAATGCCAAATTCTATTGCGTCTGTTAGGGTTATAATTGAATCAATTATAATGTAACGTATATGTGCAATTTCTTGCAATTAATTCTCCATAAGAAAGGCAAAATTACATTTTAATTATGTCCTGGTTTAAAGTCTTCAACAATGCGTATTTGTGTACATTATCTGATTTTTTTAGATCAATCAAAACAAGATCCAATAATGTCACACAGCTGTATAAATAATCATGCTAGATGACTTCTACTGTATTATTTATATAATAATGTTTGGTTACAACGTATTGAAATTAGATACATAACCGAGTCAGGCACCGCCCATTTTACATTAGTGTGGGTAATTAAAGATTTATGAATAAGGTTATACGTTTACATCAATGGTAGCAAACAAGATTTCATAATATGATACGTAAATATGTATCATTTAGCCTGTAGTGATAATAGATTCAGCTCCGATAGTCAATATTAAAAAATGATATCCTGTTTACACCTTGGTGGATCGGACAAATCTGACTATGATTATGTTTTGTGTTAGCGATATATATTAGATTTCACGAGTTGAGTCCCTTAATACGTAATACGAACTCACCAAAAGCATGTAACATGAATCCATTGTACATCAGGAGGCAACTGACTACAGAAGAAATATTGTATGGTTTACCATCGAAATTATGACTACATAGCAGAGTAAAGCTATTACACTTATATTTGAAGTAAATGATGTATATGTGTAAATACAAACCAGCAGTGGAGAATTCCTCATTTAATACACTCAGTACTAGCGACGAGTTTATGGGACATGAGGTAGTAGGCAACTTCCAAGGTCTGTATCGTCAATGTTGTTCATGATACACTAAAGTGGTATTATAGACATATTTAGCTCTAAAATGTTACCAAATAATCTGGACGTTTTCGTTGCAGTACAAAATACAGAGGGAAAAACCTAAGTTTTGGACCCGTTTTTATTTCCACCCTAAATTCGCCCATGATCGGAATTCGATTTTGAGTCCAGATTTTAGACTGTATGGCCTCATATCTACGGCAGACCGGTCTGAAGCGCACACAGACATGTGAACCTGTGCAAAAAGTAGGATACGGTTGACATTTTCAATAATTAGTCTTCTCCATACACAAATTTTCACCTTCTATCACAACTAGCATTTGTCTAACTAATGGAATTTTGCTTGCAAGTCGATGTATTAGGATGTATTCAGAAATAGTCCCCAAAATGTGTTTCATACTGGCATTTCATGCGAAAACAGCAAATACTTCCAGTAGTTAATGTGTTAAGGGTCCATTCCAGTTGTGCTCCTCCTTTATCTCAGCCGTGTATGAACAGTGTTCAAATTTAAATAACTTGATTTTGATTGGATATGGGGGCCTGATGCTATGAAATTCACAGGCTGGAAGTACTGAAATGTCTTATCGAAGCGTAACGGTGTATGTAGGTTAACTTATACAAATATTCGCTAACGATGATGCAATACAATTACCGTTGTCAACTAACTAAAGCCATTCACAAGAAAAATCAATATGTGTCAGCTTTCGATCTGGCCATGAATTAGATATGGTAAGTATAAGTATTAGGAGTGCTGTGAAAAGTATGAAATGGAATGAAAAAGTATGCTTTCTTATCCAGGCAGTCATCATTTTAATTGATTTTTATTTTCAAATCAATAGAAAATATATACATATATATCATGATATCTGTTCACTATTTGAATTTTCCTCTAACCAAATAACGTGATGGCAAATTTTTTATAAATGGGAAAAGTTTATATATATATACTTTTCTTGATGACATACCTGAAAATTTAAAAGCTGTATACTATTCGAAATGAAAGTATACATTTAAAATTGACTGTTTTTTAGTACGAGATAATTATCCAACTGCAGAGTTGAGTCAAAGATGTTAGCAATTGTCAGTGTCAAATGAATGTGTAAATATAGCAGTTGCAACATGTTGCGTCTTTGAATTATGATTCATCGCATTCTGCACACATTAACTGCCAAACTTGTAAACGTTTGATAATAAACCGACACAGGAAGAAGACGCAGTCACACGTGGAGTAAAAATGTCAAAGACGGATGGTCCACAACACTAATTCTGAGGAAGACTTGAAATTCCAATGTAAGATATATAGTTTTCTTTTCCTTCCATGTCATGTTATCATTATATTATATCTGGGATTCTTAATGGGAATGGTTTACCATAATTTATTGACATTTAAAGCGATTAAGCAATCCGGGTGTTGTCTATAATTCATCTTGAAAATCAGCCCCAAACATGTACTGACGTTGATTCACTGTTTGGGATCTGATGTATCGGACTGTGACTAACAATCAATAATGTTGCCAATTCTACATATCGAATTTACCTACGTAGAGGCAAAATAAGCAGAAGAATAAGCAGATTAACTACAGCGGACGAGGCAGACTACTTGAATCCACTGAATAATATTGTTTGTCTAATTACAACGGACACACAGTATGGATAAATAACTGTGTAGAAAAAGCACGTTTTTGAACTGTCGATTCGATCACCTGTAAATTTATTATAAGGTTACATATATTGTAGTATCTATCGGAAACCTTTGCCATCTAGCATATTTTCTCAATATACGTTAACAATTTAAAGCAAACAAAACACAACCATGTGTGATTATATTTGTCAAGATAACAGAAAAGGGCTCAGTCTGATTCTAACCGGGTAATGAACAAAAATAATAACTTCCTTAGTTTTCAGTTTCAAGATTTATGTCAAACAACTACAAAAACAATTTGTTTAGGCAAGAAAGCAATTCGTTTCGAGACATATGAGTGTCCCTCTAAATGGCCTTCGTTTCTTCTTCTTCTTCTTCTTCTTCTTCTTGTCCTTTTCCAGTTATTTCAAACTCTCCTTACTTTCCCAATGATTCCATTCTTCTTCTTCTTCTTCTTCTTCTTCTTCTTCTTCTTCTTCTTCTTCTTCTTCTTCTTCTTCTTCTTCTTCTTCTTCTTGAATCCAGTCAGGATGTCCCATCGCTCTTAACTTTTACTATAACTTCATCTAATTCTGATTCAGTCCTCTTTCTTCTTTTTGTTTTATTTTTCCTTTCTCTCTTCTGCCGATGTATCTTTAATTTTCTTTACTTCCATGTTAACAGAGAAATCAATACGCGAGGTGTCAAATCGAGAACATTCCACAGTTTGTTTCGATGCCGAAGTGATGTGTGCATCTGCGAGAGAATGGAAGAATATTGTATACCGAAAATAACTACTTGAGACGAAATACGCACTGTGTCGACGAAAAAACACTGCCATGAATGGCTGCCCCATTACATAAGCGTCTGCGAATAAATATTGTTTAATCATATTGCGCGATTAAACAATAAGACAGATGAAATCGCAAATCAGAGTACATCCGTAAAAGATTTAAAATAAAACAATGTTTTTCGTAATTCCAGAGATCGCCAATGTTTGATGTATGGAATTCGTGGACACCTGATGATCTGATAGTTGTATCCAGGAAAGTCGTGATTTACTTGAGCGACCATTACTTGAGTTTCACGAAGAATGTTTCCAAACCTGTCAATTACATTTTGTTATCGTTCAGCGAATACACGTTGACAAAATATACTCGTTAACATTCCTTGAACACTTGCACAACAGCAACTTGATTGTAATGACATCGTCGAGGTTCATGAAGACGCCAAACAGCAGGCGACGACGGGAACATCGAGTGATTGCAGCGGCGTTCGGAACGCTTACCACGGAGCAATGCAATCATTCGTCGCTGTCCCTAACAATCTCAGATTCAAATATACGGATATCAAAGATCAAATCGAATGGCCGTGTTGAGTTACTAAAATATCTCAACTGTGAAGAATTGTCTGTGGAAGAGATGGCGGTGGCAGAACCACTGGTAGAAGCGGCAAGGCGTCGGAGAGGCTAGTAGGGCCAATAACCTTGAAGAAACAATTAACTGGTTATGCTAGCAGACCTTCCGGACATGTTTGCTTATTTCTTCCGTGACATAATACAAACCATTATAAATAAGACTTACAACACAAGTTCAGTTGGCTCATCGTCACAATACAAATGTGATACAGAATTTCAGATGGAACAGTTAGCAGCATATGAACCTGTCTTTATGGATTTAGTACGTAGAATCGTGACGAAGAGTGAACCAAGGTCAAGTGAACTTGATCCAATTTCAACATCACTGCTGCCGGTGTGCTAAGATCCATTATTGCCTTTGTTAACTCATGTTATTGATACCTCTCTATTTCTCATCCAGGGAATTCTCATCATTTTTCAAAACTGACATCGTGAAGACTCTGCTGAAAAATCAATACACGACCATAACGTTTTAAAGAACTACAGCCCAATTTCTAATCTCTCGTTCATATAAAAAAATCTAGGAAAAGTTGTTTTAACGAAACTTTTATCACATCTGAATTCAAACAGTCTTTTTAGTAACGCACAGTTTGCATATCGCCCTTGCCATATTTCTGAAAATACAAACTTAAAAGTAGTTGATGACATTCACACTGCTTTCAATAGCGGAAATATTACAGTCCTCACCCTCCTTTTTTGTCTCCAGCATTTGACACCATATACCATGATACTACCTTATTGTTGTTCAAGTCCTACATAGTCAACAAGAAAAAAATTGTATCCAGCAATGGAACAAACTCCAGTCCAGTTGATATATGTGTCTGTTCAGTTGGGTGGCTACACTATTTTTGGGTGTCATCAGCGTACTATTGGTGAGACACTGGGTGATGATCTATGACACTTCAAAGCGGCTGAGTATATAGAATGAAAAGAACAGATCCAAGAACCCTGTGGAACTACACAATGTAGATCAACTGGGCTGGAGTGCATTCCATTGGGAGATACCATTTGTGTCATGTTGCCTAAGTAGGACTTGAACCACTGTAAGGCTACATTCTGAATGCCAAATACATGCTGGAGACGTTGAAGTCATTGTCTCTTGTGTGAAATTCGGCAAACAAATCAAAGAGGGTGAGGACTGTAATCTTTCTACTATCCAAAGTAGAGAGAATGTCATTAAGTTATTTCAGAAGAGTAGTTTCAGTACATTGCTAAAAGACTGTTTGAATTCAATGAGATACAAGTTCGGTAACAACAACGTTTTCTAAGATTTTTTGATGACAAGGGGATAATATAAACTGGGAGGTATTTCTTTAAATTGGTTTGGTCCAGTGTTGGTTTCTTCAGCAGAGGCTTTATGATGTCAGTTTTGAAAAATGATGGAAATCATACGATAAGAGAGAAAGATATTAAAAATATCAGTTAGTGTAGGCAATATTGGATCTAAGCAATCAAGCAGCAGTGATTTTGGAATTCGATGAAATTCACAAGCCTTTGGTGCTTTCTTCATCACGATTGTACGTACTAAATCAATAGAGACAGGTTCAAATGCTAATAATGTTTGTCACTGAAATTCTATATCATAACTTTATGATGACGAGTGAATTGAAATTGTGTTATCAAGCGAATCTCTAATGGTTTGTACATTGTTACGGAAGAAATTTCAAATAGGTCCGGCAGGAATACTGGAGTGAAGGTAGTTGGAATTGGTGTACATTTGTTCCTTGACATTAGTTTGTTAGTTATCTCGAAGAGCTCTTTGCAGTGGGAACTCACCGTGATCTTAGTACTGTAGTGGAATAATTTGTTTCAATGGACTATGTTTGTGACGTTATTCTTAGCGGTTTCATAGATTTGTTTATGAATAGTGATTCTGGTGAAAAGCCAATGCCTCTCTGCTTTTCGACGATGTCTTATAGCACTGCGAAGCTGGTCCCTGACACTGTAATACCAAGTAGAACAAATTTTATTGATATTCTGCATTTGGTACCTGAGGCATGTTTTTCAAGCAATGAATGCAGATAGTTATTGAGTTGTTCTGCTGTAGCATGTAAGTAAGTTTTTAGGTTTATCTTAGTTGCAAATAAAGGTGGAGAGTTAACGACTGATACATCGAGAAGGCATATACTGCGGGGGTGATCTGATACAAGTTCTTGGGACACAAGGGTGGATTGCAACATAGTATGATCAGGTCTATGAAGAAACCAGTCTTAAATGTGACCATGTTTATGGATGGATTGGTTAACTGACTGTTTAAGGTTGAAAACTTGAATCGAATCTCGGAGTTTTGACGTGTATGGGTTTCCAAGACAGTCAAAGTGAAAGTTGAAATCTCCAAGAATAATTAGGTTGCAACCTATCAAAGTTCCATACTCGAACAAATTCGGAAACTGGTCCAATAAAGAGATTCAGTCAGCTTGTTTTTGATCTACTAGGAGGAGGGCGGTAAAGACAGAACAAATGGACTGGCCTTTATTTCAGTGTGAGTGTTGCTTGGACTACTTTAAACGATGATTGGCATAAACTGAAGGTTGTGTTGAACATAAGACATTCTATCATAGAATTCTTTGTGATGACATGAATTCCACCTCCGCGAGAATTCCGAGAGACTCACTTGATGGAGAAATCGGAGGGTGTTAAATCCGCACACTTGGGATCATCGCCTGATGTTTTTTTAGCAATGTTTCTGTCATGGGAGAAGACGTCGATATTCTGATCTTTCATAAAATTAACTATTTATGATCCTACTGATTGGGCGTTGAATAATGCAATACGTAGTGGTTTTCCAGGGACAGTTGACGATTTAAGATGAATTTGAACCAGGTTATCAAAATTAACGGCCGAATTTTTAAATTGTTTGCCTGTTACGGGCTAAAGGAAGAATACTTGAATTCTTCTTCCTGTTCTACGCCGGCCAGATTTGAAACAACATTTCTTATTTTCTTCCGTTTACATTTAAGTAATAATTAATGTAGTCCCAGCTCGTTTAGTCTTGAGCACAATGTAGTATCAAGAGCCAAGGTGAGGTTATTTAATCCAATTAATGAGGGTACATCCAAGCGTATGCGGGTTGACTGGTGATCACGTGATGGCGGTTTGTTCAAAAACAAAGGACGTCTATATTGAGAAACAAGACAGCTGATAAAAAGTATAATTATTCTCGTTTCCAAAACAAGGGCATGAAGAAACACATACGAACTAAACAGCCAATGCATGATGAAACACAATAATGGAAGATAAGATAAATTAAGTTTTTAAACATTAAGAACTTTTCCTTCTTTTAATTAGAGCACATTTTATGTAATAATGTCACATAGACTGCGCTTTGTAGGAATATTACATCATCAGATATAATCTTCAAACTTAAGTAAATAAATAACATTATTGAACTGCAATCAATATAACAAATGTGTTTTGATGATTTTGATGCTGCTGCCGCCAACGACGACGACGACAACGATGATGATAATGATCGTGAGTGAACTCCATGTTGCTAACGAACAGTAAACTACAGTCTTCCTAAAATGAAACGGATATACAAGAATGTTATCGATACCTTTAGAGAGTAAACCAAATGGATCAAGCCGAGGTGAATAAATATCACATTGACAAATCATGAAGGGCATACGTTTGTACTTTATCTTCCGATTTGTTTTCTAAAAATGGAGTGACTCGTGAAAAAAGTGATTTACAAAACTAAACAAGGTGCATGCCAATTTTTGTAATCAAATTAATATCCTTAATACATGTTAAGACATGTCATGCTGAATACATTCAGAGGTGTTAGATTACAGAAAATACACGTACAATTGACGGTATGCGGTTGGAGGTAAACCTAGAAAATGGAGAAAGCATGTTGTTGACGAGATATCCTGTTGAGAATTCAAATAGAAAATGTTACGTATGTAATAAATCTGCATCTACCTTTGTGTTATATCTGCACTTGTCCTCTTCCATAAAAGAATATGCCCGGTTCTTAGTAAACAGACCAACCTTGGTAAATATGATAGTGACTCAATACTCTTCCAAGAAAGGCTTTGCGTGATGTTTTCATGCGTTACGTATAAACTCCTGTTCTAATAGAACAAGGCTGTAAATTGATGACAATAGTACTTCGTTATTTTGTGCATGGTTTTAGCAGACCAGGGAAATCATGTGGGGAGGGAAGAGAGGTGGCTTTCCCATTCACCCACTGCATATGCATGTGCAGTAAAAAAAATATTTAGAAATGTTGTTTATTTCACTGGTGAATTATTATTCAAGGTAAAAGCTATTTACGATCCTAGGGTCAGGTATTCTTAGTCAGCGTCGATTTCACTTTTTCAATCTCAAATTACGAACAAATAATACAAAATAGTTTGTTTACTTGATTATCAATCAAGATCAGGAACTAGCTAAAGATAAAGGTACTAGGTTTTATTTTTAGTTATTTATGACAAAATAGTAGTCAAGCTACTTTTCTAAACGAAATGCCAAATCGAGTAAACAAGATTACATTATAATAGCATAAAATGCAATTTAAAAAAATTAAAACTGACAAACAACCAATTAACTTGATTATAAATTAAACCAGATATACGTAACAACGGACATCGGCAAAATTATTCACGTTAGATCATTATTGCAACAATTTTCGATAACTTACTATTTTATTTCCAAATTTAAAAATTACATATTGTATTCTACGAGCAAATGCATTACAATGTAAAAGTTGATAACTAATTTTTATTCTTTTTCTTCTATATGCCAAGTACGTATTACTTTACGTCTGTTATATTGAATCAATTATAATAGAATATGTGTTTATGTTTTTCGTGTATTTAAATTTATTCGATTGAGAAAAAGCATTGATTTTAAATACTAACCATTTTTATAACTTGGCATATTCAAAAGCAAGTGTAATCATTATTTGATGAAATTATACTTTCTTTTAAAAATGTATGTACAAGATCTTTGAAAAAAAAATCATCTATTGCTGTTCACAAATATTTTTAGACAACCTGACCAATGTGTCATGGAATTTTGTTGCAACTAATTCTCCATAAGAAAGGCAAAATTACATTTTAAATATGTCCTGGTTTAAAGTCTTCAACAATGCGAATTAGTGTACAATATCTGATTTTTCTAGATCAATCAAAACAAGATCTAATAATGTCACACCAAAATGAATATTATGCCCACAGAAGGGAGAAAAATCTCTCTACAATATACTATCAAAAACCACAAATATACTATCAACACAACGGGACTGAAAGCAAACCAAATATATGTTATCAACACAAAAGTAAGGAAAAAAACACAAATAAAATATCCACACACGGGAAGGAGAAGAATAACTACACACACATACCCTACCACCCACGAATAAAACAATACACTCTGCTATTCAAACACGCACACAGACACTATAACATCGGAACAGGAGTCGGTGTTTAAAATCACACTACTCCACAAACGTACGAAATGGCAATTTGAATAATTCCTTCTCTAGAGATTTCAGTTGAGAAAAGGGCCGGGGGCTGGTGAACTTCAGATGCACCTGCTTACAAACCATCTCGTATACCTGGCACCCCAGACACAACGATGGCTCTAGTCATTGTCCCAATCGACTTTAGCTGATGGGAGAGCAGATACCACATGAGATGACTGCACACCAATCTTCTGGTCCTCGGATAGCGAAGGTTTCCCACCTTCTCCTATACCACAACGTGGCTGATGATGTTTTTTTGTGTGTGTTGTTTATGCGGCTGTCGTACTGGGAGTGGCTGTGGAATTGCACACCTCAGATTTTATCTGACACACTTGGCACATCATAATGTAAGGCAGGGTTCTTTCTTCCTTCACTTTTTTTTTCATCTCCTCCATCACCTACTCCTCTTCGATTTTCGCACTTTCGTCAATAGGCCTACATAGGCAGTTCGTCCAGGAGGCGATAGGCATACTCGAGGTGCATTTGTAGTTCCAAGAGTTTTGAAATCCTCTCGTTTTCTCTTAGCTGATCAATTAAGGATTGGTAGCCAGACTGAGGAGTGCTTCTCTTTATATACTTTAAACATAGACATGAAAATATATAAGGTCTTGTGCATGCAAAATGGAACACTTGTTACATTTTGTTTAATCATTATGCAACATTAAAATTACACTGCAGTCACTCAGTTATATATATATATATATATATATATATATATATATATATATATATATATATATATATATATATATATATATATATATATATATATATCTTATTATCAATTCCATATAAAATACACTACCAAGTTGCCTATTTTTGGTTTTCCACAAATCATGATTTACCTGCCCATTTCGATGTCAGTCTGTTTTTATAAAAGCAAATTATGTAACATTTTCCATGTATGCTCTATCTGACAATGTCACACTCACACACCCTATGAAGCCTGCTTAAATTATAAATAGACTTAATACAATATGAAAGCAGTATTGTTTTTGGAATGTATTTACTTTATTTACTGTTTTGTAGATGCTTATACGAGATATCATTGTCTCTATCATTACCAGTAGACTGCTTTAAACATGCATCATCAGTCCTAAAACAACAGCAACACAGCCACCCGATAAGCATTAAATTGTACATCAGAATTTTCCATTTGTGTTGCTATGGATTGAATCATTGTTATCATTGCTTTGTTTCAGTCTAAGCTTTGCTCCGTGCTATTAATTGCAAGTTTTCTGCTTTAACCTCTCTAAATCAATTGTCAACGTTTTTGTGGTTGCATTCCAATCTGAAGTCAACATGAATCTTGTATCTTTGTGGAGTTAGTTTTCTGGTGATTTGTCAACTTATGGTATTTCTCCATTATACTCTAACCACCTTGCATTTATTTGGAAAACAATTTAAAAGTTAACATAAAGGGAAAAACCTACATCAGAAAGCCTTTAAACTTATCGCATGATATTAATATTAGTTTTAGTAAATCTAAGTATGTTTAACTATTTTCTAGTTAAGCTAAAATATTGTATTTTGACGTATTTAATTCCTTTCAATAAGCATATTTAAAAATGAAATCAGCGCAATTATAGTAGTACAAGTTAAACAGTACAACATTTAATAAAAATATTAGAGAAATAATAAATGCAGAAAAGCGTGCTTCAGATGTGCGAAATAAAGATATGCATTAATTCAACAGAAATATGTATTGCCACATTTTTAAGAAAGAGAACATAATAAGGTGTATACGAAATAGCAAATATTAAAATAAATCCACGAGACAAATATACCATAATAATAAACATTTTTTTAAAAAAACATGATAAAAATATACTTGTATGTTCTAGTTTCTAATCGACAGCAAGTTTTATTTCAAACACGTTGAGTACCAAATCACTTTTAAGATTATGGTGGTTGGGTTGTTTAAATTGTGAGTATATATGGCTAAAAAAATAACAGGATGTTAAAACAAGTAGGATTGTTGTTGGAATTTGGTAATGTAATGCCTTGGAGGAATCTTGTTTTTTATATTTTGAATGTTGATGGACTTGTACTTTTAAGGAGGGTGGAGTTTTATAATTTAGAATGTTGTCGAAGGATAGAAAGGTGATTAGACTAACACCTTCGATATTTCTACTACTCATTTAGAGTTTTTTCTTCTTCCAGTTTTTGAATGTAAACACTCATTCCAAAGTATATAACAACTATAGATACTAGCTTTTATAAGACAACTACTTTTAATAATGATAATAAAAACTAAGTAAAACGAATATATATATATATATATATATATATATATATATATATATATATATATTTATATATATATATAAATATATATATATATATATATATATATATATATATATATATATATATATATATATATATATATATATATATATATATATATATATATTTGTGTGTGTGTGTGTGTGTGTGTGTGCGTGTGTGTGTTTGTTTCTTGGCTAAAGCGTGGAGTAGAAGCAGTAGCTGGCTGGAAATATTAAAATAATTTTGAATAACAAGCTAATTACCAAGTGTTAAAATGAAAAAATACTCTTCCAGAAAGGTTGCGGCTTGGCTAAGAGTCATTTCCGAGGCAATATCATAACTGTACAGGAGCTAGTAATATAAAAAATATAAATTTTTCTGTATTGTAAACTAGAAACAGTTTTTACTTCGCTTCCAGTATGTTGATAAAAAAACCAAAATCAAAGATGAGTAGTTCTTATTAAAGGAGCATCTTTGTTCTTAAATGAAAATTTGGTCCAGATATATTCTAGCATAAGTGTACGATCTTTAAAATTTGCAGCAAAAAAAAAACTGGTTTAATTTGGATTTATTCGTTCAGCACTCTCCAGCCTATATTACTTCTTCACGCACTCTTTCACATTTGTATTATAAATCTTGTACTATGATGCCAAAATCATAAACATAAATGGAAGAGAAGATACATTAAGTTTTTTAAAACATTAAGAAGTCTTTCTTCTTTTGATTAGATCATATTTTCTGTAATAATGTCACATAGACTGTTCTTTGTTGCTTTTGTAGGATTCAAAGCCATTTATCAGCACACAATAGGCGGCCATTATTAATGGTGGAGGAAAATCCATGAAAATCACATGAAAGAACCACCGACCCACAAGAACCTAATGGCAAGCTTTCTCACATGCCCACATTGGCCTAATCCGAGACTCGAACCCACGCAGATAGACGTGAGATGGCAGTGATCCGTAACGAAGAACGCTTTAGACGACTCGCCCACTCGGGACTCCTACTGGGTTCTGTAGTTACATTGCATCAGCTTATATAATATTCAATCTTAAGTAAATAAATAACATTATTGAGCTGCAATCAATATAATAAAGTTATTTTAATAAGTATAATGCTGCCGCCACCAACAACAACGACGACAACGATGATGATATTGATCGTTAGTAGACTCCATGCCGCTAACGAACAGTAAATACAACAGTCTTCTTAACAATGAAACGGATATACAAGAATGTTATAGATAACTTTAGAAAGTGAACCAAATGGATCAAGCCGAGGTGAATAAATATCACATTGAAAAACCATGAAAGTCATACCTTTGTACTTTATCTTCTGATTTTTCTCCTCAAAATGGAGTAACTCGTGAAGAAAGTGCATTACAGAACTTAACAAGCTGCTTGCCAAGTTTTGTAATCAAAATAATATCAGTACTACATGTTAAGACATGTCATATTGTATACGTTCAGAGGTGTTAGATTTGACAACAGAAATACACGTAAAATTGACTGTATGTGTTTGGAGATAAACCTAGAAAATGGAGAAAGCATGTTGTTAACGAGATAGCCTGTAAAGATTTCAAATAGAAAATGTTACGTTTGTGATACATCTACACTTACCTTTATGTTATATCTGCACTTGTCCTCTTCCATAAAAGAATAACCCCGGTTGGCAGTAAACAAACCGACCTTCGTAAATACGATAGTGACTCAATACTCTTCCAAGAAAGGCTTTGTGTGATCTTTTCATGCGTTTTCATATAACCCCCTGTTCTAATATAACAAGGAAGTAAATTAATGACAATAGTCGTGCGGTCTTTTGTGCATGGTTTTAGCAGGCCAGCAACATCATTAGGGGAGGGCAGAGAGGTGGCATCCCACCCCACCCCAATATGAATGTGCAGTAAAAACAATTTTTAAAACGTTTATTTCACTGGTGATTTTTAATTCAATGCAAAAGCTATTTACGAGCATAGGGTCATGTATTCTTAGCCTCGATTTCACTCTTATCAATCGCAAATTACAAATGACAAATACAAATTAGTTGTTTACATCATTCCAAATCAAGGCCAGGAACTAGCTCACCATGAAGATACACAGTTCTATTTTTTAGGTATTTATGTCAAAATAATCAAGTCAAACTACTTTTCTAAACAAAATGCTGAATCGAGATTATATTGTAATAGCATAAAATAGATTTTTTTAAAACTGACAAACAACCAATTAACATACATATAAATTAAACCAGATATATGTTACAACGGACATCGGCAAAATACTTCACCTTTGTTCATTATTTCAAAATGTTTTGATAACTTACTATTACAATTCCAAATTTAACTATTACATATTGTATTTTACGTGTAAATGCTTTACAACGGAAAAAGTGATAACTCATTTTCATTCTTTTACTTCCATATGCCAATAACATATTGCATGGCGTCTGTTAGAGTTATAATTGAATCAATTATAATAGAACGTATATCTGCATGCTTTTTGCATTTTATAATCTATTCGATTAGGAAAATATATTAAATTTGAATACTAACACTTGTTATAATTTGGCATACTCACAGGTAATTGTAATAATTATTTGATGAAATTGTATTTTCTTTTTTTTTTAAAGTGTATGTGCAAAATTCTTGAAATAATCCATCGATTGTTGTTCACAAATACTTTCATACAATCTGACCAATGTGTCATGGAACTTTGTTCTAATGAATTCTCCATAAGAAAAGCAAAAGTACATTTTAATTATGTCCTGGTTTAAAGTCTTCAACAATGCGTATTTTCGTACAATATCTGATTTTTCTAGACCAATCAAAACAAGATCCAATAATGTCACACAGCTGTATAAATAATCATGCTCGATGACTTCTACTGTATTATTTATCCAATAATATTTGGTTACAACGTACTAAAATTAGATACATAACCGAAATAGTCACCGCCAATTTTCAATTAGTGTAGATAATTAACGATTTATGAATAAGGTTATACGTTTACATCAATGGAAGCAAACAAGATTTCATAACGTCATACGTAAATACGTATCATGTAGCCTGTAGTCATAATAGAATCAGCTCCGATAGTCAATATTAAGAAATGATATCCTATTTACACCTTGGTGGATCGGACAAATCTGACTATGATAATGCTTTGTGCTAGCGATATATATTAGATTTTAGAGTTGCGTCCCTTAATACGTAATACCAACTAACCGAAAACATGTAACATGAATCCATTGTACATCAGGAGGCAACTGACTACAGAAGAAATATTGTATGGTTTACCATCGAAATTATGACTACATACCAGAGTAAAGCTATTACACTTATATTTGAAGTAAATGATGTATATGTGCAAATGCAAACCAGCAGTGGAGAGTTGCTCATTGAATACATTCACACCTAGCGACAAGTTTACGGGACATGAGGTAGTAGGCAACTTTCAAGGTCTGTAGCGTCAATGTCGTTCATGATACACGAAAGTGGGTGGTATTATAGACAGATGTAGCTCTACAATGTTACCAAATAATCTAGACGTTTTAGTTGCAGTACAAAATACAGAGGGAAAAACCTAAGTTCTTGGACCCGTTTTTATTTCCACCCTAAATTCACCCATGATCGGAATCCAATTTTGAGTCCAAATTTTAGACTGTATGGCCTCATATCTAAGGCGCACCGGTCTGAAGTGCACACAGACATGATTCATCGCATTCTGCTCACATTAATTGCCAAACTTGTAAACGTTGGATAATAAACCGACATAGGGAGCAGGCGCAGTCACACGTGGAGGAAAAATGTCAAAGGCGGATGGTCCATAACACTAATTCTGAGGAAGACTTGAAATTCCTATGTAAGATATATAGTTTTCTTTTCCTTCCGTGTCATGTTATCATTAAATTATATCTGGGATTCTTAATGGGAATGGTTTACCATAAGTTGTTGACATTTAAAGTGATCAAGTAATCCAGGTGTTGTGTATTAGTCAGCTTGAAAATCAGCCCCCAAACATGTGCTGACGCTGATTGACTGTTTGGGATCTGATGTATCGGACTGTGACTTTCAATCAATATTGTTACCAATTCTACTTATCGACTTAAAATACGTAGAGGCAAAATGAGCAGAAGACTCGGGCCAGGAAAGACAGATTAACTACAGCGGACGAGACAGAATACTTGAATCCACTGAATAATATTGTTTGTCTAATTACAACGGACACACTGTATGGACAAATCACTGTGTAGAAAAATCACGTTGTTGAACTGTCGATTCGATCACCTGTAAATTTATTATAAGGCTACATATATTGTAGTATCTGGCGGAAAGCTTTGCCATCTGGCATATTTGCTCAATATAAATTAAAAATTTAAATCAAACAAAACACAACCATGTGTGATATTTTTTGTCAAGATCACAGAAAAGGGCTCAGTCTGATTCTAACAGGATAATGAACAAAAATAATAACTTCCTTAGTTCTCAGTTTCAAGACATATGTCAAACAACTACAAAAACAATTTTGTTTAGGCAAGAAAGCAATTCTTTTCGAGACATATGAGTGTTCCTCAAAAGGGTCTTCTTCTTCTTCTTCTTCTTCTTCTTCTTCTTCTTCTTCTTCTTCTTCTTCTTCTTCTTCTTCTTCTACTTGTCCTCTTCTTTATCTTATTCTTATTCAGTCCTCTTTCTTCTTTTTGTTTTGTTTTTCCTTTCTCTATTCAGCCGATGTATCTTTAATTTTCTTTACATCCATGTTAACAGAAAGATGAATACTCGAGGTGTCAAATCGAGAACATACCAAAGTTAGTTTCGATGGCGAAGTGATGCGTGCATCCGCGAGAGAATGGAAGAAAACTGTTTACCAAAAATAACTATTTGAGACGAAATATGCACTGTGTTGACGACAAAACACTTCCAAAAATGGCTGTCCCATTACATAACCGTCTGCGCATAAATATTGTACAATCATATCGCGCGTTTAAACAATAAGACAGATGCAATCGCAAATCAGAGTACATCCGTACAAAATTTAAAATAAATCAATGTTTTTCGTAATTCCAGAGACCGCCAATGTTTGATTTATGGAATTCGTGGTCACCTGATGATCTGATAGTTGTATCAAGGATGGTCGTGATTTACTTGAGCACAAGAACAACTTTATTGCAATGACATCGTCGAGGTTTCTGAAGACGCCAAACAGCAGGCGACGACGGGAACATCGAGTGATTACAGCGGGCGTTCAAGAAACGCTTCCCATGGAGCAATATAAGTCATTCGTCTCAGTCGCTAACAATATCAGATACAAATATATGGATATCGAAAATCAAATCGAATGGATGTGTTGAGTTACAAAAATATCTCAACTGTGAAGAATTGTCTATGGAGGAGATGGCGGTGTCAGAATCACTGCTAGAAGCGGCATGGCGTCGGAGAGGCTAGTAGGGCCAATAACCTTGAAGAAACAATAAGCTGGTTATAAGCGAGGAAACAAAACATACAGCGCCAGTTTCATAATGATATTAAATTTGTCATGACCCTGAAATAACTGAAAATTAATTACTGAGCCATTGGTAACACATTGGCAATATTTTCTAATGACGTACGAAATTTTACCGTGGATAGAATTGATAATAGTCTAGGCAACACACGCGGATTATTCTAGGAAATTTACAGTTTCACTTTGACTGTCCTGGAAACCATTACGCATCAAAACTCCTAGATTATATTAATGTTTTCAACCTCAAACGGTCCGTTAGCCAACCTACGCATAAACATGGTCACATTTTAGCCTGCATTATTCCTCGACCCGATATTAATATTGTACGGTCCTCCCTGGCATCCCACGAACTTGCATCAGATCACCTATGCATTATGTGCCACTTTGACGTATCAGTCCCTAGATTTCCATCTTTATTTGCTACTGAGAGAAACATCCGTATGATAAATAGAATCAAACTAATGCATGACATCCAAGCATACCTAACAACTTGTTAATAACAACATCAGAAGAACTACATAACTGCATGTGTGCATTGCTTGAAAAACATGATCCAGCCACCAAGCAGAAAATCAATGAAAACGTTTTATACGTGGTAGCAGTGTAGCATTGTTAGGGACCAGCTTTGCGCTATTAAAGGAGACCACCTTAAATCTGAAAGGATTTGACTTTCATCCATAAGCAAATATATGAACGTGGTAAGGAAAACGTCACATGCATAGTAAATGCATCGATATCAGTATACTACAATGCTAAAATCACGGAAAGTTTAAGCTGGTAAAGAACAAATGTACACCACTTCCAACTACCTTCTCTCCAGTATACCTTCCGGACATGTTTGCTTATTTCTTCCGTGACATAATACAAACCATTAGAAATAGTCTTTACAACACAAGTTCAGTTGACTGATCGTAACAGTAAAAATGCGATACGGAATTTCAGATGGAACAGTTAGCAGCATATGAACCCGTGTGGCGTTGCCCGACCTAAAATTAAATTAGAACCATGTGTTATCAAGTAAGTCGGACAAGCCACTGTTTATTGTTACACATGACCGCAGGCTAACACCATCCCTTACGTAAGTTGCCATAGTTAAGAGAGGAAGCTGACCAAAAGCCCGTTAGAAGTGTAATTAGCACCTTGGACTGGAAGGATGTTTTGTACATCAAAGAAGCTGCCAGAAGGAGAGGGCGTGCCTTATCTTCTGGATACGCTGACTGACCGCCAGATTGAATAAGTAGAGTGGATAGGGTCCCAGCGCTACCCAATCATAATCGAGATAGGGGTGGGACCCTGATTTATTTTAAAATATAATATCTTTAACCGGCCGACTAGCTTTAGTTCGCTGTAATCCGTTAGAGAAGGGATTGTCAGAAGAAGATAGAACTCCGGCGGCCATACGTTAATTGGCGGGAAAAAACCTTAGGACAGAATTCTAAGTGTAGCTTCTAAAAAGGTCAGTGAGCTATTTGTTCGATCTTTGCTGTCTGCGACTGCATTTAATTGTAGATCGGATATATACGTATTATTACTAAAATCGTAGTAGGAGTAATTATTTTGTGATGTTGATATGTTTGTATATTTTGAAGAATGGGTTCCTATTTGCAAAGAATCGTATTGCTTGCTAGCCGTCGTAAGAATTAATACTATTATAATTCGCTATGTGGTTATTTTATAGTACAATAGCACATTATCCATGTAATTATAGAAATTGAATGGTATCTTTGAAATGATTTCACTGTGAGAAATTAATAATGTGAATATTTGAATATTTGTGTACGCTTGTGGGAGTGTAGTGTACAGACATACGTCTGGCTGTCGTAATATTGTAAGTACAATGAGATTAAATATATATCTATATTAGATATACTTATGTGATATGATGTATGGATATATGTATGATATCGTGTTATTACGCCATTGTTTCCTGTAAGAGTGAGTGGGAATTTCGATGTGTATGTATGCGTGTCCTAAAAGGTAATAGCCTTATCTGATGGTTAATTAATGATTTAGTGTGAGGTGAGATGTGATAAACCCTATGTTAACGCCTTGTGATTTTCACAGGAAGCTTCGAGGGACAGACTAGTGAGTGGTCCCAGTGTCTCCGTTATAGACGGAAGAAAGAGTAGGAAAGAAGGAAATCTGGAGAGGAAGTTCGAGGGACGGACTAGTGAGTGGTCCCAGTGTCTCCGTTATAGACGGAAGAAAGAGAAGGAAAGAGGGAAATCTGGAGAGGAAGTTTCGGGGGACAGACCAGGAAAAGTGGCCCCAATTGTTGTGATAAAGAAAGGAAGGAAAGTGAAGGGAGGAGAGAAATCGGGAGAGGTGAAATTCAGGAAGAGCGGAAGGATAGGATAATAGATGAGTGCAACCAAAGGAAAGGTGGAAAATCGAACTCACACTGAAAATCATAAGATGAAATAGGCTATCACTTAGAGGACAAGTGATTATGTGACATTTAACTTTATAGGTTTCATTAAATTGTTATTGTTGAATTTCATCTTTGTGTTATATATATATATATAACTGGGGGCTCAGAGCCGTATACCTATTTGGTCTTTAATGTAAATTTAAATTCACGAGCCAGGTGGAACTTCTATAATATTTTAATTAATATTTTGGAAGTACACCACCCCAACCTTCCCAGAACGCCACAGTGGGGGCTCGTCCGGGATTTGAATTAGACATAAATATTAGTTTAAAGACCTAAAGCTTATTTGTTAGGAGTGTTAATGAACAGTGTGAAACAGTTGTGAGTTATTTTCCATTCTGTGTATTTTGAATTTTTATGATTTTCTCATCTTATGTTTGTTATATTTGATATTTGCATGCTTTGCAGATCTTTAATTACCTGCAGTAATTGTGAAGCGAATATCGAGCAAATATCTTACCTGAACGGAATTAGTTGTCGACAGGTAAGTATTTAGCTAGGAAGTTGTAAAATCTGTCCATTGTTAGCAGGGTTGAGACCAGTTATCACTTCGTATTAGTATATCAACATGGCTACAGAAAGGCAAATGATCAAAGAGTACCGTGCCATGGGGTCGGAAGATCTTGGATACGAGGGAGATCGCCTGGCTGCATTTATCGAAGAAAGAATCAAGGAATGGAAGGCAGAGAAAGCGCTGGCCAAGGAAGCAGCGGAGAGAGCAGCAGAGAGAGAGAGAAAGAGAAAGAAGAGAAAGAACTGGAACTAGCCAAGATAACAGCGGACCAAGAGAAAGCCAGA
The DNA here is from genome assembly GCA_030141615.1 of Unio pictorum. NCBI lineage: Eukaryota > Metazoa > Mollusca > Bivalvia > Unionida > Unionidae > Unio > Unio pictorum. The sequence continues at coordinate 10,941,039 of JARLTB010000108.1, forward strand.
CTCACCCACACTCTGGAGATGGAAAAGGTGAGAGTTGAAGCTAGGACCAACGGACGGGACGACGCCAGTACAAGCTCTGGAACGACCGGCCGACCATTCATCGACCACCGGATGGTCCAGATCAACATGCCACGCTTCAATGACAGGGAGGAGGCTATTGACGATTTTCTCGTGCAGTTCGAGAAACTCGCACACGCTCATCAGGTCCATGAACAGCACTGGACCATTAATGTCTCAGCCTTTTGCAAGGTGCAGCTCGGGAAGTCTACCACGGCTTAGCTGCAGAAGAGGCTGATGACTACAATGCCCTCAAGAAGGCCCTTCTCTGCCATTATCGGCTGACCGCCGAGACTTACCGGAAAATTTTTCGGGACTCGGCGAAAAAGGTAACAGAGACCCACTCTCAATTCCACAACCGTGTTCGAGGTTTATTTGAGAAGTGGATGAAAATGGCTGAAGTCGAACGCACGTACGACGGGCTACGCGAGGTAATACTCAAGGAACATGTCCTGGGTACTTACCGTCGCGAATTGACAGTCTTCTTAGTCGAAAGAGAACACCGGACGCTCGAAGAGATCGCTAACATGGCGGAGCGATATGAGCAGGCGCACTCGAAGAGTGGAGGTTCCGGGGGCGCGGATCGACCCCGACCCTCTGAGTAGCGTCGTATGGGGGAGGTTGAGCCGGCTGTCCGCAACCGTCAGGGCGACGGGAAGGTCAGAGGGGCACCTACAGGTAGGGATGCCACCTATCGACCTGGACAGGCCTCACCCACGAAACCTGGACTTGCAAGTCGGCGAGGGCCGCCGACGTGTTTTAACTGCAAGCGCCTGGGGCATTTTGCCAGGAACTGTCCCAAGGGCAGGCAGACCCAGGTGAATGTCGTTGCTAGGAAGGAGTGCGTGCCGGAAGCGAGTCGCAACCCAGCCAACCTTGCGGCCGCAACTGTCAATGGTGAAGGTGCCACCATCTTGTATGACACTGGGTGCAGCGTCCCCGCGCTTGTCGACAAGAAGTATGTCAAGCCGGAGGACTATACAGGGGAGGTAATAGAAGTTCAGTACGCGAACTGCGCGCGTGACTCATTACCAGTAGCTGTCATTGACCTCGATTCACCATGCGTGAAGGGGAAGATTGCAGCTGCTTGCTTGGAGGGACTATCACATGACGTCATATTGGGATGCCGTTATGTGTTACCCCAGCCGAACCCCGAAACCTGTACACCTATGCCAGTGAGTGCTGTTGAGACCAGGGCCATGAGTAGACAGCCGAAACAGAAGCCGATCCAAGTTACCTCGACACCGGTTAGTAATGTTCTTCCAGCCGAGTTGAGGAAGCTACAACAGGAAGAGGCAACTCTGGTGCAGTTGCACAACCACGCTGTAGCAGGAACAGAGAAAGAAACTCCGAATGGCGCGGTGAAGTTCGTGTACAAGAAGGGAATATTGTATCGCCACGCCAGGAAAGGCAGCGAACACTTTAAGCAAGTTGTCGTGCCGAAAGAGAAGCGAGGCGAAGTATTAAAACTCGCGCACGAGAGTCTCATGGGAGGGTACATGGGAATTGCCAAGACGCGTGACCGTCTTGTAAAAGAGATTTACTTGCCAGGGGTCCAGGGAGACGTAAAACGCTTCTGTCTCTCCTGTGACAAGTGTCAGAGAATGGCACCGAAAACGGATCATCGACCCGTCCCCTTGGGGAGTACACCCCTGATCGATGAACCCTTTCGACGCGTCGCAATGGATTTAATCGGACCGATAAAACCCGCGTCGTCGCACGGAAATCGGTATATTCAAACGGTCGTGGATTACGCTACACGCTATCCGGAGGCAGTCGCGTTGCGTAATATTGATTCGGAAACCGTCGCGGAGGCGCTGTTTGGGATTTGGTCAAGAGTCGGAGTACCCGACGAGATCCTGACCGATCAAGGAACACAATTCATGAGTCGTGTGATGGCGGAAGTGAACCGACTAATGTCAATTAAGCACCTCACGACTACACCGTAACACCCCCAATGTAACGGACTGGTCGAACGGTTCAACGGGACCCTAAAGAACACGCTCAAAAAGCTGTGCGAAGGCCGCCCCAAGGATTGGGATCGGTATATTCCTGCCATGCTTTTCGCATACCGGGAAGTACCACAAGCGAGTTTAGGGTTCTCTCCCTTTGAACTCTTGTACGGGTGGACCGTACGTGGCCCAATCGCCGTACTAAGACAGCTGTGGACGGACGACCACGCAGTAGAGGAGGTACGCATTACCTACCAGTACGTCGCGGACTTGCGCAACAAATTGGAGGAAGTTTGTTCCCTCGCACAGGACAACCTCAAGCGAGCGAAGGCGCGTCAGGCGAAGAATTACAACAAGCGCGCAAAACCACGCCAGTATGAAGTAGGAGACAAGGTGTTGTTGCTGTTGCCTCAAGAACACAACAAACTGCAAGTTTCCTGGAGAGGTCCATATGTCGTCACCGAGAAGGTCGGAGGTCAAACATATCAGATACGGCTACCAACGAAGGAGAAATTGTACCACGCCAATCTGCTCAAGAGATACCGAGAAAGAGAGACCGTCAGCGATTTTGTTGTCACCACGATAGTGACATGAGGAACACCTAATTCGTTTATTTTACCATCAAGGGCCATGTCCGACTCAGAAAATCAACCGGAGAGGTCTGTAAAGGCTGAAAAGAAAGTAATTGCGACGAAGGTCACCGGTACAGTAAAATGGTTCAACGTAAAAAGCGGATATGGCTTTATCAATAGGGATGACACCAAGGAAGATGTGTTTCTCCACCAAACAGCCATTATCAAGAACAACCCCAGGAAATATCTTCGAAGTGTTGGGGATGGTGAGACTGTAGAATTTGACGTAGTGGAGCGGGAAAAGGGCAACGAAGCTGCTAATGTCACTAGACCTGGTGGAGTCAATGTGCAGGGTAGCAAATATGCTGCAGAACGGCATAGTTAATGTAGATTCTACAGGAGGAGACCAGTCCAACAGTACCAGAAGGAGGAACCTGAAGAGCAACGCCAGTTTAGTGGTCCACCTAGACACAGGCCATATTTTCGTCGATACTATGATGGCTATGCAAGACCCTATTTCCACAGTTACTATCAGGGCCACGCAATTACTATGGCGGACCACCTGTTGGTGATGGACGAGGGCGTGGAAGTGGAGGATACCGTCATAAAGGTACAGAGAACGTAGGCGCTGATTTCATGAGCAGAAGCGCTGAAATTTAATAATCACTCCGGGTATATATATGTTCATGTTTTATTCGTGTAGTGCCACGATGATTTTGTTTTATTCGTGTAGTGTCACGATGACTTTGTTATTTATTCGTGTAGTGTCACGATGACTTTGTTATTTATTCATGTAGTGTCACGATGATTTTAGTTTTAATCGTATAGTAAAGCCTTTGTATTTGGAGTAATTTTGAGGGAATAAAATCCCTATTTTATTCTCAAGCGTGGGGGGATGTGGCGTTGCCCGACCTAAAAGTAAATTAGAACCATGTGTTATCAAGTAAGTCGGACAAGCCACTGTTTATTGTTACACATGACTGCAGGCTAACACCATCCCTTACGTAAGTTGCCATAGTTAAGAGAGGAAGCTGATCAAAAGCCCGTCAGAAGTGTAATTAGCACCTTGGACTGGAAGGCTGTTTTGTACATCAAAGAAGCTGCCAGAAGGAGAGGGCGTGCCTTATCTTTTGGATACGCTGACTGACCGCCAGATTGAATAAGTAGAGTGGATAGGGTCCCAGCGCTACCCAATCAGAATCGAGATAGGGGTGGGACCCTGATTTATTTTAAAATATAATATCTTTAACCGGCCGACTAGCTTTAGTTCGCTGTAATCCGTTAGAGAAGGGATTGTCAGAAGAAGATAGAACTCCGGCGGCCATACGTTAATTGGCGGAAAAAACCTTAGGACAGAATTCTAAGTGTAGCTTCTAAAAAGGTCAGTGAGCTATTTGTTCGATCTTTGCTGTCTGCGACTGCATTTAATTGTAGATCGGGTATATACGTATTATTACTAAAATCGTAGTAGGAATAATTATTTTGTGATGTTGATATGTTTGTATATTTTGAAGAATGGGTTCCTATTTGTAAAGAATCGTATTGCTTGCTAGCCGTCGTAAGAATTAATACTATTATAATTCGCTATGTGGTTATTTTATAGTACAATAGCACATTATCCATGTAATTATAGAAATTGAATGGTATCTTTGAAATGATTTCACTGTGAGAAATTAATAATGTGAATATTTGAATATTTGTGTACGCTTGTGGGAGTGTAGTGTACAGACATAAGTCTGGCTGTCGTAATATTGTAATTACAATGAGATTAAATATATATCTATATTAGATATACTTATGTGATATGATGTATGGATATATGTATGATATCGTGTTATTACGCCATTGTTTCCTGTAAGAGTGTGTGGGAATTTCGATGTGTATGTATGCGTGTCCTAAAAGGTAATAGCCTTATCTGATGGTTAATTGATGGTTTAGTGTGAGGTGAGATGTGATAAACCCTATGTTAACGCCTTGTGATTTTCACAGGAAGCTTCGAGGGACAGACTAGTGAGTGGTCCCAGTGTCTCCGTTATAGACGGAAGAAAGAGTAGGAAAGAAGGAAATCTGGAGAGGAAGTTCGAGGGACAGACTAGTGAGTGGTCCCAGTGTCTCCGTTATAGACGGAAGAAAGAGAAGGAAAGAGGGAAATCTGAAGAGGAAGTTTCGGGGGACAGACCAGGAAAAGTGGCCCCAATTGTTGTGATAAAGAAAGGAAGGAAAGTGAAGGGAGGAGAGAAATCGGGAGAGGTGAAATTCAGGAAGAGCGGAAGGATAGGATAATAGATGAGTACAACCAAAGGCCAGGTGGAAAATAGAACTCACACTGAAAATCATAAGATGAAATAGGCTATCACTTAGAGGACAAGTGATTATGTGACATTTAACTTTATAGGTTTCATTAAATAGTTATTGTTAAATTTCATCTTCGTGTTATATATATATATAACTGGGGGCTCAGAGCCGTATACCTATTTGGTCTTTAATCTAAATTTAAATTCACGAGCCAGGTGGAACTTCTATATTTTAATTAATATTTTGGAAGTACACCACCCCAACCTTCCCAGAACGCCACAACCCGTCTTTATGGATTTAGTACGTACAAACGTGACGAAGAGTGAACCAAGGTCAAGTGAACTTGATCCAATTTCATCATCACTGCTGCCGGTGTGCTAAGATCCAGTATTGCCTTTGTTAACTCATGTGATTGGTACCTCTCTATTTCTCATCCAGGGAATTCTCATCATTTTTCCAAACTGACATCGTGAAGACTCTGCTGAAAAATCAACACTCGACCATAACGTCTTCAAGAACTACCGCCCAATTTCTAATCTCTCGTTCATATAAACAAATCTTAGGAAAAGTTGTTTTAACGAAGCTATTCTCTCATCTGAATTCAAACAGTCTTTTCAGTAAGGATATCGCCCTTGCCACATTATTGAAAATACTATCTTAAAAGTAGCTGATGACATTCACACTGCTTTCGATAGCAGAAATATTACAGTCATCACACTCCTTTTTTTGGCCTCGAGCATTTGACACCATATACCATGATACTACCTTATTGTGGTTCAAGTCCTACATAGTCAACAGGACACAAATTGTATAAAGCAAGGGAATACACTCCAGTCCAGTTGATCTATGTGTCTGTTCTTGGGCCTGTTTGATGACATGTTCACTTCATCCTAAGACTCACCCACTCTCAAGTATCATATATCATCATCAAGTCTCTCACCAAGTGTATGCTGATGACACCCAAATATACAAATCTAGTCACCCAATTGAAGTTGCCGCTATGATCTAAGATGGATAGAACTGCATTTCTGATGTGAAAACAAGGATGACATGAAACAAGCTGCAGATGACATGAAACAAGCTGCAGATGAATGATGATTAAACTGAAGCCATTCTTATCACAACACAACGACTTTCACATCCTTTACCTCAGACCTTAAATATATTCAACACCATAATTAAATTCACAGTCAGTGCAAACCTAACGCTTACTCTAGACAGAACTCTCATATTGCACCAACATGTCATGAACATAATCAAGTCTACATATATTAAGATGAGACGCATCAGATTATTTCGCAAATATGGTTTCTTATTCATGCCCCAAACCACTTGTGTTCTATTGTGTTCTACTATTGTGTTCAATAGTAATTTAGATTGGACTTTTGTAACGTAATTCTGTCTTGATCGTCTCAATATATACTCCAGCAACATCAATAACTTGCAAATACAGATTCTAGTTTCATTCTTAGAGTACCACGACCAAAGCACACCTCTCCGCTGTTATGAGCCCTACACTGGCTATCCATTTGATCAAGAAGCGAACACCAGCAAGATATTTACGCTCCTCTTCTGCCAATTGTACACTCATCCTTCCCACTATGGAAACAAAGTCATATGGACAACAATTATTTTGCATACCAGGACCCAACATGGAACGAATTGCCGACTGGTCTTAGACACAAAGACACAGTGATCCCACTTAAGTAATCTTACAAATTAACTGTATCGACTGCAGTAACCAACTTAAAAACCTAATAATGTTTCCTACCTTAAATATTTTCAGCATGTTTTATGTTATTTATTTGCTTGGTGTTTGTTTCTCTTTTGTAATAGTATCAATATGTATATTTGATTATGTAATAGGACCATGTTTATGGATGGATGTTTTAACTGACTGTTTAAGGTTGAAAACTTGAATCGAATCTCGGAGTTTTGACGTGTATGGGTTTCCAGGACAGTCAAAGTGAAAGTTGAATTCTCCAAGAATAATTAGGTTGCAGCCTATCAAAGTTCCTTACTCCAAAAGATTCGGAAATGATCCAGAAGAGAGATTCAGTCAGCTTGTTTTTTTATCTACTAAGAGGAGGGCGGTAAAGAACTACTTGATGGAGAAATCGGAGGGTGTTAAATCCGCACACTTGGGCTCATTGCCTGATGTTTTTAGCAATGTTTCTGTCATGGGAGAAGACGTCGATATTCAGATCTTTCATAAAATTAACTATTTATGTGCGCTGTTCCGGTGATCCTACTGATTGGGCGTTGAATACTGCAATACGTAGTGGTTTCCCTGGGACTGTTGACGATTTAAGATGAATTTGAACCAGGTTCTCAAAATTAACGGTCGAATTTTTAAATTGGTTGTCTGTTACGGGCTAAAGAGAGATAACTAGAATTCTTCTTCCTGTTCTACGCCGGTCAGCTTTGAAACAACGTTTCTTATTTCCCTTCCGTTTACATTTAAGTAATGATGAATGTAGTCTTGTTTAGTCTTGAGCACAATGTAGTATTAAGACCCAAGGTGAGGTTATTTAATCCAATTAATGAAAGTCCATCTAAGCGCAAGCGGGTTGACTGGGGATCACGTGATGGCGGGTTGTTTAAAGACAAAGGACGTTTATACTGTGAAACAAGACAGCTGAGAAAAAGTATAATTATTTTCGTTTCCAAAACAAGGAGATGAAGAAACATATACGAACTAAACAGCCAATGCATAATGAAACACAATAATGGAAGACAAGATAAATTAAGTTTTTAAACATTAAGAACTCTTCCTTCTTTTAATTAGAGCATATTTTATGTAATAATGTCACATAGACTGCGCTTTGTAGGAATATTGAACCATCAGATATAATCTTCAAACTTACGTAAATAAATAACATTATTGAACTGGAATCTATATAACAAATGTGTTTTGATGATTAAGATGCTGCTGCAGCCAACGACTACGACGACAACGATGATAATGATCGTGAGTGGACTCCATGTTGCTAACGAACAGTAAACTACAGACTTCCAAAAATGAAACGGATATACAAGGTGCTTGACAATTTTTGTAATCAAATTAATATCCTTGATACATGTTAAGATATGTCATGCTGAATACATTCAGGGGTGTTAGATTTGACTATAGAAAATACACGTACCATTGACGGTATGCGTTTGCAGGTAAACCTAGAAAATGGATAAAGCATGTTGTTGACGAGATATCCTGTTGAGAATTCAAATAGAAAATGTTACGTATGTAATACATCTGCATCTACCTATGTGTTATATCTGTTGCACGTGTCCTCTTCCATAAAAGAATAACCCCGGTTGGTAGTAAAGAGACCGACCTAGGTAAATATGATAGTGACTCAATACTCTTCCAAGACAGACTTTGTGTGATCTTTTCATGAGTTACGTATAAACTGCTGTTCTAATAGAACAAGGCAGTACATTAATGACAATAGTACATCGTTATTTTGTGCATGGTTTTAGCAGACCAGGGATATCATGTGGGGAGGGCAGAGAGGTGCCTTTCCCATTCCCCCAATGAATACGCATGTGCAGTAAAAAAATATTTTGAAACGTTTATTTCCAAGTTTAAAAATAACATATTGTATTCTACGAGTCAATGGATTACAATGTAAAGGTTAATAACTCATTTTCATTCTTTTTCTTCTATATGCCAAGCACATATTACTTTGCGTCTGTTATATTGAATCAATTATAATAGAATATGTGTTTATGTTTTTCGTGTTTTTAAATTTATTTGATTGAGAAAAAACATTGATTTTGAATACTAACCATTTTTATAACTTGGCATATTCAAAAGCAAGTGTAATCATTATTTGATGAAATGATTTTTTCTTTTAAAAATGTATGTACAAGATCTTTGAAAGAATCCATCGATTGCTGTTCACAAATATTTTTAGACAACCTGGCCAATGTGTCATGGAATTAGATACATAATCGAATCAGGCCCCACCATTTTTTAAATTAAAGCGCTCTTCGTTTGAATGGCGCGTTTAACGGACGCTTGACTTTATATATGTCAAGAACGGACGTGAAGCAACACGTCCCTTACGTTCACTTCACATATGATATACTATCCATACAGAAGGAAGTGATAAAAACTATCAACACCGCATTATATATTATCCATATACGGAAAGGAGAACAAAACAAATAATAATACACTATGAACAACCAAAATAAATATTATACCAACAGAAGTGAGAAAATTCTAACCACAATATACTATCAAAAACCACAAATATACTATCAACACAACTGGACTGAAAGCAAACCAAATATATGCTATCAACACAGAAGGGGGGGGGGAAACACAAATAAAATATCCAAACACGGGAAGGAGAATAATAACTACACACACATACCCAATCATCCACATCAAGGTACGTGCACGAATAAAACAATGCACTCCACTAATAAAAACACTCATACGCTATCACATCAGAATAGGAGTCAGTGTTTAAAATCACACTACACCACACTCATACGAAATGGCAATTTGAATAGTCCCTTCTCTAGAGATTTCGATTGAGAAAAGTGCCGGGGGCTGGATATTCAGATGAACCTGGTTACAGGTGCCATCTCCCATGCCTAGCACCATAGATACAACGACGGCTCTAGTCATTGTCCCAGTCGACTGTAGCTGATGGGAGTGCAGAGGCCACATTAGATGACTCAGCACACCAATCTTCTGGTCCTCGGATAGCGAAGGTCTCCCACCTTGTCCTATACCAAAACGTGGCTGATCAAGGTTTTGTGGTTGTTGTTTATGTGGCTGTCGTACTGGAACTGGCTGTGGAAATGCACACCTCAGATTTGATCTGAGACACTTGGCACATCGTGATGTAAGGCAGAGTTCTTCCTTCCTTCACTTTATTCTTTTTCATCTCCTCCTCTACCTCCCCCTCTTCAATGGTTGCTCTTTCGTCAATCGCCTTCATTGCAATTTCGTCCAGGAGGCGATAGACATCCTCGAGGTGCATTTGTAGTTCCAAGAGTTTTGAAATCCTCTCGTCTTCTCTTAGTTGATCAATTAAGGATGGGCAGCCAGACTGACGAGTTCTTCTCTTTGCATAATTTAAGAACAGACGTGAAGATATATAAGGCCTTGTGTATGCAAAATGGAACACTTGTTGCATTTTTCTAATAATTATGCAACATTAAATTTACACTGCAGTCACTCAGTTATATATATTTTATTATCTATTCCACATTAAATACAATACCAGATTGCCTATTTTTGATTTTCCACAAATCATGTTTTACCTGCCCGTTTCGATGTCAGTCTGTTTATATAAAAGCAGATTATGTAACATTTTCCTCGTATGCTCTTTACATGATAACTGACAATGTCACACTCACCCACCCCATGAAGCCTGTTTAAATTATAAACATACTTAATACAATATGAAAGTAGTATTGTTTTTGGAATGTATTTACTTTATTTGCTGTTCTGTAGATGCTTATACGATATATCATTGTCTCAATCATTACCAGTAGACTGCTTTAAACATGCATCATCAGTCCTAAAACAACAGCAGCACAGCCACCTGTTAAGCATTAAATTGTACATCAGCATTATTCATTTGTGTTGCTATGGTTTAAATCATTGTTCACATTGCTTTGTTTTAGTCTACGCTTTGCTCCGTGTTCTTTTTTGCAAGTTTTCTGCTTTGACCTCTCTAAATTAATTGAATCTTGTATCTTTGTGGAGTTAATTTTCTGGTGATTTGTCAACTTATGGTATTTCTCCATTATACTCTAACCACCTTGCATTTATTTGGAAAACAATTTAAAAGTTAACATAAAAGGAAAAACCTACATAAGAAATATTTTAAACTTATCGCATGATATTAATATTAGTTTTAGTAAATATAAGTATGATTAAGTATTTTCTAGTTCAGATAAAACATAGTATATTAACGTATTTACTTCCTTTCAATAATCATATTTAAAAATGAAAAATAGCGCAATTATAGTAGTACAAGGTAAATAGTACAACATTTAATAAAAACATTAAAGGAATAATAAATGCGGAAGGGTGTGCTTCAGATGTGACAAATAAAGATATACATATATCCAAAAGAAATGAGTATTGCCACATTTTTAAGAAAGATAACATAATAAGGTGGATTCCAAATAGCAAATATTAAAATAAATCCACGAGACAAATGTACCAAATTTATAAACATTTTTTTAAACATTACATAATAAAAATATACTTGTATGTTCCTGCTTCTAATTGACAGCAAGTTTTATTTCAAACACGTTGAGTACCAAATCAGACAAGCTGTCATTCATCAGTTTCGGAAAGACAGTGTTATTTTACTACGTTGTCGAATTAGAATTTGCATTCTGCCTGAATTCGGTTCTTAAATTGTTACAAATTTTGCTAGCCTGCAATAAACTGTGTTCGGTTTACCTTACACTGTGTTGCCTATATTTAAGAGGATTGAAAATATAACATATCGTTGTTATTAGTAGAGTTTTCAAACTAACAATGTGGTATGTAGGAAGATTGTTTTAAAATGTGCATTACTTTATATTCCATTTTATGAAAACATCAAAACACACAAATACGTTTAATATAGTACTTGAAATGTTTATGTTGTTCATGTTGACTCTTATGATCTGAGGAATGGAAAAAAAAACGCTTTACTCATTAACTGCCAAATCACGTTTAAGATTATGGTGGTTGGGTTGTTTAAATTTTGAGGATATATGGCTTAAAAAATAACTGGATGGTAAATCAAGGACGATTATTGTTGGAATTTGGTAATGTAATGCCTTGGAGGAATCTTGTTTTTTTATATTTTGAATGTTGATGGACTTGTACTTTTTAAGGATGGTGTGGGTTTTATAATTTAGAATGTTGGCAAAGGATAGAAAGGTAATTAGACTAACACCTTCGATATTTCTACTACTCATTTAGAGTTTTTTTTTCTTCCAGTTTTTGAATGTAAACACGCATTCTAAAGTATATCACAACCATAGATAATAGCTATTATAAGACAACTACTCTTAATAATTATAACAAAAACTAATTGAAACGAATATATATATATATATATATATATATATATATATATATATATATATATATATATATATATATATATATATATATATATATATATATATGCTTAAGTGTGTCTGTGTATGTGTGTTTCTTGGCTAAAGCGTGGAGTAGAAGCAGTAGCTGACTGGAAATATTAAAATAATTTTGAATAACTAGCTAATTACCAAGTGTTAAAATGAAAAAATACTCTTCCAGAAAGGTTGCGGCTTGTCTAAGAGTCATTTCCGAGGCAATATCATAATTGTACAGCAGATAGTAATATAAAAAAATATAAATTTTTCTGTATTGTAAACTAGAAAAAGTTTATACTTCGCTTCCAGTATGTGGATAAAAAACAAAATTCAAAGATGAGTAGTTCTTAACAAAGGAACATCTTTGTTCTTAAATTAAAATTTGGTCCAGATATATTCTAGCATAAGTGTACGATCTTTAAAATTTGCAGCAAAAAAAAACAAACTGGTTTAATTTGGATTTATTCGTTCAGCACTCTCCAGCATATATTACTGCTTCACGCACTCTTTCACATTTGTATTATAAATCTTGTACTATGATGCCAAAATCACTATGTTATAAACATAAATAGAACAGAAGATACCTTAAGTTTTTTTAAAACATTAAGAAGTCTTTCTTCTTTTGATTAGATCATATTTTCTGTAATAATGTCACATAGACTGTTCTTTGTTGCTTTTGTAGGATTTAAAGCCATTTATCAGCACACAATTGGCGGCCATTATTAATGTTGGAGAAAAATCCAGGAAAATCACATGAAAGAACCACCGACCCACGAGAAGCTAATGGCAAGCTTTCTCACATGCCCACATTGGCCGAATCCGAGACTCGAACCCACGCAGACAGACGTGAGATGGCAGTGATCCGTAACGAAGAACGCTTTAGACGATTCGCCCACTCGGGACTCCTACTGGGCTCTGTAGTTACATTGCATCAGCTTATATAATATTCAATTTTAAGTAAATAAATAACATTAATGAGCTGCAATCAATATAATAAAGGTATTTTAATAAGTATAATGCTGCCGCCGCCAACAACAACGACGACAACGATGATGATATTGATCGTTAGTAGACTCCATGTCGCTAACGAACAGTAAACACAACAGTCTTCTTAACAATGAAACGGATATACAAGAATGTTATAGATAACTTTAGAAAGTGAACCAAATGGATCAAGCCGAGGTGAATAAATATCACATTGAAAAACCATGAAAGTCATACCTTTGTACTTTATCTTCTGATTTTTCTCCTCAAAATGGAGTAACTCGTGAAGAAAGTGCTTTACAGAACTTAACAAGCTGCTTGCCAATTTTTGTAATCAAATTAATATCAGTACTACATGTTAAGACATGTCATGTTGTATACGTTCAGAGCTGTTAGATTTGACAACGGAAATACACGTAAAATTGACTGCATGTATTTGTAGGTAAACCTAGAAAATGGAGAAAGCATGTTGTTGATGAGATAGCCTGTAAAGATTTCAAATAGAAAATGTTACCTTTGTGATACATCTGCATTTACCTTTGTGTTATATCTGCACTTGTCCTCTTCCATAAAAGAATAATCCCTGTTGGTAGTAAACAAACTGACCTTGGTAAATATAATAGTGACTCAATACTCTTCCAAGAAAGGCTTTGTGTGGTCTTTTCATGCGTTTCCATATAACCCCCTGTTCTAACAGAACAAGGAAGTAAATTAATGACAATAGTACTGCGGTATTTTGTGCATGGGTTTATCAGGCCAGGAACATCATTAGGGGAGGCAGAGAGGTGGCACCCCACCCCACCCCAATATGAATGTGCAATGAAAACAATTTTTCAAACGTTTATTTCACTGGTGATTTTTTATTCAAAGCAAAAGCCATTTACGAGCAAAGGGTCATATATTCCTAGTTTGCCTAGATTTCACTCTTATCAATCGCAAATTACGAATGACTAATACAAATTAGCTGTTTCCTTGATTCACAATCAAATTCAGGAAATAGCTCAGCATGAAGATACAAAGTTCTAATTTTTGGTATTTATGTCAAAATAATCAAGTCAAAGTACTTTTCTAAACAAAATGCTGAATCGAGATTACATTATTATAGCATAAAATAGATCTTTTTTTAAATTGACAAACAACCGATTCACATACATATAAATTAAACCAGATATATGTAACAACGGACATCGGCAAAATTCTTCACCTTAGTTCATTATTTCAAACCTTTTTGATAACTTATTATTATATTTGCAAATTTAACTGTTACATATTGTATTTTAGGAGTAAATGCTTTACAACGGAAAAAGTGATAACTCATTTTCATTCTTTCCCTTCCATATGCCAATACAAATTGCACTGCGTCTGTTAGAGTTATAATTGAATCAATTATAATAGAACGTATATGTGCATGCTTTTCGCATTTCATAATTTATTCGATTAGGAAAAAATATTAATTTTGAATACTAACAATTGTTATATCTTGGCATATTCAAAGGCTATTGTAATCATTTTTTGATGAAATTGTATTTTCTTTTTTTTTAAAGTGTCTGTCCAAAATCCTTGAAAGAATCCATCGATTGTTGTTCACAAATATTTTCAGACAACCTAACCAATGTGTCATGGAACTTTGTTGCAATTAATTCTCCATAAGAAAAGCAAAATTACATTTTAATTATGTCCTGGTTTAAAGTCTTGAACAATGCGTATTTGTGTACAATATTTATTTTTTTGTAGATCAATCAAAACAAGATCCAATAATGTCACACATCTGTATAAATAATCATGCTAGATGACTTCTACTGTATTATTTAACCAATAATGTTTGGTTAGAACGTATTTAAATTAGATGCATAACCGAATCAGAAACCGCCCATTGTCCATTACTGTGGGTAATTAACGATTTATGAATAAGGTTATACGTTTACTTCATTGATAGCAAACAAGATTTCATAATGTGATACGTAAATACGTATCATTTAGACTGTAGCGATAATAGAATCAGCTCCGATAGTCAATATTAAAAAATGATGTCCTATTTACACCTTGGTGGATCGTATAAATCTGACTATGATTATGCTTTTTGATAGCGATATATATTAGATTTCACGAGTTGTGTCCCTTAATACGTAATACCAACTAACCAAAAGCATGTAACATAAATCCATTGTACAATAAGAGTCAACTGACTACAGAAGAAATATTGTATGGTTTACCATCGAAAGTATGACTACATACCAGAATAAAGCTATTACAGTTAAATTTGAAGTAAATGATGTATATGTGCAAATACTAACCAACAGTGGAAAGTTGCTCATTTAATACATTCACCGCTCGCGACGAGTTTACGGGACATGAGGTAGTAGGCTACTTCCAAGGTCTGTAGCGTCCATGTCGTTCATGATACACTACAGTGGGTGGTATTATAGACATATTTAGCTCTACAATGTTACCAAATAATCTGGACGTTTTAGTTGCAGTACAAAATACAGAGGGAGAAACCTAAGTTTTGTTTTACCCGTTTTTATTTCCACCCTAAATTCGCCCGTGATCGGAATCCGATTTTGAGTCCAGATTTTAAACTGTATCGCCTCATATCTACGGCAGACCTGTCTGAAGCTCACGCAGACATGTGAACCTGTGCAAAAAGTAGGATACGGTTGAAATTTTGAATAAAGAGTCTTTTCCATACAAACGTTATGGGTCCGTTAAGCAAACAAAAAAAAGAGTAAAACGTTTCACCTTCTAGCACAACTAGCATTTGTCTACCTAATGGAATATTCCTTGGAAGTCGATGTATTTGGATGTATTCAGAAATAGTCTAGTTGTGCTCCTACTTTATCTCAGCCGTGTATGAACAGTGTTTAAATTTAAATAACTTGATTTTGATTGAATATGGGGGCCTGATGCAATGAAATTCACAGGCTGGAAGTACTAAAATATCTTATCAAAGCGCAGTAGAAAATATATACATATATATCATGATATCTGTTCACTATTTGAATTTTCCTCTAACCAAGATAGCAATTTTTTATAAATGCGAAAAGCTTATATATATATATATATATATATATATATATATATATATATATATATATATATATATATATATAGATACTTTTCTTGATGTCATACCTGAATATTTAAAAGCTGTATATTATTCGAAATGAAAGTTGAGTCAAAGATGTTAGCAATTGTCAGTGTCCAATGAATATGTAAAATATAGCAGTTGTAACATGTTGCGTCTCTGAATTACGATTCATCGCATTCTACACACATTAACTGCCAAACTTGTAAACGTTGGATAATAAACCGACACAGGGAACAGGCACAGTCACACGTGGAGTAAAAATGTCAAAGACGGATAGTCCACAACACTAATTCTGAGGAAGACTTGAAATTCCTATGTAAGATATATAGTTTTATTTTCCTTCCTTGTCATGTTATCATTAAATTATATCTGGGATACTTAATGGGGATGATTAAGCATAAGTTGTTGACATTTAGAGCGATCAAGTAATCCGGGTGTTGTCTATTAGTCATCTTGAAAATCAGCCCCCAAGCATGTGCTGACGCTGATTGACTGTTTGGGATCTGATGTATCGGACTGTGACTTTCAATCAATAATGTTGTCAATTCTAATTATCGTCTTTACCTACGTAGAGGCAAATTAAGGAGAAGACTCGGGCCAGGAAAGACAGATTAACTACAGCGGACGAGACAGAATACTTGAATCCACTGAATAATATTGTTTGTCTAATTACAACGGACAGGCTGTATGGACAAATCACTGTGTAGAAAAAGCACGTTTTTGGACTATCGATTCGATCACCTGTACATTTATTATAAGGCTACATATATTGTAGTATCTGGCGGAAACCTTTACCATCTGGCATATTATCTCAATATAAGTTAAAAATTTAAAGCAAACAAAACACAACCAGATGTGATTTGTTTTGTCAAGATAACATAAAAGGGCTCAGTCTGATTCTAACAAGGTAATGAACAAAAAAAAATAACTTCCTTGGTTTTCAGTTTCCGACTTATGTCAAACAACTACAAAAACAATTTTGTTTAGGCAAGAAAGCAATTCTTTTCGAGGCATATGAGTGTTCCTGAAAAGGGCCTTTGTCTTCTTCTTCTCCGTCTTCTTCGTCTTCTCGTCCTCTTCTAATTGTTTCAAAATCTCCTTACTTTCCCAAAGATTCCTTTCTTCTTGTTCATGTTCTTGTTCTTGTTCTTCTTGTTCTTCTTCTTCTTCTTTAATCCAGTCAGGATGTCCCATCGATCTAAACTTTAACTATAACTTCATCTAATTCTTATTCAGTCCTCTTTCTTCTTTTTGTTTTGTTTTTGCTTTCTCTCTTCTGATGATGTATCTTTAATTTTCATTACTTCCATGTTAACATAAAGATCAATACGCGAGTTGTCAAATCGTGAACATACCACCGTTTGTTTCGATGGCGAAGTGATGCGTGCATCCGCGAGAGATTGGAAGAATACTGTGTACCGAAAATAACTATTTGAGACGAACTATGCACTGTGTCGACGAAAAAACACTGCCATGAATGGATGCCCCATTACATAAGCGTCTGCGAATAAATATTGTATAATCATATCGTGCGATTAAACAATAAGACAGATGAAATTGCAAATCAGAGTACATCCGTACAATATTTAAAATAAAACAATGTGTTTCGTAATTCCAGAGACCGCCAGTGTTTGATTTATGGCATTCGTGGTCACCTGATGATCTGATAATTGTATCCAGGAAAGTCGTGGTTTACTTGAGCGAACATTATTTGAGTTTCACGAAGAATGTTTTCAAAGCTGTCCGTTACATTTTGTTATCGTTCAGCGAATACACGTTGACAAAATATACTCGTTTACATTCTATGAACACAACTTGATTGTAATGACATCGTCGAGGTTCCTGAAGACGCCAAACAGCAGGCGACGACGGAAACATCGAGTGATTGCAGGAACGCTTATCATGGAGCAATTCAAGTCATTCGTCTCAGTCGCTAACAATCTCAGTTACAAATATACGGATATCGAAGATCAAATCGAATGGCCGTGTTGAGTTACAAAAATATATCAGCTGTGAAGAATTGTCTATGGAAGAGATGGCGGTGGCAGAACCACTGCTGGAAGCGGCAAGGTGTCGGAGAGGCTAGTAGGGCCAATAACCTTGAAGAAACAATTAGCTGGTTATTCGCGAGGAAACAAAAAATACAGCGCCAGTTTGATACTGATATTAAATTTGACTTGTATTTTCCTAACGACGTACGAAACTTTACCGTGGCCAGAAATGATAATAGTTTATGCAACACGCGCGGATTATTCTAGGAAATTTACAGTTTTAATTTGAGTGTCCTGGCAACCATTACACATCAAAACTGGTAGATTATATTAATCTTTTACACCTCAAACGTTCGGTTAGCCAACCTAACTATAAACATGGTCACATTTTAGACTGGATTATTCCTCGAGCCGATATTTATATTGAACGGTTCTCTCTGACATCCCACGAACTTGCGTCAGATCACCTATGCATTTTGTGCCACTTTGACGTATCAGTCCCTAGCTCTCCATCTTTAGTTTCTTCTAAGAGAAACATCCGTATGATAAATAGAATCAAACTAATGTATGACATCCAAGCGTACATAACAACTTGCTTCACTCCAAAATCAGAACAACTACATAACTGCATGTGTGCATTGCTTGAAAAACATGATCCAGCCACCAATCTGAATATCAATGAAAACGTATTATACGTGGTATAGCAGCGTAGCAGTGTTAGGGACCAGCTTTGCGCTATTAAAGGAGACCGCCGTAACGCTGAAAGGATTTGACTTTCATTCATAAGCAAATATATGAACGTGATAATGAAAACGTCACTTGCATAGTCCATGCAGCGAAATCAGTATACTGCAATCATATGATCACGGAAAGTTTCAGCTGTCAAAGAACAAATGTACACCACTTCCAACTACCTTATCTCCAGTAGACCTTCTGGACATGTTTGCTTATTTCTTCCGTGACATAATACGAAACATTAGACATGAGATATACAACATAAGTTCAGTTGACTCATCGTCACAATACAAATGCGAAACAGAATGTCAGATGGAACAGTTAGCAGCATATGAACCTGTCTTTATGGATTTAGTACGTACAATCGTGACTATGAGTGAACCAATGTCAAGTGAATTTGATCCAATTTCAACATCACTGCTGCCGGTGTCATGCTATCATGTTATTGATACCTCTCTATTTCTCATCCAGGGAATTCTCATCATTATTCAAAACTGACATCATGAAGATTCTACTGACAAAATCAACACTCGACCATAACGTTTTAAAGAACTACTGCCCGATTTATAATCTCTCGTTCATATACAAAAATCTTAGGAATAGTTCTTTTAACGAAACTTTTATCTCATCTGAATTCAAATAGTCTTTTTAATAAAGCACAGTCTGCATATCGCCCTTGCCATTTTACTGAAAATACTCTCTTAAAAGTAGTTGATGACATTCACACTGCTTTCGATAGCGGAAATATTACAGTCATCACCCTCCATTTTTTGTCTGCAGCATTTGACACCATATACCATGATACTACCTTATTGTGGTTCAAGTCGTATATTTAACAGGACACAAATTTTATCCAGCGATGGAACACACTCCAGTCCAGTTGATCTATGTGTCTGTTCTTGGACATGCTCGATGACATGTTCACTTCATCCTAACACTCACCCACTCTCATGTATCATATATCATCAAAACGTCTCTCACCTAGTGTATGCTGATGACACCCAAATATACAAATCTAGCCACCCAATTGTCCTTGATGCTATTATCTAAGATGGATAGAGCTGCATTTCTGAAGTGAAAACAAGGATGACATGAAACAAGCTGCAGATGAATGATGATAAAACTGAAGCCATTCTTATCACAACACAATGACTTTCACATCCTTTACCTCAGACCTTCAATATATTCAACACCATAATTAAATTCACAGTCAGAGCAAACCTAACGCTTACTCTAGAGAGAACTCTCACATTGAACCAACATGTCATGAACATATTCTAGGCTGCATATATTAAGCTGAGACGCACCAGATAATTTCGCAAATATCGTTTTTTTTTATTGATGCCCCAGACAACTTGTGTGTTCAACAGTACTTTATATTGGACTTTTGTATCGTAATTCTGTCTTGATAGTCTCAATATATATTCCAGAATCTTCAATAACTTACAAATACAGAGAATCGGTTCATTCTTAGAGTACCACGACCGGAGCACACCTCTCCGCTGTTATGTGTCCTACACCCGCTATACATTTGATCAAAAAGCAAACACCAGCAAGATATTTACGCTCCTCTTCTGCCAATTGTACACTCATCCTTCCCACTATGAAAGCAAAGTCATATGGACAACATTATTTTTCATACCAGGACCCAACATGGAACGAATTGTCGACTGGACTTAGACACAAAACACTGTGATCCCACTTAAGTGTTCTTACAAATCAACGGTATCGACTGCAATAACAAACTTAAAGACCTAATAATGTTTCCAACCTTAAACATTTTCAGCGTGTTTGATGGTATTTATTTGCATTGTGTTTATTTTTCTTTTTTAATAATATCAATATGTATGTTTGTTTATGTAATAGGTGTTATCTAATGGTGAACAGCTCGTAGAGCTTCTAAAGATTAGGCGCTATACAAAGTTTTCATTGTTATAAATATGAGTGTAAGTTCCACTTTCTCAATAAACCAATTTTCAGCTCATGCCCTTGGCAATAATTTGATTTTCACTTTAATCAGACCATGCAACCCAGTCCACTCCAATACTTAAAGAAATGATTCGACTGGAGTGAGAACGTGTCAACAAAGTACACAGAAAAATAATATATTTATTCTCGAACAAGAATCGAAGAAGATTCTTTTCGATTTGAAATTATTAGCTTTCGTTCGTCCCAACCACCAATGTTGTCATGATAACAATTTTACTAGAACAGTTAAAGTCTTGACCGAATGGACACCATACTTAAGCGTTACTATAATAATCTACTATGGTAGGCCATTCTGTGCACTTATATTAAACCATTAACATGAACTGATATTTACTGTTTGGAATATACGCTGAAATAACATGTATAGCATATGTTGCCCGCAATGACATTTTAATCTAGAGTAGGGAAAAAAACCAAAAGCATTTATAAACATGGAAAACTTTAGCAGGCGACACTGTACAATGAAGCAGTACTTTCTAATTTTATGTTTAAATGGCAAAGAGAAATTTCCGAAGAAATATCGTAATCGTACAGGAGATACTAATATGATCAAAATACCAATGGTTATATTGTAAACATGTTTACACTACGCTTCCAGTACGTGGATAAAAACAAAATTCAACTGTTAGTAGTTCTCCGTATTATTAGTTCTTCTTAAATGAAACTTTGGTCCAAACATGTTCTAGTATAAGTGCACGATAATTAAAATATGCAGCTAAAAACAATCTGGTTTAATTTCGAAAGTTGGAATGGACTCTAAGAATAAAACATAGCACAGAGAACAATATTTGTGTTTGATTCTGTATCTAATTGATAGCCAATAAGGGTACATAGCGGTGGTGAGGTGTGCTCTAATCAGGGCACTCTCACGATGATCCGAGCAGCCTTGTTTTGAACGTTCTGATGTTCCTGGAGTAGATATTGTCACGAGCCAGACAGAATTGAGTTACAATATGCCAGTCTTGAAAGTAATAATGAATATTCAATTCATTTATTGGCATCAACTGAAAGATATTTGCGAATGGAACTGATTTAAGATATGCAGACATGCAAATGTTCATGACATGTTGGTGCAATGTGAGAGTACTGTCTAGAGTAACACCCAGGTTTCGTACTGACTGTAAGAATTTAATGTTGATGTTGCTGATATTTTTTGTCTGATGTAAAGGATGAGAAAGTCTTTGGGTTATGATCAGAATAGCCTCAGAATAGTCCTCATTCGACTGCAGTTTTTTACATGTCATTCATGATTTTACATCAGAAATGCACCTCTCTACTCCAGAGATGGTAGCATCAACTTCAGTTGGGTGGCTAGACTATATTTGGGTGTCATCAGCGTACAATTGGTGAGACACTGGGTGATGATCTATGACACTTCAAATCTGCTGAGTATATATAATGAACCGAACAGGTCCAAGAACCCTGTGGAACTACACAACATAGATCAACTGGGCTGGAGTGCATTCCATTGAAGATACCATTTGTGTCATGTTGCCTAAGTAGGACTTGAACCACTGTAAGGCTACATTCTGAATGCCAATTACTTGCTGGAGACGGCAAAGTCATGGTCTGTTGTGTCAAATTCGGGTGAGGACTGTAATCTTTCTAACACCCAAAGCAGAGAGAATGTCATTAAATTATTTCAAAATAGTAGTTTCAGTACATTGCTAAATAGACTGTTTGAATTCAATGTGATACAAATTGGGTAACAACAACTTTTTCTAAGATTTTTTTATAACAATGGGAAATTAGAAACTGGGTGGTAGTTCTTTAAATCGGTTTGGTCCAGTGTTGGTTTCTTCATCAGAGGCTTTACGATGTCAGTTTTGAAAAATGATGGGAAATCATACGATAAGAGAGAGAGAGATATTAATAACATCAGTTAGTGAAGGCAGTATTTGATCAAAGCAATCATGCAGCAGTGTTGTTGGAATTCGATCAAGTTCACAAGCCTTTGGTGCACTCTTCATCACGATTGTACTTACTAAATCAATAGAGACAGGTTCAAATGCTAATAATGTTTGTCGATGAAATTCTGTAGCATAACTTTATGATGAAGAGTGAATTGATATTGTGTTGTCAAGCGAATCTCTAATAGTTTGTACATTGTTACGGAAGAAATTTGCAAAGAGGTCCGGCAGGAATACCGGAGTGAAGGTAGTTGGAAGTGGTGTACATTTGTTCCTTGACATTAGTTTGTTATTATCTCGAGGAGCTCCTTGGAGTTGGAACTCTCCGTGACCTTAGTACTGTAGTGGGATAATTTGTTTAAATGGACTATGTTTGTGACGATAATATTAGCGGCTTCATAGATTTGTTTATGAATAGTGATTCTGATGAAAAGCCAAAGTCTCTCTACTTTTCGGCGATGTCTTTTAGCAGTGCGAAGCTGGACCCTGACACTGCTACACAATGTATAACACATTTTATTGATATTATGCATTTGGTACCTGAGGCATGCTTTTCAAGCAATGAATGCAGGCAGTTTTTTAGTTTTTTCTGCTGTTTTATGTAAGTAAGTTGTTAGGTTTCTCTTAGCTGCAAATAAAGGTGGAGAGTTAGCGACTGATCCGTCGAGAAAGCATATACTTCGGGGCTGGACTGATGCAAGTTCTTGAGACACAATGGAGGGTTGCAGCATAGTATTATCAGGAATATGAAGAAACCAGTCTAAAATGTGACCATGTTTATGGATGGATTGGTTAACTGACTGTTTAAGGTTGAAAACGTAAATCGAATCATAGAGTTTTGACGTGTATGGGTTTCCAGGACAGTCGAAGTGAAAATTGAAATCTCCAAGAATAATTAGGTTGCAACCTATTAAAGTTCCATTTTCCAGAAGAATCGGAAACTGATCCAAAAGAGAGATTCCGTCAGCCTGGTTTTTTATCTACTAGGAGGAGGGCGGTAAAGACAGAAAAAAATGGACTGGCCTTTATTCCAGTGTGAGTGTTGTTTGGACTACTTCAAATGATGATTGGCAGAAATTGAAGGTTGTGTTGAACATAAGACATTCTATCATGGAATTCTTTGTGATGACATCAATTCCGCCTCCGCGAGAATTTCGGGAGACCCACTTGATGGAGAAATCGGAGGGTGTTAAATCCGCACACTTGGGCTCATCGCCTGATGTTTTTAGTAATGTGTCTGTCATGGGAGAAGACGTCGATATTCTGATCTTTGAAAAAATTAACTATTTATGTGGGCTATTCCAGTGATCCTACTGATTGGGCGTTGAATAATGCAATACGCAGTGGTTTCCCAGGGACAGTTGACGATTTAAGATGAATTTGAACCAGGTTATCAAAATTAACGGCCGAGTTTTTAAATTGTTTGTCTGCTACGGACTAGATAGATAACTGGAATTATTCTTCCTGTTCTACGCTAGCCAGCTTTGAAACAACGTTTCTTATTTCCCTTCCGTTTACATTTAAGTAATGATGAATGAAATCCCAGTTCGTTTAGTATTGAGCAGAGAATACACGTGCAATTGACGGCATGCGGTTGGAGGTAAACCTAGAAAATGGAGAAAGCATGTTGTTGACGAGATATCCTGTTGAGAATTCAAATAGAAAACGTTACGTATGTAATACATCTGCATCTAACTTTGTGTTATATCTGCACTTGTCCTCTTCCATAAAAGAATAAACCCGGTTGGTAGTAAACATACCGACCTTGGTAAATATGATAGTGACTCAATACTCTTCCAAGAAAGGCTTTGTGTGATCTTTTCAAGCGTTACGTATAAGGAAATACATTAATGACAATAGTACTTCGTTATTTGGTGCATGGTTTTAACGGACCAGGGATATCATGTGGGGAGGGCAAAGAGTTGGCTTTCCCATTTCCCCACTGAATATGCATGTGCAGTAAAAAAAATATTTAGAAACGATGTTTATTTCACTGGTGATTTTAATTCAAGGTAAAATCTATTTAAGAGCCTAGGGTCAGGTATTATCAGTCAGCCTCGATTTCACTCTTTCAAACTCAAATTACGAATAAATAATAAAACATAGTTTGTTTACTTGATTCTCAATCAAGGTCAGGAACTTGCTCAGCATAAAGGTACAATGTTCTATTTTAGCTATTTATGACAAAATAGTCAAGTCAAGCTACTTTTCTAAACGAAATGCCAAGTCAAGTAAACAAGATTACATTATAATAGCATAAAATACAATTTAAAGAAATTAAAACTGAAAAAAACCCCAATAAACTTAAGTATAAATTAACCCAGATATACATAACAACGGACATCGGCAAAATTCTTCACGTGATTTCATTATTGCAACAATTTTCGATAACTTACTATTTTATTTCCAAATTTAAAAATTACATCTTTTATTCTACGAGTAAATGTTTTACAATGTAAAAAGTTGATAACTCATTTTTGTTCTTTTTCTTCTTTATGCCAAGCACATATTACTTTGCGTCTGTTATATTGAATCGATTTTAATGGAATATGTGTTTATGTTTCTCATGTTTTTAAATTTATTTGATTCAGAAAAAACATTGATTTTGAATACTAACCATTTTTATAACTTGGCATATTCAAAAGCAAGTGTAATCATTATTTGATGAAATTATATTTTCTTTTAAAAATGTATGTACAAGATCTTTGAAAGAATCCATCGATTGCTGTTCACAACTATTTTTAGACAACCTGACCAATGTGTCATGGAACTTTGTTGCAATTAATTCTCCATAAGAAAGGCAAAATTAAATTTTAAATATGTCTAAGTTCCAAGTCTTTAACAATGTGTATTTGTGTACAATATCTGATTTTTCTAGCTCAATCAAAACAAGATCCAATAATGTCACACAGCTGTAAAATAATCAATCTAGATGACTTCTACTGTATTATTTATCCAATAATGTTTGGTTATAACGTATTGAAATTAGATACATAAGTGAATCAGGCCCCGCCCGTTTTAAATTAATGTTGGCAATTAACGATTTATGAATAAGATTATACGTGTACATCAAGGGTGGCAAACGAGATATCTTCATGTGATTCGTAAATACGTATCATTTAGCTGTAGGTATATAATCGTCTCCGATCGTCAAGATTAAAAAATGTACACCTTGGTGGATCGGACAGATATGAATGTGACTATGCTTTGTACTAGCGTTATATATTAGATTTAACGAGTTGCGTCCCTTAATGTGTAATACCAACTAACCAATAGCATGTAACATGAGTCCGTTGATATTCAGGCGAATATGGTGGAGGCAACTGTCTACAGAAGGAAATATGTTATGGTTTAACATCGAAAGTATGACTACATACCAGAGTAAAGCCATTAAATGATGTATATGCGCAAATACAAACCAGCAGTGGAATGTTGAATTTTAACACATTAATCCCTTGCGACGAATTTTTGGGGGCGGCCCGATCTGACCCTACATTGTTACCGCGTGGAAGGCTCAGATTGTGGAATAGATCGTTTAACAAAAAATATGACATTTTTTTTTGGGGGGGGGGGGGCGGCCCGATCTGACTCTACATTATCGTCACGTGGAAGGCTCAGATTGTAAAATAGATCGTTTAACAAAAAATATGACATTTTTTGGGGGATGGCCCGATCTGACTCTACATTAGCGTCGTGTGTAACCCTCAGATCGTTAAAAAATGTAGATCTCGAAAATCTTAATCGATTCGACGATTTGGAAAATCTTAATCGATTCGATGGAAATCAACCGTATATTCGATCAAGACCGATGCGATATCGAGTTACAGGTTCATGTAGATTTATTGTTATAAACCCATGCGGGGTTTATTGAGCGGTGCTAAAAAAGTTTTTACATTTATTGAAATCCATATCGGAACACCATGTCTGCCAAATGTTTCGACACGTATGCGTATCAACGCCGTTAAATACGCACAGTAAATTACAGTTGTCTCTGATCACTTTTGGAATTTGTGTATACCGCTGAGTTAAATATATCACATCGGTGTTTTTGTGACGCCCCCGGGAGAATATTCTAGCTGGGTTTGTTTGTTTATCCAGCATTACATCGTCGTATACTATCATGTTGTTGTTGATTCCATCGAGGTCTTTTAAGTTCGGCGCGTCGGATATATCTGTGATAAATTCAACAACATTGTATCCGGCGCGCGTCGTTGCGGTTTCATTAAAATCTTTTAACACCTGGTAACAATGTTGGTCGTCTAACGACGGTGCCACCAAATACAATTTATCCCAATTTGTATATTTCATCAACAACGTGAGTAGCAATTGTGTTTTACCACTCCCTGATGGCCCTACAATAACACCTCTGATTGAGTTTGGCAACATTGGGTGATGTTTTGTCGGTTGTTTTTGCTTCAACGCGGAAAAGTCAACTGCTTCCATTAGATATATTGTAATATTATTATGGATTTATATTGTGTAAAATGTCGCGCACGTACCGATGCGATAGATCAGACAACTATTACTACAAAAAATAACAGACCTGCACTTACCGGTAAATGTGTTCGTTGTGGTACAAGCAAATTTAGGTTTTTTAAAAAAAAGCCACGGAGGTGACATCGCTGCAAAATTATCAAACTTCCCCGGAACGCCATGGGCAAAATATCCCGGAGAAAAACACCTTCCGGGATATAGTTACTGCGGACCAGGTACACGATTAGATATTCGACTTGATAACAACGAAAGCTAAATCCGGTGAAGAACCTATAAATTCAATCGACGAAGCGTGTCGAATACACGATATAGCATATCGTAGCGGTGATCTACAACAACGACATCTTGCGGATGTAAAATTGATTCATGCGATAAATTCTATTCCTGGTAAATCTTTTAAGGAAAAATTGGCGGTATTTGCTATTAAATCCGCCATGAAAAGTAAATTATTGTTTGGTGCATAGTATAACAATGGAAAAAATTTATTATTCTCCGACGGGATATTTTATGGGTAAATCCGCTATTGGTAAATTAACTAACTCCGCTAAAGTCTCGCATGATGTTGCTGCGGATTGGTTATCTCGACAGGGAATATGGCAAATTTATCTACCAGGTCCGAAATCAATTAAATATGGATCGTTCGATGTATATGTCCCAAATGAGGTTCATCAATCCGATATATTATATCTTCCACATGATAAACAACAACGAGTTTACAAATACGCGCTGACGATTGTCGATATAGCTAGTAGATACAAAGAGGCATTTCCGTTATCAACAAAATCATCATCTGAGATCAATGAGGCGTTTACTAAGATTTATCAAAAAGGTCCATTACGATGGCCGAATTTGTTACAAGTTGATCCAGGTAAAGAGTTCCACGGGGATGTATCATCGTTGATGGCGAAACATAATGTTGTCCTTCGACGTGGACATATTGCAATTCATCGAGATCAGGCAATTGTTGAACGATTTAATAAAACACTCGCCGATAAACTATTTTATTATCAAACTGCAAAAGAATTTATTCAACAAGGTATATCTCGTGAATGGGTTAAACGGCTTCCCGATGTGATAAAATCACTTAACAATCAGATAACCGCGCCGATAAACGATAAACCTGCCATCGCGATCACAAAAAAATATGTAACTAGGAAATCCAAGAAAACTTCATTGAAACAAGTTTTCGATGATACGCCATTGGAATGGAACGCCACTGTAAGATATTTGTATGAACCTGGAGAATTACAAGGTGGTGTTAGACGATCTACAGATCCGGTATGGAGTATAACTACACATAAAATATATTCTATGGTATCCGGACAAAGACCAACTCGTTATAAATTAGATCCGACTGCGCCGCAACGTAGTTTTACTCGAGAACAGCTTCAAGTTATTCCCGATGATACTCAATTACCTCCGAAACATCTACAATAATTCTTTTAGTGTAACTGCTACGTGTTTAAGTTGATTTAATCGCCGCACTCGTGAAACAGCCAAGTAAATTAAATTGTCCCATTCGATGAAATCATCGATTATCCACATGGTTGTATCTGTAATTGTTAATCCTTGCGAAGAATGAATCGTTGTCGTGTAGCCTAATCTCCACGGTGACTTAACTTTATTTATTGCTTCATCCACTACGGATAGATCAACTTCAACGATGTCGTTTAATACGAGTTCGCGTTGTTCGCGCTGCCCAGGTATATCTACGAGGATATTTTGTTTTCTAGTGTCAACGGGTCGATAACATAACGGGACGCCCTCGTGAGGAAATTTTTCCTTGGCGCGTTGATATAATTGTTTTACAAGAATGTCTCTGGTGATTTTTCTACTCGCTACGACCATGTCAGATGGTTTCCAATTGTCATAAAATTCTTCCAGTGAAGTTTCCGGTATTACTTGTCGTAAATTTGATCCTTGATTTTTACTCTCTGTGCATCTGATTGACGTTTTCAACGCGGTTAATTCCTCATCAAGAGATCTTTGGTCGATTTTCATTTCTTCGTAATACTCAACTTGGTGTTTTAACCAATTATGTGGGGGTAATCCTGTAAATGGTAGCGGTTGTCCATGATCTCCACATAGCACGATTGTTGTATTTTTTGTTTTTAAACATTCAAGAAACATTTTAACGATTTCCATTGAAACGGTACAGATTTCGTCCCATAAGATTATATCTGGAATAATTTTAGTTCCCATTCGTAATGGTGTCCATTCACCGCCGCTGTATCTGAAAAAGCTATGATATGTACTTGCAGTAATTCCCTTTTCATGAAAGTCTCTAGCAAGACGATGAGTTGGGGTCAGCGCAACCAAATGGGCTCTACGAAATAATTCTATCACCCGGGTTGTTTTTCCGCACCCCCCCCCCCCCCCCGGTCCATTCAAATATACGTGTCTGTGCCGTCCAATCGGATCGTGTATACTCGGACATGTCGATATTTTTTCAATTACATCGCTGTGATATTCAGGTTTATCTTGTACATCTGCGTGTTTTCGATATTTATGTAGTTGCTCTTGTTTTACACGCCACCCCACCCCCCAAGTGTTATCATCATCGCTGAGATATTTTTTAACGTCGCAGTGATATTTTTTATCGTAGTAAAACGAATCAGTAGCAACTCGTACTGCAATGTCGGGAAATCGATTTACCATATTTAACAGGTTTATAGTTACATAACCTAGCATAACGATCTTAAATGGACGTACTGTGGCATTTCATCGTTGAAATATTCCACAATCGTCCCAAATGACTCCCCGGACGATAATTTTGCGGTTGTTTGTCTGTAGAATATCCCTTTTGACACCGCATCATCGATGATAAATTTTAATTCGCCGGGATCCAGTACCAACTTGGCGGTTATACGTCGACGGGTTTCATCTTCGATGGAAGTTTCTCCTTGTGTAAATTTTCCGATTATAATTCGTGAAATTCGTTTACACTCGCCAGCTATACTTTCACGAAGAAATTCCATTTCGTATCGTGGAAAACAATCTGGCGTTGGCAACCAAACATCAGTTTGTTTATCGCTGAATATTATTTCAGATACGGTTAACTCGGTTAACACGTTATTGTCAACCGCATATTTCAACAACGGTATTGGAGCCCATCGTCGCTGTTGTAAATGTCGTCCAAGCCATAGATAACTTACTGGATGTAATCCGTCTGTAAGTTTAAACGAAGTCACCAAGGCAAATCCAGTTCGATCATAATCTGGTAATGGTCCATTAACGGCTCTTCGTGCCATTTTATGCGTTGGTAATCCAAATCGTTTAAAATATTTATTACATTCGCCGTAACCAAGAAAACTCCCGGGATAGCATGCGATCATATCCATGGACATAATATCGTTGATGTCGTATTGCGTATTCCATAGCCCACCATGGTAAAATTCTACGCAGCTATCGCGGATATCCTTGATGAATTTTTTTTTAGTTGGTTTCCACGAGTTTTTTCTCTGGCGAATTGAGCCGCAATTGATGATATTGTAAAACTAGTTTGACACAGCGCTGTAATTGTTGATTTATGACTGGTGTATTTTTCGGCAAATTCCTCCATGTTTTGTTGCAGTGATTCCCGTCGATAAATTTCTCCGTTCGCAGTTACAAATTGATCATAATTGTCGCCGCTGGAAAACATCCAAATATTTACCGGATCGGTATATTTGTTTCTAATCTAGTCGAACATTCCTTCACCGTCGTAATATTTTATCGTTTTGTTGGCAGGAAAATCCCCATCGCGGATTCCCCATGCGTGAAAATTATGATCGATAATCTCAATGGGGGTTCCCGCCTTACGATAGCAACCAGAACTATAAAATATTCTATCTGGAAGTATTTTTACAATAATGGGGACTTTTAACTTTTTTTCCAATTCAGCTATATCGTGTTTTGTTGCCCCGGTACCTCTGCGGTTAATAAATTCGTTCCATTTAGCAATTTTATCCTCCAGGATTTTAGTAAGACCAGCGCCGCGTTTCGATTCTTTGAAATGTTTTATTACTTGTTCAGCTACACAATTTAGCGTAGTTGATAATTTCATTCCTGCAACTTCGTTTTCGTACGGAGTCTCTACCTGAAATATTCCATACGTGATGACGTTAAACGGATATGCCACATTGTAATACTGTCGATCTATACCGACTAGCGCACCCGGCTTTGTATGTCTCGTTAACACAAATAATCCACCGTTGTATGTAACTCTTTTACGATGATGAAATACCCTCCATGTTCGTGCGTAATCTTCAAGTAGTGGTTCTAGATGTTTTCGTTGCCGCTTGGATATTTTTCTTTCCAATTGCGTGTAAATTACATTGATGGTATATTTGAGATCTTCGGTAAAATTTATCGCCGATAGTATCTTAACTGCGCGCTCTATCGTCATTGTGTTATCGTCGAAGTTTGTTAAATACGTCGAATACACATATGCGGCACCGTTTAATCGATGTTGATACTTTGCCTCACAAATACTCCGTACGATTCTGGATTTGTATCGTTGCGGGTTAATCTTTTCATCCAGGTCAAATCGGTTTCGTCGTCGTGGTGGGGTTTCCTCCATCTGAATTTCACCAATCCGTTTAATTTCCTCACGGAGACCCCGTAGTCGTGATACGAAGTTATCCATCTGGATCTTACTAATCAGTTCCATTTCCTCAAGGAAACTCCGTACAGGAACGGATTTATACCGTTGCGAGTTAATCCTTTCATCCAAATCTAGCCTTTTTCGTAGCCGCGATATGGGATCGTCTATCTGTTTCGTTTCCCGTACAGGAACGGATTTATACCGTTGCGGATTAATCCTTTCATCCAAATCTAGCCTTTTTCGTAGCCGCGATATGGGATCGTCTATCTGTTTCGTTTCCCGTACAGAAACGGATTTATACCGTTGCGGATTAATCCTTTCATCCAAATCTAGCCTTTTTCGTAGCCGCGATATGGGATCGTCTATCTGTTTCGTTTCCCGTACAGGAACGGATTTATATCGTTGCGGATTAATCCTTTCATCCAAATCTAGCCTTTTTCGTAGCCGCGATATGGGATCGTCTATCTGTTTCGTTTCCCGTACAGAAACGGATTTATACCGTTGCGGATTAATCCTTTCATCCAATTCTAGCCTTTTTCGTAGCCGTGATATGGGATCGTCTATCTGTTTCGTTTCCCGTACAGGAACGGATTTATACCGTTGCGGGTTAATCCTTTCATCCAAATCTAGCCTTTTTTCTGATTATGTCAACGCTGACAACATCACTTATTGTAGTGTCGTTATAGTCTAGAACAACTCTTCGAAGTTGATTTATTCTTCGTACTCTAGACACCGCAAGATAAACAAAATTTGACCACTAGATGTGATTATCTATGATCCAAACAATTGTATCGGACATACTCATTCCTTGTGAAGAATGTATTGTTGATGCGTAACCTAGCGTCCATGGGGATTTATCAGCGCGCAATGCACTTTCTCCGGGAATATCAACTTCGATATTCTGTTTTCGTGTATCCTTGGGTCTATAACACAGCGGTGTTGGAGTAGTTGCAAAGTTTTCTTTATGCAATTCAAATAACTTCATCTGAAGTTTGTCTCTGACTATTTTTCTACTTGCCAGTATCAAATCGTTTGGTCTCCACGCTTCCCAAAAATCATTTAATGGTGTTTCCGAAATTATTTCACGCGTTATTTCACATTGGATTATATCCGCTTCTAATCTTATTAGTTTCTTGAACTCGCGTAATTGTTCATCAAGTGCTCTATGATCAGTATTAATTTATTCATAATAGTCTACATAATTCTTCAGCCAATCATGCGGGGATAAACCGACAAATGGTGGTGGTTGATCATGATCGCCGCACATTATTACTTTTGTATTCGCTAGCAATAACCAATCGAGAAACTTTTGTAATACATCTAACAATACCGTGCATATCTCATCCAAAATTATGACTTCAGGAATAAATTTCTCACCCATTCGATCAGGAGTCCATTCATCGCCTTTCGATCGAAATAAACTGTGATAAACGGAAGCATTAATTCCTCGTAGTTTCATCTCTCTGGCAAGTCTATGGGTCGGTGTTAGTACAGTCATATTTAATTTGGAAACGCTAGCGTAAAAATCCGTGTGATTTTTCAAACGAGATAATTCAATCGCAAGAGTCGTCTTTCCTGACCCGCCACAGCCGTTTAAATAAACTGTTTTATATCTACATATTGGATCAGATATCGAAAGTATATTAGATAGTTCTGATATCTGATTATTTGTCAAATATTTATCTTCAATCGTAACTTCTGCTGATTTGGAATAATCTCGCAGTATTTCCCGCTTAATTCTCCATGATCCCCAACTCTCGTCTGAATTAGTGAATTTAGTCACTGCTTCGCTATGTTTCGCGTTTATATAAAATGAATCAGTAACTACTCTAACTGCGGTTTCAGGAAATCTATTTATCATCGAAAATAAATAGATAGAAGCATAAGCCAGCATAGATGCCGTCAAATGTGTATACTGAAGACTGTAACAATCGTTGTAAGTAACAATTGTACCCAATTTGGTTCCATCGGACAATAAAGCTTCTTTACAATTGATGTATGTACCCTTAGGTGTTATATCCGCGATTATAAAATCGTATTCAACGCTATCTATAATCAACCGTGAAGAATATACTGTATTGTCGTATTTTCCACCCTGAGTGAATTTACCGATTATTCTACTACGGAGTTCTTTTGCGTTTTTATTTCTATCTTCAAATAGCCGTTATGACCATTCCATGATATATTCTTCGTCGAGATCGGAAAATTGTTTTCTATTTTCGCTGATTATACTATCTAAACTATCAGGTTCTGGTAATCAGACTGCATTATCAATCATATACCGTAATAACACTATTTGCATGCAGTGTTTTTCAGATATGTGTCTACCAATCCAAACATAACAGCACTGATGAAGTCCTGTAGCTAGTTCAAATGATGCCACACGTGCAAATCCGGTTAAATCAAGATCGGGTAGTGGGCCATTAATCGCAACACCGGCCATCTCGTGTGTGGGATGTCCACATCGCTTGAAGTACTCAGCGCATTCTCCGTACCCGAGAAAACTCCCGGTATAACACGCGACCATATCAACCGAAATAATATATTTGGGGTCATATTTTGTATTCCATAATCCAAAGTGGTTATATTCGATGCAGCTTGATTTGATATCTGATAGAAAATCCGCGTGTCTTGGTTTCCACGTGTTTTTCTTTCCCACAAAATGAGCTGCAACCGACGGAATTGTAAAACAGTTTGTTAATAATTATTCGTCATGTTCTGTTGAAAAACCACTAGCTAGTTTTTTCATCGCGTCATAGAGGGCTTCAGTGCAGTTTAATTCGCCATTGGGTCTTACAAATTGATAGAATTTACCCTCTTCGTGTTCAAAACTGTGAAGTAACCACACTGGCACGGGATCGTTTTTACTCAACTGGTAAATAAAATCAAATAATTTCTCCTCCGGGGAGAATTCCGGGGAGAACTTAGCGGGTATATATTTTATTGTTCTATTCCGCGGAAATATTGTTATTGCAGGTGTCCATGCGTATTTTGATTGAAGCTTTTCTCGATTTATATTTCGGTTCATATAATATCTCGCCTGTTATCGTCATTACCGATATTTGGAATTTTAGTATTCGTTCTAACGCTGATACATTTTGAATTGTTGCTCCGCGCTCCTTCACTGTTAGCCCCCATTCATTTTTTTACGTCTTAGATCAGTCAGTTAGTTTCCACGCAATGCATTTGTGAAGTTTTCTATTATTCGTTCTGCTACACAATTCATTCTTAACGAAATCAACAATGAGAGTTTCATTGGATTTAATTTTTCAATACTCGGTTTATCATTTAACGAATAAATCCCATAAACAACTGCTGTTTCGGGATAAGATCTCTCGTAGTACGATTTGTCAATTCCAGTCAAAATTCCTGGTTTGGAATCTCGACTCACAGTGATCGTTTTTTCATCTTTCAGGATGGGGTCATATTTATCTCTGATAATCCAATCTCGTGTTTCTGAGCGGGTAATGAATTTCACTCTAAAAAATTACTTTTTCTTATCAAGATGTGAGAATATCACTGCTGTTCTTTTGTCGTTCATGGAAGCATCAACGCTACCATCAATTCGAAATGTCGACCAACAGTGAGATGCTCCATCGCGTTTGAATTTATTAAACAATCATGAATTCTACTTATTATGGTTCTATCACCTATTAGACTCTTTGGTGCTACGGAGACTCTATCGAGATTAAATTTAACATTTTTACAGGGTTTAAATTTCGATAATCTATCGAGCTCTTTCATATTATAATTAAAACAAGCATTTAAATAAGAAATTTATATATAATGAATCATTGTAAATGGCTTATGATAGGATCAGTAACTCAGTGTAACAAATCATGCAGAAAGGAATTCTGTGGGTATCATATGCAAAGTTTTCGTCGAGGAAGTCTTGGCCCGAGACCTTGCCTACGATGTGAGGTAGGGGTGCGTAGTAAATCACAGTTGTGTCTCAGTTGCGGTGGTAAGCGATATAGGGAGTTGAAGCGCAATTATGGCTAACTGGCGAATTAGACCCACTCTCAGGGGAATATGTTTCATGATAACCCCAGATGTGAAGGCACCTGACCAGACCCTATGAGATGTGTTGTCGTATATATGTAACGTCTGATGTGGATGGAACCTGAGGCGCCCAAATGGGGTTGATCATATATAATCGCATAATATCCCTAGACGTGCTAGATGATAAACACCTTACCACGGACGGGGTTCACATATCATCATATATAAGCGCATAATATCCCTAGATGTGCTAAGATGATAAACACCTTACCACGGGGTTCATTTTTTGAAAAATATATATTAGAAATATGTATTATCATATAATATGAATCCTGTAAATATCAATGAAATCGTAACCGAAATTTCAAATTTTAAATCTCAAGGGATTAAATTATCACATAATTTAAATTGTGATCAAATTATGTCTGACTTTCAGGATATTGAAATCGGTGCTATAAACAACAAATATGCACTACCAAAAAATATGCACTTGTAAAAAGAATCCAGAAATCTATTCGCGATTCCCTTATATTCTGTGACGACGTTGGTGTGTTTGTCCCGTTATTTACTATCGATGAAGGAATAATAAAGGAACTGGGGCAGGAATACGAAATAAAAAGAGCAATTAATTTAAAAATCAGAAATATAAGATTGTTAATTGAACAAAATGAAAATCCTGCTTCGGATACCCCCCGCTATAAGTTTGTAATATGCTATTGCTTTATTTTCCAATCAGGGTAAACTCAAACCGGGTGTACTTATTTCAACTATTGTGGAACGAATTAACAATATTGACAAGTCGTTATTGGATTTCTTTGAAAATCCACCGGTAACCACATCAAAATTCACGGAAATAAAATCTGCTATCAATAATTTATCAAATTTGCGATCAGAGTATAACACTCATGCATCTCAATTTACTACGTTACGTAAAAACTTTAACAGGACAGATGACTCCATTGATAGATTTTTTGGTAAAAAAATACTAAACCCGAAGATGTTAAAAAGGATTTAACTAGCATCATCACGAAACTCGATGCAATCACGAATATTAAAGTGATCATTGACGCCATCAAAGTTGATCTACGGAGGATGATAGAAATACTTGAAAGAACAAAAATTCATCATGAGAGAACCAATAACGTAGTATAAATGATTCAATACGAATCATTTGCGTGGACACCATCACTAACATATTAAATATCACCGCGACCGTCAAGGGTATTTATCGATTAACACTAGTGACACCGACTCAATTTAATATTTCATCGTCGAGATCATCTGGTATCAACAATACGATATAAAAGATCATCGACAAGGATACAACTGAACAGTTCACGATAACATCCACTGATACAAATTTGGTTAGGGTTTCAGTAACATGGTATGTGGAATTCGTAGCGAACAACTAAATTGAAATCGTAAACGATTTGAAAATAAATGTCATCACTAATGATTTCATCACCGACGATACCTTCGGTATATCAGTACCGATATGATCAGGTCAGAGAGGTTCAAACTAAACTCAAAACCCTCACAGAGGAGTATCAAACAAAAATAAGAAAAATACCGACGAAGAATAACTGTAGTTGATGTTACCGTATACTCGGTGGGCGGTGTAATCACCGGAGCCGGTATTATACTCTTCTCGGTAACAATGATTGCTCCGATAGCTGTTCCAATTTGTATATCCGCGGCGACAACAATAGCGGGAATTATTTCAATAATAAAAAAAAATATCATCATGTAGCCAGCGTAAACTACAAGATTACGTTGTTAAATTTCATGTTGTGTCAACCGCATACTCCCAATTATCATCGATGATATCGTCGTCGCTCGATGATACATTTTTATGAGATAGTGAGATTTCGAAATGGTTCAATTGTATGTTTCCACGATGTTGAAATTAGAGCAGGATAATGATAATAACAATGACAACGCCGCAAGAACTACTTCAACGAATAGTAAAAAATACCGAACCGATTCAACAAAAAACGGAAAATACCACACCGGTGAAACCAGAATGATATCAATAACATCAACCAATCCTGAATTCAGTGTGAATTTCCCTACTCCGATTCCTGTGAAGTAAATAGGGCTAGTAAAACTACGAGTATGTCACAGTTGGCCTAACATTAGGTGGGTAGCATTTGGTGGTCAACAACCGAATAATTCCTTGGTGTTTGCGAGTAAGGATAAACCCGATGGCACTCCAGACTGGAACGTTGTTTCGATACCAACTGGGTGTCACCAAATCGAACAAATCAATAATGAATTACAGTGTAGAATAAAATCCATTACTGGAAAAAAGAATAGAGAATCGCTATAACGGTTCATGAACCAACATTATCATCTGCCATTGAAATAAACTCGCCCGAGTATGCCGTAGATATCTATCAGAGTTCTATAAGAACAATACTGGGGTGGCCTGAAAACCCATCTCGACACCTTATCAAATACCCGACCCTACAAATCCAATTACGTCACAGATGAAAAATCATATTATGAAATCAACCCATCATATCGAGATGAGTTGTATAATATAACAAATGCTAAATTAACCGATAGATTTGTATTTACTGATAACAATACCATGCAATGGGATTTTGTTTTTGAGAAAATTCTTAATTCATTTGTTACATAGCATTTACGTTAAATTATATCACTAATTATTTCAGCGTGATTAATCAATTACATAAAACACAACTAGAACGACTACGACGGAGTTTCCAAGAGCATCTCTCTGATATAACAAAGCCACGTGATGAGATAATAAAATATGTTAGGATATTAAATCAACTTGCATCTGACATGGAATATATCGACAAATGAATAATTCAAGTAATAATTAATGACAAGAACGGAGATAAACAAAAATTCCTAACCGGCTACAATATGACAGAAGCTGATTTACCCGATTTCAAGTTTCCTGGGTATAACGCAAATGAACAAAACAATCTATATAAAAAACTTTTCTCTGATACTCGCCAAATGGAAACCACAAACAACAATTCTTAAATATAATAATGACCCAGACGGCGGTGGTAGACATATCGCTCCTCAAAACGTAAATATATCCTCGGTGATTGCATTGAATTTAGTATGTGATGTTATCGAAGGAAGCTATCAAATAAATCTCGAGCGATCAAATCAAGCCCATCACAGATATATTGTATATTCATTTGCACCAACCGCTCCTCCAGGGTTTATAATCATTGAGGATCAAACTAATCCAGTCTATATGCGGTGTCATAATAATTCATTAACGAGAATTAATTTCAGACTCACTGATCAGTCCAATAATCTAATTGATTTACGAGGTGAGGTTTTACAAATTAGTCCGTTTGTGAAATTGTAGCGATTTTCATCTTAAATTATTTTCATTGTAAAAGAATTGTTTACCCATAGCAGCAGAGGGGGGGGGGACAACAACATTGGCGTCTTTTTTTTGCCAAATGGACCCTTACGAGGAAGCCTAGGTTTGTCGAATCGACCCTTCTATTCAGCATTTACGAGGAAGCCTCGGTTTGTCGAATCTACCCTTCTATTAAGTATTTACGAGAAGGAAGCCAAGTCGACGCCTATAAAGTTGGTCTTTTACCCCCCCCACTGCTGCTGATATGGTAAGCATATGTATTATGCATGTTGTGAAGAGTATGAAATGAACTGGAAACGTATGCTGTCTAATCTAGGCTGTTACTATCATTTTAATTGATTTTGATTTTCAAATCGATAGAAAATATATAAATCATGATATATGTTCACTATTTGAATTTTCCTCAAACCAACAAAAAGTATGGAGACTTTTTTATAAATGCGTAAAGTTTTATTTTTTTATAGTGTTTTCTTCGTATCATACCTAATGATTTAAAAGCTGTATAATATTCGAAATGAAAGTATATTTTGAAAAATTCACTGTTTTTAAGTACGAAATAATTATCCAGCTGCAGAGTTGAGTCTATGATGTTAGCAATTTTCAGTGCCCAATGTAAGTGCAAATATGGCAGTTGTAATATGTTGCGTCCCTGAATTATGATTCATCGCATTCTGCACAAATTAACTGCCAAACTTGTAAACGTTGGATAATAAACAGACACCCGGAGCAGCAGCATTCACACATGGCGTAGAAATGTCAAGGACGGATGGTCCATAATATTACTTCTGAGGGAGGCTAGAAATTCCTACGTAAGATATATCGTTTTCTCTTCCTTCCTTTTCATGTCACCTTAATGTATATTTGGGATTCTTGCTGGCAATGGTTTACCATACGTCATTGACATTTAAAGCGACCAAGTATTCAATATGTTTGTTGTCTATTAGTCAGCTTGAAAATCAGCCCCTAACATGTACTGATGATGTCTGATGCTAATGGACTGTTTGGGATCTGATCTATCGAACTGTAACTTTCAATCATTAATTTAGCCAATTCTACTTATCATCTTTACCTACGTAGAGGGAAAATAAGCTAGAGACTTGGGCCGGGAAAGACAGCGTAACTAAAGTAGGTGAGACGGAATACTTGCGTCGACTGAATGATATTGCTTGACTATTTACAACGGACACGCCGTATGGATAAATCACTGTTGAAAAAACACGTTTTTGAACTGTCGATTCAAAAGTCAAGGTATACTGCGAGTAAACAAAGTCCTTTATAGAGCTCTTTCCATGAATAATTGCATACGCATACGTGTTTCATCGATTTATAATTCTGCTAGCTAAACATGATCACATGTAAATTTATTATAAGGCTACATATATTATAGTTTCTGGCGGAAACATTTGCCATCTGGATAATTTAACATGGTTAATATTGTGCCTGTATCGTAACAGAGAATAGTGGAGTTCTTGTATAGGGATAATGGGAATGGAAAAGGTATGGTGACGTCAAGGTAAGGAAGATTGTTAACACTGTTGCAACAGTTGAAGGAACATGTGTGCACCAGGTCGACCTCAGTTGGGACCAGAGAGTGTGACCACAGACATAGACTTATATAACACATACTATATACAATATACAGTCACAAACAATTAACAAACAATTATACAAACAACTAAAAAAACAATTTTTTTAGGCAATAAAGCAGTTATTTTCGAGGAATATAAGTGACCCTGAAAAGGGCCTTTGGCTTCTTCTTTTTTTTCCTTCTACTTCTTCCTTTTGTTCTTCCTCTTCTTCTTTTCCTTACATTGTTCCATCAGCGTCTTACTTTCACAATGATTTATTTCTTCTTCTTCTTCTTCTTCTTCTTCTTCTTCTTCTTCTTCTTCTTCTTCTTCTTCTTCTTCTTTTTCTTCTTCTTCTTCTTCTTCTTCCCATCGGTCTAAACTTTTCTGATACCTTCAGTTAATTCTTATTCAGTCCTCTTTTGTGTTTTTGTTTTGTGTTTCCTATATCTCTTCTGTTGATGCATCTTTAATTTTCTTTACTTCTTCTTCTTTTATTTTTATCATCATATCTTCGTCTTTCTTTAGACTTCCAATCCCCTTATGACAACTGACCACTCTGTCAAAATGAATATATCATCCGTAATCTGGCATTGCTAACAATATAAATAGCTTACTTCAAGCTTCCAACTCTGACATATTAAAGATAGATAAAACCTCTCAACTTCTCCTCTTCCTCCACTACCCTTCTTTATACCAGAGTTCTAGCTACTCTGAGGCTGCTCGAAAAGTCTATGCTGCCTGGGAACCGCCATTATGTTTCAAGTCTTTCTGCCACATACTCCTCATTTATCATCCAATATCAATTGTCGCTTAGTTGGTTGAATAAATCTATTTACATCTTCTTTGGTTATTTTGGAAAATGGCGCGATTGACGGACGCTTGACCTTACTTATGTCAAGCACGGACGTGAAGCATAACGTCCCTTTTGCTCACTTCACATATAATATATTTTCACTACAGAAGGAAGGAATACAAACTATTATATACTATCAACACCACATTATATACTATCCACACACGGAAAGAAGAAAAATACAAATCATAATATACTATCAAATACCAAAATATACACTATCAGCAAAGAAGGGAGAAACATCAAACCGCGTTAGACTATCAAAAATCACAAATATACTATCAACACAAAGGGACGGAAAACAAACCAAAGATATGCTATGAACACAGACGGGAGGGAAAACCAA
Source organism: Unio pictorum (assembly GCA_030141615.1). NCBI lineage: Eukaryota > Metazoa > Mollusca > Bivalvia > Unionida > Unionidae > Unio > Unio pictorum. Next base: position 10,982,946 of record JARLTB010000108.1, read on the forward strand.
CCACAAACATAATATCCAAACACAGGAAGGAGAAGAACAACTACACACACATACTCTAACATCCACATTAACGTATGTGCACGCATAAAACAATACACTCTTCTGTTTAAAAACACACAGAGACACAATCACATCAGTCAGTGTTTAAAATCACACTACTCCACACTCATAAGAAATAACAATATAAGACCATGTTTCTGCAAAATGGAAAACTTGTTGCATTTTGTTTAATCATTATGCAACATTAAAATTACACTGCAGTCACTCGGTTGTATCTATCTTATTATCTATTCCGAATAAAATACAATGTCAAATTGCCTATTTTTGGTTTTGAAAATATATTTTCCACAAATCATGTTAATACCTGCCTATTTCGATGTCAGTTTTTTCACAGTAAATACTGTAATGTTTTCCACGAATGCTCTATACATGATATCTTATACTGCCACACCCTCCAACCCTATGAAGCTTGTTAACATTATAAATAGACTTAATAAATTATGAAAGCAGTATTGTTTCTTGGGAATGTATGTGCTATATTGGCTGTTCTGAGGTTGTTATACCGTATATCATTTTCTATATCGTTACCAGCAGACTGCTTTAAAAATGCATCATCAGTCCTAAAATAACAGCAAAACAGCCATCTGTTAAGCATTCAATTTTCCATCATCTAGTTTAAAGCATTGTTCACCTTGCTTTGTTTCTGTCTAAGCTTAGCTCTGTGCTCTTATTTGCAAGATTTCTGCTCTGAACTTTCTATATTAATAGTTAATGTTTTTGAGACTGCATTTAAAGCTGAACTCGACATATTGTATCTTTTGTGAAGATTAATTTTTTAGTGATTTGTTAAACTTTAGGTATTTCTCTTTTTTACTCTAACCACCTTGCATTTATTTTGCAACAAATTTAAAAGTTAACATAATAATAATAATAATAATAATAATAATAATACATGAATATATGAATGGATTGATGGATAGATGGACAGACAGACATACAGACAGATAATTAGATAGATAGATAGATAGATAGATAGATAGATAGATAGATAGATAGATAGATAGATAGATAGATAGATAGATAGATAGATAGACAGACAGACAGACAGACAGACAGACAGACAGACAGATAGATAGATAGATAGATAGATAGATCGATAGATAATATTCTACCTGTTTGACGAAATATGTGCTCCGTTTTTAAAATGTACCGTCAGTTCAACGCATATCACAATACAGTAAAAAAAACACTTACATATATGTATTACTTAAGCATGTAAAATATTTACATATCTCATTCAATCATCGTCTCAATAATGAAAATAATTTAAAAGTATATATTTAGCTATTTAAGATTAACATTAACAATTTGAATTGTATATCAGTCTATGTTGTAGATGACAACAGACGTTTGAAGTTCGCACAGTTGCAGATGTCATTTGACCACCCTTTTCAGTTGACGTTGTTGGAATGGTCAATATACAATCCAAAGTTATTTTTCTTATCATTATTATTATTATTCTTATTATTATTATTATTATTATTATTATTATTATTATTATTATTATTATTATTATTATTACAAAACTTTTGTATAAAACAAGCGTCGGAAATAATATCATTTCCATTTTATCTCTTCTATTCGTTATATTATCGCGTCCTAAATCCCTGCAATTTCCAAATGTGTTAAACTTTCAATAATATTAACATTTTCAAATATTAGACTAGACGTTATAGATGAGGTTCTAGCACAAAGGAATTTGCACAATGCATATGGGTCACAGGTGGGGGTGTGGTGTTATGGAATATGCAGTAAAATGATTCGGGATATGTGATGGTGAATAAATGTAGTAGCTCAAGATAGTCACCATCATCATCATCATCATCATCATCATCATCATCATCATCATCATCATCATCACCATTATCATTGTTTTAAAAAAAGAAAACTATTCTCCAGCTATTTATGTTTCGTTCATGCAGTTGATTACAGATTGGAGAGGCAAGTAAATCTAGATATGTGATTCTTGATTGCCATTATTGTATTCTTTTGAATCAGAGGTCATTTAATTTTAATTTCGTTTAATTTTTTTGAAAGAACTTTATAACAGGAATATGTATAATGAAGATTAAATCAAATCGATTTTTCTAAATTATAATTGCAGACAAATCGTACAGATCATATCTTTCTACTTTCTTTCTCAACATTTGGCTGAAGTGAATTCCACACCTAACATATAGCAAAAGCATAAGTGCTTAAATAAATGACTGATAGTTCGATTTAGGAAACTTACAAAACTAGGTATGGACATCGGTAAAGTTTTACCTGTTTTAGTTCTGTAGCCTGGTTGTTAAAAGCTAATTGGCTCTAGGCATTATGTGTACTTATTATGTGTACTCAATACAGGTCTTTGGTGCACCACTTGATGCTAAATGCAGTCTGTACATGCCTGAAGACAACCGGAACATCACTCCGCGAGTTTTCTTATATCAAGAAACAGCCTTCGAAGTGGTTGTAGGATTATACATAAGTTTGTGTGTGTTGATTCGCCTCCGACAGAGCGCACTGCATACCTTGCAACAGAAAAAGTTGTCATACACCGATTGTTGCGTTTATCTCCTTCCGTCCTTCAGTTGCCAATTGTCGAGCACAAGTAGTTCAAAAGATAGCTCTCAGTGACGGCGAATTACATCTGAGCATTCTAAACTTCGAGAGCTATCTTACGTTCCATACCTCAAATGTTTGTTGCGGGCTGACACAAGAACCATCTCGGCTATTTACGAAGGAAGGATCCACAAATAAGTCACGAATGCATCGAACAACATTTGTGTATTCTGATAAATTAACCCCTAAGTCTGTCTTGATTCTGGTGAATGATATGTGGGTCTGCTGTCACCGTTTTATTAAAATGTGCAATTTTGATGCATGCTAATCTTTCTGGAACATTCCTGGAACAGTTTAGACATATACCGGTATTTGGTGTAAGACATATCTAGCGCGAAATTCAAAACGGACACACGATAGAGAGTTGAGTTATTTGATCTAGATTTACAAGTCGCCAAACTCATGATTTAATCCGGATATATAATATACAGAAAACTCAGTAACTCAGTTAGTTACAGAACTAATATACCTCTGAAGCCCTCTAGCTGTTATGTACAATAATTACAGTATATCAAACATGTGGAAAACCAGAATTGACACTAAATAAAAATATCATGACTATAACATATGCACAGGCATCTACGAATACATTAACGTATAAAAAAAACGAAATATTATTCTCCGTTGAAAAATTCAACTACAAATATAATGCAAAAGTAAAGACAAGCATTCAGGGTATTTTTTATTACAATAAGTTTTCAATTGTCATAATATTTCATCCATTTGAGACACTGATTGTGAATAGAAGAAACGGTAGGAGCCAGCCGTATGCCACTGGGAATGACGTTCCATATCAGTGGACCATAATATTGAGCACTATTTTTAAACAATTCATTCTTTGGCATTCGTGTAATGTGATTTTTACTTCTAATTTACCTTAAATTTGGAGTACCATCAGCATATCTTTGGTGAAAGATATTGCTTAGATATACGGGAATGGCTTTTATGGTTAAGGTATACATCAGTTTGGCCTTTCTAAGAAACATTCATTTATGTATCGTTGAATTTTGTATTTATTTCTTGCATTTTGGAAACCGTCAATACACTGATCTATCATTAATCGGCATGTAATTTTTTTGGAGTCTTACAAGTTTTGTTATGTTTCATTTAGAGGTATTACCCCAAGTTGCATTGCAATAACCGAGATATGACTGAATGTGACTTTTGTAGCAGATGACCCTATTCTGATGAGGAATGTTTTTTTTTATTTTCCTTCTGTAGCCAACGATAAGAACTAGCCTTTTGTTTAAACATGTTTAACGAAAACACCAAGAACCGTATAATGAGGTGTCATATTAAGGTTCACATTGTCAGATAACACCTGTAGTTTGTTGATATCCAGCCTTGCATATTTTTATTTTATTGTAACTAGTAAGCTTCTGTTTTTTTTAGTTCTTCTGTATTTGCGGCCATATTCTTTTCGTTGCACCATAAGTCTGCTGAGAGCATGTTGTAAGTTATTTTGACGTACAGATTTTGTTTTACCAATCTCAGACAGTTTAGTATCATCTGCATAAAGGTCAATGGAAGAAACTGAAAACTAAAATCTAAAGAGACCAAGTCGTTGATAAATATAATGAATAACAGGTCCGATGATTTAGCCCTTAGGTACTCCACGATTAATATTTTTTGCTTTTGGAAAGTTGACAATTTAATGATTCATTTTACTATATTAGTTAAGTACGAAATAAACCAGTTTAGGGTGATTTCATTGCACTGTTAGATTTTTAGTTTTTAAAGCAACATTCCATGTTCTGCAAGATCAAATACTATCATCCATAATGGTGTCTACCATTTCTTCTTTATTTAATGCTTTCAGCCATTTATCAATCAAATATATAACTGCAGTTTTACACGAGTTATTCTGTCAAACGCCAGACTCATTTTCATAAATAATATCATAAGTGATCCAATAAATGAGATACGAATCATTTTCAAGTTTTGCTAGTAACTTGGATACAAAAACGGATAGAGATGAGTCTGTAGTTATTTACATCATATTTTCTTCCAGCTTTATGACGTTGTGCTACCTTGGTAGTTTTCGATATCTGCAGATATTTATTAGACCTAATATTTCATAGCAAATAAACACTATATTTTCTACGATTGCAGGTGAAGCCACTTTTAGTAACTCTGGTCAAATCATAACAAGACCTGTAGCATTAAAATCGTCAGATTTAAATTGGTCTCTGCTTTATTGCATATAACATTTATGGGGAGGTCCAGTCTTGCTGGTGGTCTTTCTTTATTCTGTTATTAGAGCGACATGTTTCTTTACTGTTTGTATGAAAACATCCATCCAGGTATATATCAAAACATCAACATCTTCAAAATATTTGACCTGTATTCGACAGAATCTGTTTCAGATCTTACAGGAATTTAAAATTATTAAAGTTTTGAACAGATCTTTAAGTAATGGATTTATATATATATTAATCGTTTTCATTGTCATCGACTTTACGTATTTAAAAAATTGCAAAGTGGTCAAATATACTAATCACTGAAACTAATATTTGCAAATATGGTTTATAAGTGTTTTAGAAGTAGATGTTACTCTGGTTGATTGATTTACTAGTTGATCCGTACCTAACGAAGCAATAAAATTAATTCAGTAAAGCTATTCCATTTATCTTTATTTGATCATTGGGAAGGTCTCCTATAATATGGCATATAATGTTATATTATTTCTCTTCATTTGAAATTTCATCCATCTGAAGTTCAAAGTATTCGCACCAGTCAGCATGTGATGGGGGTTGGGGTGGATGTATATATAACCAACTAAGTGGACCTTAGCTAATATACTCATGGTATTAATTCAGTCCCCATAGTAAACATATGCAAACACTATGATATGAAACATTTAATAACTTAAAATATTTGATTGCTCATGATCAAACCCATATTTTTAGTATAGATGAAACCTGGATGTCAGCTTCTGTGTAGAGGACAGTATATAGGCCGCGAAATTTTCTGGACATGCATGTGTTTGAAACATGTGCTTTCAATTCCGCACCAAAGAGGCAGGTACTAATGTTTATAAATGTGTGCTCAAAACTCAAGACTGTTACATGACTGATATTCCATCAATACAAATAATATCTAATTTGTTTTCATTTGCAACTAGAATAAGCTCTCAAAATATTCTTTTTCCTAAAACATAACATACATTTTTAACCAATCCTGCTCAGCCAAACCCATATATACTCTATTTTATGTTCACTCCTTTCCAGGCTGTTTCCCATTTTTCCTTATCATAAATACCGTGTTCCCTTTTTCTGAAGTGATCTCTAACCAAATATATTCTAGTTCCTGTATTTCTAGAAGCAGCAGAGAGAAGAACCGACCATTTGCTAAAACTTGCTTAAAAAAACCTTTCACGAACATGAAAAAATACAAGGTCAAATAAAGCCAAACCGACGCCTTTGACTTACCGAGAGGTTCTCTTATTAGGTTAGTCGTTTTTGTTACTTTTTTATCGTTTCGTTTTCTTTTCATTGAAGTCTCATTGGATCAGTATTATATTGATAATGTGGCACTAGCTATGGAGTCTTACATAGCTAGATTATCTCTAGGGTGACGAGAGGCAATTAAGAATCATCTTCCCGTTAAGAATCTCAGTTGGATTTTGCAGAAGGTTCAAAACAATTATTTAAACCGGTCCTAGTGATATTGTTAATGTTGTCGGTAAAGTATTTTCGGCAATCATGGATAGTTAGCACGATTAATACGACGAAAACAACCGCCACTTATATTACCCGGCAATGAAGTTACGCATGTAAATGTTAGTAAAATAAATATTAAGCCGCAAATAAAAGCTTAGAAGAGTTGGCTGATGAAGCAGTTAAAAATACGAATGCAAGTCTGATAGCAGGAAGTTGTCTTCGTGTTAGAAGATAACAATTATAATAATATGTTTAAACGTGTATCTGATCCAGCATTCGACATGGATATCCAGTCTCAAGGATGAATTCGTGCGCGATTATCAGTATTATTATTATGATGCGCGGATACTAAATCAGCGTGGACATGTCAAACTTTCAGTTCAGGAAAAAGGTGGATATTTTGTACCTTCTGAAGCGTTTATTGAAGTAGAAGGTGAAATTCTAAACAAACGATAACACTGAATATGGAGCTGATGTTATAATTGGTTTTGGTAATGGTATTATGGCATTGTTTGACAGTGCTAAGTACATCATCGACGTAAGAAATATTGACTCAATTTAGACAGACGTCGACGTTGCCTCGACGATATTAGGCCTAGCAAGATATTCCGATGAGTATGCAAAATCAGCTGACCCATCAAAGATGTTTGTCAAGGATAACTACAACAACCCTGATAATAATCTATATGATATAAGACGACTAATAAACAATGCCGGCATCACTGATGTTAATATGTGGGCGGTGGTTCAGTGACGCAACCCAAATTACAACTTAGGATTTTTATTCCGACGATTAATGCTGAAAGATGGAAATAGAAGATTTTCATGTGCAATTACACTGCCCAACAACCTTTGCTTTTATAGAAATGCTAGAAAAGTTATTTTTTGAGCTAAACATGCGGTTGTACTCAATCGAAAAGCTACTGAAGATGATGTAATATGGTGAACGGAAGTTGCTGACGTTGGTAAATTAATATTAACGAAACTTTCATTGTCGATGCCAGTAATGACTCTACCGATTTCCATGTGCAATTCAACTGTCTCACATCATCGGATTTTGTAGAAATGTTAGAAAAGTTATTTTTGTAGCTAAACACATGGTTGTACTCGTACGAAAATTTGATGATAATGATGCAATCTGGCGACCCGTTCCACTTATTGATGTTGGCAAAATAATATTAACAAAACTTTAATTATTGATACCAGTAATGACTCCAATGATTGCTGAATAATGAAAACAAATAATTGCTTTTATGGTGTAAAGGTGGTAAATCAATATTGTCATGGTTGACGATGACTACAAATAGTGTTTAAAGTAATATTAATGGTGTATTTACATGGCAAGGTATTTCCGCACCGCGATATATATTTATTTCTTTTCAACATACTGAACAAATAAATTCACAAATATATAGTCAAATTATATTTAACAAAGGAGGTGTATCTGAAATTTCCTTAAGGATAAATTGGCATCAAGAACCATCTGAAGATATATTATTGAATTTTGATCAAAATTATGTAGCACGTGAATATCATCGGTTAGTGATATTATGGGACCTGATCAGAATATAGATAATGGTTTACAAATATCACAATTAGATTTTACAAATCTATATCCAATTTATTACTTTCTTTGGAACATTTAATTCTGTCTAGATAATATGTTATTGATATACATTTTCGAGCACATGTAAATATAAACCCTGTAGCTATTCCTAATTACAGATTAATTGATGTTATACTCATTGCAAATTCGATGTTGCTTGAATGAGCCGGTGGACGAGTGAGTCATTGACGCTATAGTTGAAAATATGTATTGGTTTCTGAATATGTAATTAAATCGCTCATGATATATCTTCACGTTTAGGTCACCTCGACTCCTGGTCAAGGGAAAAAATTACAATCAAAACTTGCAAGTACATGCGGAACAAAACAACTTTGAAAAGTATCTAATTTCTAGAGGTGGTCTAAACTAATTATCGTTAACCAAGGCTCAGAGCAACATTTTAACAAAGTTTTAGAATCAAAGACAGGAGTTAAACTTGATCTTTATCCGAGTTCCATTAACGATTCAACTAAAATAGGTGGTGTATTTCCCCATCCTGCTGCAGTACCAGCAATACAAGCTGCGGCACCAGCTGTCGCAAAAGCCGCTGCAATTGGTACTGCCATTAAATAATGCAATTGGATAAGGACTTTTGCACGCGGAAAGGATAAACAAGAATCACTGCAACAAAACTCAGGAATACATCCAAAACTGTCAAAGTATGCCGCAACAGAGTAGTCTAAGCTTACCAGTTTTAACATACGAAGAAGGCCTCATTAGACACAAAAGTATTCTTCCAATGTTTACTTTTGATTTACTCGATGTTCCTAAAAGGTTATATATCAAACTATTCAGAGGTGTTTTTATGCGTGAGCGATTACCTAACTAACACAACGAGGTTGAAATTGGTATCATTATTGTCGATATTAGTTCTGGTCCACAAAACTCATTGGGATGCATACTCAATTGATATATTTATTTTCAATCGTATAGACTTCCTCCGCCGAAGGAATTTATGTCACATAAATAAGTCCTGTTCAATCTGGTATTCAACAGTACCAACAGAGACAATGCCTCAATCGCCAATATGTGGCTGTGAAGCAATTGCTGTACTCGACGCTGTATCAAAATCAACCACACCACCTCATAAAGATGTGCATGATTAAACAACCGCTTTTGTTTAAAACCGATCTTAAACATATAATGGTAGATATTTACGGAAGATCTTCCTGTAAACAAAACACAACTGATGAAATATTAAAACAAAATATAAATAAAATAGTTAGTGATGAAATATGAGAATTTTTAAATTTTGCAAATGTAGATCCAAATGAACTGGTTGTATTTCAGCAAGGTAAATTAAAAACGAGTAATCCTTCATTAAAACATAGTATCGGCAGAATTAACGGAGTAAATGTAATTGAAAATAGAATATCTGTGTTTCATATTAATGGCAAAATTAAACCCAGTGTTATTAAGTGAAGGATACAAATACTACTCGTGGTCGAGTACACAAGTACGGTGATATAATGACTTGTTCTCTCAATATGACTAATAATACAAACTGGGCATGGATAAACAGAATCAAGCGACGACGCTGCAACAAAGAAATACGTCGACAAGAAAACCTCCCAATGACGGAATCGTTAACACCAATCAAAACTGGAATGTCTTTATTTAGAACTGATTTTTCTAATCATGTACAATTGTTTGTGACGTTTCGAAGAACAATAATAGAAACATTAAATATTTTTTTTTAGGAAATCCAGCAGTCGTTGATATTAAGATCTCTGACATAAAAAAGATCACCGTTTGAGTAATATGTACCATATCGTGTGGAAAAGTATTATGGTCGTCGCCTAATACATTTATTACACATCGAGCTGAGATTACCGGTATATACAGATTGTCCGTACTAAGTGTTACAGTATTTACAAACTCTACTACAACAACACGGCGTTTTGCTTAAACAAAATCTTAGGGTTTATGTTAGTGATATTGGAACATTAGAACGAAGTAGCAGTTGAAGTGGAACGTGAAGAAGAAAAAACACGACTTGATTTATCATTGGTGTCATGAATTAGTCGCTAAACTACGACCTACTGAAATATAATGAACTGCCAACACTAAATGTAAAACCAGGTGCGTGAATGGTATAATAAACTAAAACATGGTTGATGAGTATCTAGCAAAAGTATAACAAATTATCGCAGAAATGTAGTTGTCGTTGACATACTTGTATATTCGGCGTCTTGTGTTATCGTTGGAAACCGGCTTATTGCTATAAACAATAACACAATCTCTAGTCATTGCATGAGTAGTTTGTAAAATGTTTGTTTCAGCTGCAACAACAATATCAAGTATTCTTAATATCATTGCAAAAAAGTGCAGCGAATATAAATTACAGAGTATATAAAGCTGCATACAGCGACTCTAGCATACTCCATATTATCTTCATTGATATCATCAGGTCTAAGAGGTGGAATAATATCAGATATTGAGTTTACAAAAATGATTAAGATTTAGAAAGAGGCAATGACTCGGTATGTTTAGAAAAAAATAATAATAATAATAATAATAATAATAATAATAATAATAATAATAATAATAATAATAACAATAATGTCCTCATCGCAAGAATTACTACAACAGATCGTCGTTAAAACAACTCCGTCATCAACAACGATTATGTCAGCAAGCTCGACCATTCCTGAATCTAGCGTCAACTTTCCAACTGCATTTCCAGTAAAACAAATGCTCTTGCATAAATACAATTATATCATGGTTTTTCCAATATTAGATTAAAATCATTTGGTAGGTTGCAGGAACAATTAAATAAACTGCGATTAGAACATATCATTATGATCAAGTGCGATAGAGATCGGATTCTGAAGTATGCGCATTATTGTAAAAAATTTGATTAGATCAAAAATATCTAAATCTTAAGACAAAATCACCCGACAAAATAAATCCACATACAAACATATTTTGTTATTTATCTGATTTTTTTCAAACAAATTTATTCATTTTGAGCCTATTATACGACGTTTTGTCATAGAAAAACTGTCACAATTATATTTAACGAAGGGTGAAAACCCCAGTGATTATATAAAAAACAATCTCGATTTTTTTCATAACTGATGCATGCAACATATTAAAAGATGATTTGGTTTTATTTATCAACTTTAGTGATTGTTTTAACATATCGATAAATATTTTAAAAACTTAGAGACTCGCTGAGGTTTTTGCCCTTCCAAAATCAGACATCTGACAGATTTTCAATGATAAAATTGACAAAAATAAGACAAAAAATAGATATTTTGATTGAAATTAAGATTTTTTTGAGAAAATTCAAGACAGGAAGTTTTTTAAAAGTAAAACAAATTCACTTCAGGGGCCGTTATTTTCACTTTCACTAAGGCTATTGTTGAAACGTTTTCGTTTCCACGATCTGAAATAATTTTTTTAGTGCCTTAAATGTATATTAATAGTTTCTTTTCTTTCGTATTCGTCAAATAATCTTCATCTAGTTTTGTCGATAGGTGGTGACAAAGTGACGATATTATCAAAGTCTTTATCTTTAACTATTGCCAAAGATTATAACATAACTTGCTGGATCGTCTTAAATAAAATATGGTCTGAAGATAAGGAACACCAATCTGCTGTGCTCCATGGAATCAAATCGAAACAATTTTGTCAGGATCAAATTGAATTTTGTATCATCCAGTTTTAATTTTTTTCATGCGGATATGATACCATTAATATTTTCGTACTTCATTGTAATATATATATATATATATCTATATATATATATATATATATATATATATATATATATATATATATATATATATATATATATATATATATATATATATATATATATATACATTCATATTTATTCAGTGCGAGAATCGGCCACATTCGTTCCAATCTTACAAACATGCCATCAAACTTATATATGCTGGATTGCTACAGATGATTATTATACTGAGTGAATAATCCACGGCGGCACATAATATTAAATAATTGCATATATATATATATATATATATATATATATATATATATATATATATATATATATCCATATAATAATAATAATAATAATAATAATAATAATAATAATAATAATAATACAAAGGACTTCGTATAGCGCCTAATCTGTAGAAGTTCTAAGCTCTACGACATCTATAATGAGATGTCTACAAAGAAAACAAAAACAAACCACCATGGAATAGGAAAACAAACAAAATGCAGAATATATTTAAGCTTAGAAACATTATTAGGTCTTTAATGTTGTTCTTACAGTCGAAAAAGGTGAGTTAAAAGAGCACTCTTGAAAGGGATCACAGTCTTTATGTCTAATTTCAATCGACAATTCATTCCACGTAGCTGGGACCTGGTATGCAAAAGAATGTTGTCCATATGACTTCGTTTTCATAGTGGGAATAATGAGTATACGATTGTCCGAAAAGTAGCATAAGTATCTCGCTGGTCTGTACACATGGGTGAGATCGGATAGTTATGCTGGGCTGGAGAACATAAGTGAAACGTAGCACAGAGAACAAATGTTGTGTTTGATTTTTGATCAAATGGATAGCCAGTGTAGCGTACAATGTAGTTGGAAGGTGTGTTCCAAACGTGGTACTCTAAAGACGATCAGAGAAGCTGTGTTCTGAACATTTTGAAGATTATTAAATACATAATGAGACGAAACATACAGAATTGAGTTACAATAGTCCAGTCTTGAAAGTACTCGTGAAAACACAAGTGGTTTAGTTTTGCCAATTCAAAGATATTTGCGAATGGATCTGATGCCGCTCAGCTCAAGATATGCAGCCTTGCAAATGTTCATGACCTGTTGTTGCAATGTGAGAGTACTGCCTAGAGTAACACCTACGTTTTGCACTGACTGTATGCTTTATTGTTGTTGTTGCTGATATTTATTGTTTGATGTAAAGGATGTGATTGAGAAAGTCTTTGTGTTGTCATCAGAATAGCCTCAGTTGTATCAACATTAGTCTGCAGCTTGTTACATGTCATCCATGATTTCACATCCGATATGCGCCTCTCTACTCCTTGGGTGGTAGCATTAACTTCAATTGGGTGGCTAGGCTTGCAAATTTGGGTGTCATCAGCATACAAGTATATAGAATGAAGCAAACAGGTCCAGGAACAGACCCCTGTGGAACACCAAAGTATAGATCAACTGGGATGGAGTGTATTTCATTTGCAGCTACAGGTTGTGTCCTGCTCACTAAGTGTAGGACTTAAACCACAGTAAGGCTGTATTGTAAATGCCAAATACATGCTGGAGACGGTGAAGTAATGTATCATGATATATTGTGTTAACTGCTGCAGACAAATCAAGGTGGGTGACGACTGTAAACTTTCCACTATCCAATGCAGGGATAATGTCATTAAATACCTTCAGAAGAGTAGTTTCAGTAATGTTGCAAGGGCGATATGCAGACTGAACATTGCTAAAAAGACTGTTTTGATTCAGATTAGATACAAGTTGTGTTAGAACAACATTTTCGAAGATTTTGTATATGAACGGAGATTAGAAACTGGGCCGTAGCTCTTTGAATTGTTATGGTCAAGTGTTGGCTTCTTCAGCAGAGGCTTTACAATCGCAGTTTTTAAAAATAATGGGAATTCCCCGGATTTGAGAGATATTAATAACATCAGTTAGTGATGGCAATATAGGATCTAAGTACTCAAGCAACAGTGATGTTGGAATTTGATCAAGTTCACATGACTCTTGTGCACTCTTCATCACGATTGTCCGTGCTAAATCCATAGAGACAGGTTTAAATGCTCCTAATGGTTGTTGCTAAAATTCTGTATCGTATGTGTATGATTACAACGAGTCAATTGAACTTGTGTTATCAAGCGTATCTCTAATGGTTTGTACTTTGTCACGGAAGAAATGTGCAAATAGGTCCGGAAGGTCTACTGGAACAAGGCAGTTGGAAGTGATGTACACTTGTTCCTTTACATTAATTTTTCGGTTATCTCGAAGGGATCTTTCCAGCTAGAACTCTCATTGATCTTAGTACTGTAGTGGGGTAATTTTGCTATACGGACTATGTTTGGGACGTTCTTCTTAGTGGCTTCATAGATTTGTTTATAAATACATCTGAATTGACACACTGCACTTGGTGTCTGAGACATATTTTTCAACATATGAAAGTAGGCAGTTTTCGAGTTGTTCTGCTGAAGGAGGTAGGAACGTTGTTAGATTTGCTTGGATGTCATGCATTAGGATCGTTCTATTTATTAGACGGAGGTTTCTCTTAGTAGCAAATAAAGGAGTAGTGCTAGGTACTGATAGGTTGAGATTGCATATCACGCAGAGGTGATCTGATGCAAGTTCGTGGGATACAAGGGTAGATCGCAAAATATTATTGGCAGGTTTATGAAGAATCCAATGTAACATGTGACCGTGCTTATGGTTGGATTGGTTAACTGAATGTTTAAGGTTGACAACAGGGATGGAATCTAGGAGTTTTGACGGGTATGAATTTCCAGGACAGTCAAAGTGAAAGTTAAATCCAACAATAATCAGGTTGCCGAATATCAAATGTCCATGCCCCAGGAGAGCGGTTGAGACAGAAAAAGTTAACTGTTCTTTGATCCAGTGGGAGTGGTGTTTGGACTAGTTCAAACTATGTGTCGCATAAATTGAAGGCTGTGTTGTACTTAAGTCAATTTATAATACAATTATTTGTGATGTCAGATATTCAACCTCCGCGAAAGTAGTGGGGGAAGGACTTGATGGAGTAAGCGGTGTTTGTTAAGTCAACGCACATGGCCTGATGTTTTTAGCATGTTTCTGTCAGGTAGAATACGTCGATATTCTGATGGTTGATACAATTACCTGTTTCTGTGCGCTTTTCCAGTGGTCATAAAATAAACTGTCAGATATATATATATATATATATATATATATATATATATATATATATATATATATATTACTGCTTTAGGTACGTTTAAATATACATATTTATATCTGTACAACTAAATAAATTAACTGCTCTCCTGGGGCATGGACATTTGATATTCGGCAACTAAATAAATTAGATTCGGTGTCCATACTTACATTATATGAGATAATTAAATATTTACTTTCCATACTTTAAGAATGTCAAATATTTAATTTAAATACACTGCCCATATTAATATTATAACTGATAATTTAGATTTATTATCCAAAATTTCAGATACATTTGTAGGAACATTTCACCTTGCTTTCCGATTTTAAACATTTATTGCACATTTTTGGCTGTACATCTTTAAAGAAAACACTCAACACTTTGCATTTTCATATGATTATCTATTTTTTTTCTCAGTTACTTTCTCGAGGCTACTAGTTCGTTTATAACACGAGTTAAGAAAATTATAACACAAGTTCACTAAGAAATTTATCACACGAATTCAATACGGCAGCTGATCTGTAATGTTAAATATTTTAAATCAGAAAAGGTTGCGTTTTTCTAAAATTTAAAATTGAACACAGTATATTAATGTATTCAGATGAACTTGACAAAGCATTAATTACATTAGCTATCATAACGATAAAGGAGTGTAATTAATGCTGATGGAGGATTTATTCATATTTGGGTGTACAAATTGTATAATTTTAAGATTAATGACGTTTTAACTTGTTTCATTATATTTTAGAATTTCGAAACATCAAGTATCGGACGGTACATGGAAAAACTTTTACATTTAGACGAGATTTCTTATTACCACCTGCATACTTTATTTAGAAGCAGCCTTCTTAAAAATTAGATTAATTATATTTAACTTTCCTTGCATTAAAGATGTAAGTTTTTAAAAATACTATAATTTCATAGATTTCGTCTTATTGCTTTGGTTACACGTATTCTTAAGAACTACTTCTGTTTGTTGAATATTTTGTGAGAGTATGACAAAACAAAAGCATCTGCTAACTGGACATTTACGAAATAAAAAACAGTTTTAGTTTCGATTGATAAATTTAGTTTCTATACGTAATTTAGAGGCAATGCAAAATAAATGACAAAATAAAGAAGTGATTAATTAACCTCCAGCTTCCAGCACCATGTATACTGAGCCCGGCCTGAAAGAAACCATTCCTCCTCCTTCGATCATCTTCTCAACTGGGAGAAGGCGGCAGAAAATGGACGCTGTTTCTGGTTCTAGTGCTATCTTCAGGTTTTCGTTTTTAATCCCGGCCTGAGAAAGACATTTGTTGATGCTTCTTAGAAAAATGTCAAGTCTCTTTATATCGCATTGATCGCCTTGAGGGATAAATGTATAAGTAGTCGCTTACATTAATTAATAACCAAATGGTTGATATTATTTTCCTTACAATAAAATAGATGAAATGTATCAAAACTTTGTATATGTAGGACTATTAATGATTTGTATATCGTTCTGTTTTTCAGATGGGAGGTCTTTGATTGGTCCTACTATAATGTCATTAGATATTTATATTAGCCAATCACAATATCGAGCGTCAATGCTTAAAAAAGTAAGACGTAAACGATCGCAGAACGCACAAATTAGTAGGTAGCTGATCCATTAAAGCGTGATGGGGCGTAGCCGATATTTTTAGACCAGCCCTGTCAGTATATACAAAATAAATCAGTTAATCATTCTCATTCGTAATGATAATATGGTAAATTCGAACACTGCGTTTTCTCCACTTTAATATCTTTAATATATATATATATATATATATATATATATATATATATATATATATATATATATATTATCATCAGTCTCTTGACCTAGTGTGGTCGTTGAGGCACTGTGCTGCTGAACATCTGACCAGTTCCCTCCATTTGCCTCGATCATGTGCCAATGCCTGTGCCTCTTCAAAACTTTTCTGGTCCATTCTGTGATGTTGACATTCCACTTTTGTCCCTGTCTTCCTCTCCTTCTACCACCTTGGACACTACCCTGCAGTATTGTTGTGGATAGAATGTTGGCTCTAGTGACATGGCCATACCATTTCAGCTTTCTCTTTCTGACAGTGGTGAGGAGGTCTTTATAATGGCCTACTTTGTGCATGATGGTGTAATGCACTTCTTCATTTGTGATGTGGTCCATGTAATATATGCCAAGGATGGTTCAATAGCATCTAATTTCAAGTGCGTGGATTCTTATTTGTAATTCTGATATCAGGGTCATGGCCTCCCATGAATACAGAAAGATTGAGATGACTAGTGCTCTCAACAGTATGATTTTAGTTTTCAGACAGATGTTCTTGTCTCTCCAGATGGGTCTTAGCTTTGACATAGCTACCGTTGCTTGTGCTGCTCGTGACACAATTTCTGCTCTTAATCCCTCTTCTGTGAATATGGAACCAAGATATTTGAATTGGCCCACGGGTTCCAGTTCCTGTCCTCTGACTTTAATCTTGGTTGAGATTTGTTTGCCACTATTTCTCATCAGCTTTGTCTTCTCGGCACTTATCTCCATGTCAAATATGGAAGATGTTTTATCCAGGTTCTTCACTAAGGTGGCAAGTCATCTCACTGCCTGCCAGCCCATCAATGTCGTCTGTAAAGCAGTGGTTGGAGATGTTACGTCCTCCAAAGCTGACTGTCCCACAGTTGTTTTCCAGGGCTTCGCTCATGATGCGCTCTAAGTAGATGTTGAAAAGTGTGGGTGACTGGAGACGGCCTTGCCGTACTTCAGCTGTAGTCCTGAACCAGTCCCCCACAGAACCTTGAGCAATTACTGCAATGGTAGCCTTAGCGTACAGCTGCTTCATGGTGTTGGTCAACTTTTGACTCATGTTGTACTTTTTCATTGTGGCCCACAATGCCTCATTCCACACTCTCAAAAACCTTTTCGAAATCTATGAACACATGATGGATGTCTTGTTGATGTTGTGAGTACTTTTCACACTGAATCCTAAGATTGAATATTTGTTCTGTTGTGCTTTTTCCACTCCGTAACTCTGCCTGTTTTTCAGCAATTATTTCATCTGCTTTTGTGGGTTCAGTCTGTTCAAGATGGTCTTCAGCATCACCTTACTAGATTGGCTAATCAAACTAATAGTTCTGTAATTTTGGCACAGCTGCAGATTGCCTTTTTTAGGGAGTGTTATAATCAGTGACTGGGTCCACTTTGTTGGCCATTCGCCGGTCTGCCAGATCTTGTTGCAGATTTGTGTTAGTAGCTCAATCACTGATTCTCCACCATTATTGATAAGTTCAGCTGGGATGTTGTCTACTCCAGCTGCCTTTCCATTCTTCAGTGCTCTTATTGCTGACTCCAATTCTTCTTTGAGAATGGAGGAATCATCATCATTTGTGGAGTTTGGAACTTCAAACATCTCTGGGTCTACTGTGGACGGATGGTTGTAGAGTTGTTTTTACAATACTCATTCCATCTTTCTGCAATGTCACTTGCTTCTGTGAGTCATTTTACATTTTCGTCTGAATTGGTATCGACTCTTGGTTGCTTCTGTCTGGTGAGGTGTTTCACAATTTTGAAATGCCTTTTTGATGTTATTCTTTATCAGACTGCTCTCTATTTCTTAGCACTTTTATGCAATCCAATCTCCTTTTGCTTTCTTCAAGTTGTTTCTGATATTCTTGTTTATTATATATATATATGGTCTGGAGACATGACCGCCATAGCTTAACTGCTTGACGAAGGCCTTTCCTCTTTATGCTGTTTTTCATGATATATGTGCTTGTTGTTTGTCTTCGTCTACATTATTTTGTTTCATCATGCATTGGTTGTTCCGTTCGTATGTATTTCTGTATCTCCTTGCTTTGTAAACGAGAGCAATTTGAAATTTTTCAGCTGATTGGTTCCACTGTTAAGACGTCATTTGTTTTTGAATAAACCGACATCACATGATCGTCAGTTAATCCGCTTCCGCTATGATGGACCCTCATTAATTCTATTAAATGACCACACCTTGACTCTTGATACTACATTGTGCTCAAGACTAACCGAACTGGGACCACATTTATCATTACAGAAATGTAAACGGAAACGAAAAAAGAAACTTTGTCCCAAAGCTGACCGGCGTAGAACAGAAAAAAGAATTAAAGTTTATCTCCCTTTCGTCCGTAACAGATAAACCATTTTAAAATTATGCCGTTGCCGTTGATGTTGATAACCTGGTTAAAATTCCTCTTAGATCGTCAACCGTTGTGTCAACTGTCCCAGGGATACCACCACGTATTGCATTATTCAACGCTCAATCAGTTGGATCACCGGAAGGGCGCACAGCAATAGTTATGTTATCAATGACCAGAATATGGACGTCTTCTTCCTAACGGAAACATGGATCAAATCACCAGGCGTTGAACCCAAGAGTGGGAATTTAACACCCACCGATTACTCCATCAAATCGTTCCCCCGCAACTCTCTCGGAGGTGGAATTGCTGTCATCACAAAGAATTCCATGATAAAATGTCTTAAGTACAACATAATCTTTAATTTCTGCAACAGATAGTTTGAACTAGTCAAAACAACACTCACACTGGACCAAAGGTCAGTCCATTTTTTCTGTCTCTACCGCCGTCCTCCTGATAGAAAAAATAAGCTGACTGAATCTCTCTTTTTGGGGGCAGTTTCCGAATAGTCTGGATTATGGAATTTTGACAGGTGGCAACCTAATTCTTCTTGGAGATTTCAACTTTCACTTTGACTGTCCTGGAAAAAAATATACGTCAAAACTCCTAGAATTCATTCATGTTTTCAATCTTTAACAGTCAGTTAACCAACCCTCCCATAAACTTGGTCACATTTTAGACTGGTTTCTTTATAGACCTGATGATAATATTCTGCAATCCACCCTTGTATCCCACGGACTTGCATCCGACTACCTTTGCATCATATGCCATCTCGACGTATCAGTCCCTAACCCTCCACCTTTATTTGCTACTAAGAGAATCCTCCGTATGATACATACTTACTTACATCCTAAAGCAAAACAACTCGATAACTGCCTGTGTTCATTCCTTGAAAAACATTCACCAGCCACCAAATACAGATTATCAATAAAAAGGTGTTCACATGGTATAACAGTGTTAGGGACCAGCTTCGCACTGCTAAAAGACATTATCCCACTACAGAACTAAGATCACAGAGAGTTCAAACTGCAAAGAGCTCTTCGAGATAACTAATAAACTAATGTCAAGGAACAAATGTACACCACATCCACCTATCTTCTATCGAGTTGACCTTCCGGACCAATTTTCAAATTTCTTCCGTGACAAAGTACAAACCATTAGAGATTCGCTTGACAACACCATTTCAATTGACTCATCACCATACAGTTATGATACAGAATTTCAGCGACAACCATTAGGAGCATTTGACCCTGTGTCTATTGATTTAGTACAGACAATCGTGATGAAGAGTGTACCAAAGTCTTGTCAATTTCATCCAATTCCGACATCATTGCTGCTTGAGTGCTTAGACCCAATCTTGCTTTCACTAACTGATGTTATTAATATCTCTCTCATCGGAGGAATTCATATCATTTATCAAAACTGCCATTGTAAAGCCTCTGCTGAAGAAACCAACACTTGGCCATACTGATTTAAGGAACTACCGCCAATTTTTTAATCTCCCTTTCATATCAAAACTTGTAGAAAAGGTTGTTCTAACCCAACTTGTATCTCATTTGAATTCAAACAGTTTCTTAGCAATGTACAGTCCGCATATCGCCCTTGCCACAGTAAGGAAATTACTCTTCTGAACGTAATTAATGACATTATATCTGCTTTGGAAAGTGGAAAGATTACAGTCGTCACCCTCCTTGATTTGTTTGCATCATTTGACACAACAGAAAATATTATATTACTTCACTGTCTCCAGCATGTATTTGGCATTCAGAATATAGCATTACATTGGTTAAAGTCCTACTTAGTCAAGAGAACACAAATAGTATATGCAAATGGAATACATTCCAGTCCAGTTGATCTATGTTGTGGTGTTCAAGTTGTGGTGTTGAACAGGGGTCTGGTCTTGGACCTGTTCTCTTCATTCTATACACTCAGCCGTTCTCAAGTGTCATAGAGCATCACACAGTGTCTCATCAATTGTACACTAACGACACCAAAATATACAAGTCTATCCAGCCAACTAAAGTTGATGATACCATCCATGGAGTAGAGAGGTGCATTTCTGATGTGAAATCATGGATGACATGTAACAAACTGCAGATGAATGATGATAAACTGAGGCTATTCTGATCCCAACACAAAGACTTTCTCATTCACATCCTTTACCTCAGACAATAAATATCAGCAACATCAACATTAAATTCTCACTGTCAGTACGACACCTAGGTGTTACTCTAGACAGTATTCTCACATTGCACAAACATGTCATGAACATATGCAAGGCTGCATATCTTGAACTGAGACGCATCAGTTACATTCGTAAATATCTTTCAGTTGATGCTACTCAAACACTTGTGTGTTCATTAATACTTTCAAGACCGGACTATTGTAACTCAATTCTGTTCTGTTCGTTACAATATTTACTACAGAAACTTCAAAAAGTTCAAAACACAGCTGCTCGGATCATCTTTAGATTACCTCGATCAGAGCACACCTCTTAACTGCTCTGTACCCTACACTGGCTATTGATTCGATATAGAATCACACACAAAATGTGTTCTCTGTGGTATGTTTCACTGACAGATTCCAGTGCAACATACCTATCCGGCCTCACCCATGTGTAGACACTAGCAAGGTACTTACGCACTTCTTCTGGCAATCGTATGATTATTGTTCCTACTATGAAAACGAAGTCATATGGACAAAGTTCTTTTCCATACTAGGGCCCGGAGATGTGGAACGAATTCCCCATTGAAATTAGAGACAAAGACACAGTGGTCCCTTTTAAGAGTGCTCTTAAAATTCACCTTTATCGAGTGCAGGAATAAACTTAGAGACCAAATAATGTTTTGCATCTTATATGTTTTCAGCATGTTTTTATGATTTCCAATTGCATTGCTTTTGTCATTTGTTTTTCTTTAGTGTAGTCATATCATTATAGATGGTGTAAATCGCTTAGAGCTTCTAAAGATTAGGAGCTATACAAAGTCCTCATTATTATTATTATTATTATTATTATTATTATTATTATTATTATTATTATATATATATATATATATATATATATATATATATATATATATATATATATATATATATATATATATATATATACCTTTGGACATGATCTCTCTATCGATGTCATCGTAGACTATGTGTCAATGATTGTCATCCTCATAATTATTACTACAACTAGTAATATTGCAAATAATAATAATAATAATAATAATAATAATAATAATAATAATTATAAATAATAATAAATAATAATAATAACAATATTTTATTATCAATTTTATTATTATTATTATTATTATTATTATTATTATTATTATTATTATTATTATTATTTTTATTATTATTATCAGTTGTTGTGAAATTTGTGATTATTTTGTATTGTTGCAGTTGTTGTGGTTTTTATTTACAGTTAGTGCTAATATTGGTGTTGATGTATGGTAATGATAGTGTCTTCTTACCATTTTTCCATGCAGCATCATTTTGAAGCGACGGAAGTAATACCATCTTTTGTGTTCATTGTTGTCATCAGATGCTAATTCAATATACTTGGTTTCAGCTTCATACCCAAAGGAATCCAACGTTTTTGCATCCGATTTTATCAACACTGTCGTTGGGGCCTTTATCGATGCCATCTGTCCCCCAAACCACTGCCTTGCGCCGATCTTCGTTGGATCTGTATCGTACTCGTGTTTGAACGAGAACGCCCAGCCGGAATAAGTAGTTCCGAAATCGATAGCGGCGACTAGAATAGTTTATGATGCCTATGGATAGATGAAAAGGCATGTATTTGTTGCTGTTTTACTTCCATGTACAAATCGTCTTATTTTTTGTTCCGATTTATAAAATATTATTTTTATTATAATATTCATAATATATAACGGATGTACGAAACTCATATTTTCGAGCGAATTCAGAATAATTTTATATGACATCATATTTAAAGGACAAAAAAACAATATTTACAATAAGCATTGGTTTATCCTATGGCTTGCTTTCTACAAAATGAATTAAAGTATTTACCATTTCTGTTTTTACGCTATAGCATAGGCGAAACAATCAACCTGCAAGATAAAGGAAGATAAGATTACTTCAAACAGGTATACTATCAAGCTACCATTCCAACAAGGAAGAGTAGCAGATAGAACGATTTGAAACCGAAATCTTTGGATTCAAATATCGAGTTATGTGGCTCATTTAATTTTAGTTACAAAGTTTGCTGTCACAACCAACAGATGGCTAGGTGCTCGGTAAATAATGCTGGGATAGTGAAATATGTCTCCAGAGATTTTAGGTGTAAGTTCCACTTTCCCAATAAAACGATTTTCAGCTCATACCCTTGGCATTAATTTGGTTTTCACTTTAATCAGACCAAGCAACCCAATACACTCTAATACTTAAAGAAATGATTCGACTGGAGTGAGAACGTGTCAATAATTTACACAGAGAAATAATATATTTATTCTCGAACAAGAATCGAAGTAGAATCTTTCCGATTTGAAATGAATAGCTTTCGTTCGTCTGAACAACCAATGTTGTGATGATAGCTCTTATACTAGAACAGTTAAAGTCTTGACCGAATGGACACCATACTTAAGCGTTACTATATTAATCTACTATGGTGAAACATATTATGCACTTATATTAAACCATTAACATTAACTGATGTTTACTATTTGGAAAATACGTTGAAATAACATGTATAGGATATGTTGTCCGCAACGACATCAGAATCTAGAGCAGGGAGAAAACCAAAAGCGTTTATAAACATGGAAACCTCTAGCAGGCTACACTGTACAATGAAGCAGTACTTTCTAATTTTATGTTTAAATGGCAAAGAGAAATTTCCGAAGAAATATCGTTATCGTACAGGAGATACTAATATGATAAAAATACCAATGGTTATATTGTAAAAATGTTTATACTACGCTTCCAGTACTGGATAAAAAACAAAATTCAACGGTTAGTAGTTCTCCGTATTATTAGTTCTTCTTAAATGAAACCTTGGTCAAAAATGTTCTAGAATAAGTGTACGATAATTAGAATATGCAGCTAAAAACAACCTGGTTTAATTTGGAAAGTTGGACTGGACTCTAATAATAAAACATAGCACAGAGAACAATATTTGTGTTTGATTCTGTATCTAATTGATAGACAGTAAGGGTACATAGCGGTGGTTAGGTATGCTCTAATCAGGGCACTCTCAAGATGATCCGAGCAGCTGTGTTTTGAACTTTCTGAAGTTTCTGGAGTAGATATTGTGACGAGCCAGACAGAATTGAGTTACAATAGTCCAGTCTCGATAGTACTAATCAACACACAAGTGTTTTAGTGGCATCAACTGAAAGATATTTGCGAATGGAACTGATTCGCTTGAGTTCAAGATATGCAGCCTTGCAAATGTTCATGACATGGTGCAATGTGAGAGTACTGACTAGAGTAACACCCAGATTTCGTACTGACTGTGAGAATTTAATGTAGGTGTTGCTGATATTTATTGTCTGAGGTAAAGGATGAGAAAGTCTTTTTGTTATGATCAGAATAGTTTCAGAATAGTCCTCATTCGTCTGCAGTTTGTTACATGTCATTCATGATTTTACATCAGAAATGCACCTCTCTAATCCATAGATGGTAGTATCAACTTCAGTTGGGTGGCTAGACTATATCTGGGTGTCATCAGCGTACAATTGGTGAGACACTGTGTGATGATATATGAAACTTCAAAGCGGCTGAGTATATAGAATGAACCGAACAGGAACTACACAATATAGATCAACTTTGCTGGAATGCATTCCACTGGGTTATACCATTTCGGTCATGTTGCCTAAGTAGGACTTGAACCACTGTAAAGCTACATTCTGAATGCCAAATACATGCTGGAGACGGTGAAGTCATGGTCTTTTGTGTGAAATTCGGCAAATAAATCAAAGAGGGTGAGGACTGTAATCTTTCTACTATCCAAAGCAGAGTGAATGTCATTAAATGTTTTCCGAAGAGTAGTTTCAGTACATTGTTAAAAAGACTGTTTGAATTCAATGAGATACAAGTTGGGTAACAACAACGTTTTCAAAGATTTTTTTTATTATAATGGGATATTAGAAACTGGACGGTAGTTCTTTAAATCGGTTTGGTCCAGTGTTGGTTTCTTCCGCAGAGGCTTTACGATGTCAGTTTTGAAAAATCATGGGAAATCCTAGGATAAGAGAGAGAGATATTAAAAACATCAGTTAGTGAAGGCAATGTTAGATCTAAGTAATCAAGCAATGTGACATGTCATGCTGTATACATTCAGAGCTGTTGGATGTGACTACAGAAAATACGCGTACAGTTGAAAGTATGCGGTTGGAGGCAAACCTAGAAAATGGAGAAAGCATATTGTTGACGAGATATCCTATTGAGAATTCAAATAGAAAATGTTACGTATGTAATACATCTGCATCTACCTTTGTGTTATATCTGTACTGGTCCTCTTCCATAAAAGAATAACCCCGGTTGGTAGTAAACATACCGACCTTGGTAAATATGACAGTGACTCAATACTCTTCCAAGTAAGGCTTTGTGTGATCTTATCATGCGTTACGTTTAAACTCCTGTTCTAATAGAACAAGGAAGTAAATTAATGACAATAGTACTTCGTTATTTAATGCATGATTTTAGCAGACCAGGGATATCATGTGGATAGGGCAGAGAGGTGACTTTCCCATTCCTCCACTGAATATGCATGTGCAGTAAAAAAATAAATATTTTTAAACGTTGTTTGTTTCACTGGTGAATTTTTGTTCAAGGTAAAGGCTATTTACCAACCTAGGGTCAGGTATTCTTAGTCAGCCTCGAAATCACTCTTTCAATCTCAAATTACGATTAAATAATACAAAATAGTTTGTTTACTTGATTCTCAATCAAGGTCAGGAACTAGCTCAGCATAAAGGTACAATGTTCTAGTTTTAGCTATTTATGACACAATAGACAAGTCAAGCTACTTTTCCAAACGAAAGGCCAAATCGAGTAAACAAGATTACATTATAATAGCATAAAATACAATTTTAAAAAAAATTAAAACTGACAAACAACCAATTAACTTAAGTATAAATTAAACCAGATATAAGTAACAACGGACGTCGGCAAAATTCTTTACTTTAGTTCATTATTGCAACAATTTTCGATAACTTACTATTTTATTTCCAAATTTAAAAATTACATATTGTATTCTACGAGTAAATTCTTTACAATGTAAAAGTTGTTAACTCATTTTTATTCTTTTTCTTCTATAAGCCAAGCACATATTACTTTGCGTCTGTTATATTGAATCAATTATAATAGAATATGTGTTTATGTTTTTTTGTGTTTTTAAATTTATTCGATTGAGAAAAAACATTGATTTTCAATACTAACCATTTTTATAACTTAGCAAAATCAAAAGCAATTGTAATCATTATTTGATGAAATTTTATTTTCTTTTAAACATATATGTACAAGATCTTTGAAAGAATCCATCAATTGATGTTCACAAATATTTTCAGACAACCTGACTAATGTCATGGAACTTTGTTGCAAATAATTCTCCATAAGA
Source organism: Unio pictorum (assembly GCA_030141615.1). NCBI lineage: Eukaryota > Metazoa > Mollusca > Bivalvia > Unionida > Unionidae > Unio > Unio pictorum. The sequence continues at coordinate 11,009,502 of JARLTB010000108.1, forward strand.
AAAACAAACTTACATTTTAATTATGTCCTGGTTTAAAGTCTTCAACAATGCGTATTTGTGTATAATATCTGATTTTTCTAGATCAATCAAAACAAGATCCAATAATATCACACAGCTGTATAAATCATCATGCTAGATGACTTCTACTTTATTATTTATCTATTAATGTTTGGTTAGAACGTGTTGAAATTAGATACATAAGCGATTCAGGTCCCACCTATTTTAAATTAAAGCGCTCTCCGTTTGAATGGCGCCTTTCACGGACGATTCACTTTATATAAGTCAAGCACGGACGTGAAGCAAAACGTCCCTTACGTTCACTTCACATATGATATACTATCCATACAGAAGGAAGTCATACACTATCAACACCACATTCTATATTATCCATACACGGAAAGGAGAAAAAACAAATCATAATACACTATAAAAGAACCAAAATAAATATTATACCCACAGAAGGGAGAAAAATCTAACCACAATATACTATCAAAAACCACAAATATACTATCAACACAACGGGACTGAAAGCAAACCAAATATATGCTATCAACACAGAAGGGAGGGAAAAAACACAAATAAAATATCCATACACGGGAAGGAGAAGAATAACTACACACACATACCGTACCATCCACATCTATGTACGTGCACTAATAAAACAATACACTCTACTATTCAAAAACACACACAGACACTATCACATCAGAATAGGAGTCGGTGTTTAAAATCACGCTGCTACTCCACACTCATACGAGATGGCAATTTAAATAGTCCCTTCTCTAGAGATTTCGACTGAGAAAAGGGCCGGGTGCTGGTGAACTTCAGATGCACCTGGTTGCAGGTGCCATCTCGCATGCCTGGCACCACAGACAAAAAGACGGCTCTTGAAATTGTCCCAATCGACTGTAGCTGATGGAAGTGCAGAGGCCACATGAGATGACTCAGCACACCAATCTTCTGGTCCTCGGATAGCGAAGGCTTCCCACATTCTCCTATACCACAACGTGGCTGATGAAGTTTGTTGTGACTGTTGTTTATATGGCTGTCGTACTGGGACTGGCTGTGGAAGCGCACACCTCAGATTTGATCTGACACAGTTGGCACATCAGGATGTAAGGCAGGTTTTTTTTTTCCTTCACTTTTTTATTTTTCATCTCCTCCTCCACCTCCTCCTCTTCGATTTTCGCACTTTCGTCAATCGCCTACATAGCAAGTTCGTCCAGGAGGCGATAGGCATACTCGAGGTGCATTTGTAGTTCCATGAGTTTTGAAATCATCTCCTCTGCTCTTAGTTGATCAATTAAGGATGGGTAGTCAGACTGACGAGTGCTTCTCTTTATATACTTTAAGCACAGACGTGAATATATATAAGGCCTTGTGTATGCAAAATGGAACAATTACACTGCAGTCACTCAGTTATATATATCTTATTATCTATTCCACATAAAATACAATACCAGATTGCCTATTTTTGGTTTTCCACAAATCATGTTTTCCCAGCCCATTTCGATGTCAGTCTGTTTTTGTAAAAGCAAATCATGTAAAATATGCTGTATACATGATATCTGACAATGTCACACTCACCCAACCTATGAAGCCTGTTTACATTATAAATAGACTTAATACAATATGAAAGCAGTACCACCTTGCATTTATTTGGAAAACAATTTAAAAGTTAACATCAAGGGAAAAACCAACATAAGAAAGCTGTTAAACATATCGCATGATATTAATATTAGTTTTAGTGAATCTAAGTATGTTTAACTATTTTCTAGTTCAGCTAAAACATTGTATATTAACGTATTTATTTCCTTTCAATAATCGTATTTAAAAATGAAATTAGCTCAATTATAGTAGTACAAGTTAAATAGTACAACATTTAATAAAAATATTAAAGGAATAATAAATGCGGAAAGGCGTGCTTTAGATGTGACAAATAAATATATGCATACGTTCAACAGAAATGAGTATTGCCACATTTGTAAGAAAGAGTACATAATAAAGGTGGAGAACAAATAGCAAATCTTAAAATAAATCCTCGAGACAAATGTACCATATTAATATTTTTTTTTTTAAACATTACATGATAAAAGTATACTTGTATGTTCTTACTTCTAATTGACAGCAAGTTTTATTTCAAACACGTTGAGTACCAAAAAAGAAAAGTTGTCATTCATCAGTTTCAGAAGAACAGTGTAATTTTACTACGTTGTCGAATTAGAATTCGCATTCTGCCTGAATTCGGTTCTTAAATTTGTTGCAAAGTTTTCTATCCTGCAATAACCTGTGTTCGGTTTATGTTACATTGTGTTGCCCTATATTTAAGAGGATTGAAAATATAACATATCGTTGTTATTAGTAGAGTTTTCAAACAAACAACGTGGTAACAACAACTAACTAACAACGTGGTATGTAGGAAGATTGTTTTAAAATGTGCAATACTTGATATTCCAGTTTATGAAAACATCAAAACACACCAATACGTTTAATATAGTACTTGAATTATGTTGTTCATCATATTGACTCTTATGACCCGAGGAATGGAAATAAAAATGCTTTACTCATGAACTGCTACAACACTTTTAAGATTGTGGTGGTTGGGTTGTTTAAATTTTGAGGATATATGGCTAAAAAAATAACTGGATGTTCAAACAAGTAGGATTGATGTTGGAATTTGGTAATGTAATGCCTTGGAGGAATTTTTTTTTTATATTTTGAATGTTCATGGACTTGTACTTTTAAGGGGCGTGGAGTTTTATAATTTAGAATGTTGGCGAAGGATAGAAAGGTGATTAGACTAACATTTTCTATATTTCTGCTATTCATTTAGAGCTTTTTCTTCTTGTTTTTTAATGTAAACACGCATTATAAAGTATAAAACAACCATAGATAACAGTAATTATAAGAAAACTACTTTTAATAATGATAATGATAACAACAACTAATTAAAACGAATATATATATATATATATATATATATATATATATATATATATATATATATATATATATGTGTGTGTGTGTGTGTGTGTGTGTGTGTGCGTGTGTGTGTGTGTGTGTGTGTGTGTTTCTTGGCTAAAGCGTGGAGTAGAAGCATTAGCTGACTGGAAATATTAAAATAATTTTGAATAACAATCTAATTACGGAGTTTTAAAATGAAAAAAGACTCCTTCAGATATGTTGCTCCTTGACTAAGAGACATTTCCGAGGCAATATCATAATTGTACAGGAGATAGTAATACAAAAAGAATATCAATTTTTCTGTATTGTAAATTAGAAAAAGTTTATACTACGCTTCCAGTATGTGGATAAAAAAAACAAAATTCAAAGAGGAGTAGTTCTGCATATTACTAAAGGAGCATCTTTGTTCTTAAATGAAACTTTGGTCCAAAAATGTTCTAATATCAGTGTACGATCTTTAAAATTTGCAGCAAAAGACAAACTGGTTTAATTTGGATTTATTCGTTCAGCACTATCCAGCCTATATTACTGTTTCGCGCACTCTTTCACCTTTGTATTATAAATCTTGTACTATGATGCCAAAATCACTATGTTATATACATAAATGGAAGAGAAGATACATGAACTTTTTTAAAACATTAAGAAGTCTTTCTTCTTTTGATTAGAGCATATTTTCTGTAATAATGTCACATAAACTCCGCTTTGTTGCTTTTGTAGGATTTAAAGCCATTTTCAGCACACAATAGGTGGCCATTATTAATGGTGGAGGAAGAATCCACGAAAACCACATGAAAGAAACACCGAACCACGAGAAGCTAATGGCAAGCTTTCTCACATACTTACATTGGCCGAGTCCGAGACTCGAACCCACGCAGAGAGAGGTGAGATGGCAGTGATCCGTAACGAAGAGTGCTTTAGACGACTCGGCCACTCGGGACCCCTACTGTGCTTTGTAGTTACTTTGCATCATCAGATATAATATTCAATCCTAAGTAAATAAATAACATTATTGAACTGATATCAATATAACAAATGTGTTTTGATGCAACCGGGTTTTTGTTTCTTCGACGGTAATAGAGGTCGTCCCCAAATATCAATCATGTTATTCTATATAATCTCTCTCTAAAAAGCGATTACTAGTGTATTCATTTACGACAACATATGGTGGTTTTCCAGATGTTGAAATAGCGTCAAGAACATTTAATACTTCGCTGCCACATATTGGTGGATCATTCATTTGTTGTGTTGGTAGCGTAGAATACCAACGAGGAGTTTTTAAACGGTTTATATAACGCATAAACTCTTTCGCCGGTGTTAATCCATATGAATCGAAATAAACAATAGCACGTGGATCAATCGCGTATGCACCCTAATGGGTGTTGTTATCGAGATTAATGATACCGGCTTCAGCGTTGTTTGGTTGTGCCGGCAACTGATCTTCATAAAAACACCTCTGAAATTTGTAATCGCGAGTTTTTTTAGCAGCATCGAGTAAATCAAAATTGGACATGGGAATCATAGGTTCCTCAATCGAAGATTTCTCAACTAGTAAACCGGTCCTAGTCTTAGACTCTTTCCGCTGTACCATGAATACGGGGTTCCTGGTAGTCTTAGGCACCTTCCCTTTTTTATATCCTTTTCCAGTTGGTTTCTTTAGTGCCATTCCTGCCGCGGTACCAACGGCCCCTAACTCTGCCGCTTTAGCTACCGCTGGGGCCGCTGCTGAAATCAATGCTGGTAACGCAACTAACAACGGAAATATACCACCGGTCTTTTTCATATTGTCGATTTCAGCCGCAGAAAGTTTAATTCGAATTCCTTTTTTATTTTCGAGCACGGCACTTAAATGTTTTGTTTGACGATTTGTCAGCGACAATTTATTTGCCCCGCCTGTCATCTGATTGGGTTTCAGCGTTATTGTAGTTCCACATGTTCCAGTTGCTGATGATTGTAGGTTATTCATTTGATTAGGAGTTAACGTAACACTAATAACATCATATGACATTATACAATAACAGATTGATCTAATTGTTACATGTTTTTCAACCACTACATGTTTTCTACTGGTGCATCTATCACTCTCATTTTTCCACCAACACCTTCGAGTAGCATTGATTTATCGCTGAGAATGACAGCAACCGCTCTATAATCGGCAATACCATCAATACCTATAATAACATAATAACTCGGTTTACAGTAGCTCTAAAGTGTATCTCAACGACTGATTGTCTTATTAAATCAAGATGTTCCAACGAAAAGTAGTAGATCGGATATAAATTCTTAAAATCGTATTGTGATATTTGTAAACCAGTATCAACATTTTGATCACGCGCAATATATGACAACAACCTGTGATACACACGGGCAATAAGGTTTAAGTTGTATATCATCGGATGATTTTTGCTGTCCGTTTATTGTCAGTGAGACTTCACTAATACCAAGTTGATCAAATATCATATGGCTGCGTAATTGTGAACCAACTCGCGCATCATTCTGTAACGCAATAAATATATGACGTGGGGCTGAAACGCCTTGTTGTAATGCTAGGTTCCATGTAAATAACCCATTAACAGCTGTTTGCTTAACATCTGCAGTCGTTGTTAGCCAACTTATCAGTGATTTTCCTCCTTGGTCCATAAATGATAGTAATCGTTCTTCTGCGGTGATTGATGGAGTCAACACTGGCATCCAGATTAATAGTTTTGTTAAATTAACTTTACCGGGATTAGCATCTGGACGTGCTGGATTTGCTGAAATCCTCTAAATTGCGTCATTGTCATCACCCTTTCGCACGAGTGCTACTGTATGCTTTGCTCCATATATAACTTTTCGAACATTTCTACAGAATCCAAATATATGATGTAGTGGAAATGAAAATGATCTACGCGCGCCTTCCAACATTGACATACGTGTTGCAGCTCCTAGGTTGAAATTAGGCTCGTTTTTTATAATCATATCCTCAATATCAGCATTAGCAGCATCATGAGCATTGCTTACCTTTGGTCGTCTTACAATAAATTGATTTCCTCCAGCCATATCCTTATTATCCTTTGCAAACATCATAGAAGGACCCGCCGATCTTGTATAATCGTCGGAATATCTTGCTAACCCGATTATTGGTGTGATCACATCAACATCACGATCTATCGACTCAATCTCTTTTCCATCGATGAGATATGTTGCACTCTCAAATAACGCCATGATCCCATTATTAACAAATCCGACTTGGGTATCAAGTGGATATGTTGGATCATTATGAGCAGCATCATTTATTACAATTTCTCCTTCTACTTCAATAAACGCTTCACACGGTAGAAAGTATTTACTGGTATCATGAACTTGAAGGTCAATTCTTGTTCGACTATTTGGTTGTATTGCGTGATAGGCATAGTATTGATAATCACGTACAGAATCATCCTTGCGCACTGGGGCGTCCATATCAAACGCTGGACCTTTTGAACATTTTATTATATATTCGTTGATCTAAATCATCGTCGTCAACCACGTCGTGGTTTTTTTAAGCCACATCCCGCTATCATATTTGCGATGTTGCTTCTTTTCGTTGGTGTATGACGGAGTCATCAGCGACGCTAGTTTTTGATCTACTGCGTTATTTATTATTTTACTAACTCGCGTTGGCATCTCTGCTGTAGACGGTAGTGGTCCCGGTTTCCTTCGCCGCCGAACTAGCCCTGTTAGTTTATCCTTCGCGGCTGAAAACGCTTTCCCGGCAGCATCTCCAACAGCAATAATACCCTTATCACGAATAACATCAATGGCTTTCATCGATAGTTATTTTGCTAGCGGCGCTACTTTTGGAGCCATTCTTGCAAATAACCCTGCAATTATATTACCGAGACCATCACCATAGTATGCTCTATAAACTGGAAACCGCGAGTTTACTACATAGACGCTGGTTGGTTTATCATGGTTGTAGTGTATGATCATTCTTATTTAAATGATATTTATCTAATGAAAAATCCAAAGGATTTTCGACTTCGTTATCAGATTAGTCACTATGATAACCATGACTGAAAATCCTTGGATTTTCCACTAACTCATCAATGAAATCTCGATATGTTTTGATATTCATGATACCCCCTTCAAATAACCGCCTGCAGATATCAGCCGCTTCATTAATTATTTCCGGTGAGTTATTTCCAGCTCGTTTTCCTCCGATGAGAACTTCTAATCGTGCTATATCACCAAGAACATTACCAGGACATTGAATAAGACCTCTACCTGAAATTCCACTGGAATCTCTGGAAAATCTTTGATTTTTAGATTTAGAAAATCCCTCCCCGGTTGCACCCTGTGTGTCTGTTTCTGGACTTTGTATATAATTAAAATATTTATCTGCATCATCTTCATCTCGATCAGATGGTACAGTTGACTCCGGTTAACTGCATACCCTCGGGCCCGTCACGAGACGTTGCAGTTAACCGGAGCGTGCAGTTAACCGGAGTACGGTACAGTACAGCTTTAAATCAGCACGGCACGAATATATGTGAAGAATAAATTTAAAAAATGATTAGAATCCATTCTTTCAACTTTCACTTAAATGTTAAGCTTGTTTTCCTTCATCCGAACACAATTTCGCTTATTCAACCAATGGGTTAAGTAATTATAGCGAATTTCAAGAAATTCTATAGATAGCTTGTTATTCGAAAACTGCTGTCAGACATTGATGGGTCATCTCCCGAAGAAAAAGCGTTCAGCTCCAAAATCGTCCGCATCATGCTTTTCGCCGTGTTGTCGTTTAAATTTAATTCCGTTGCTCATTTTCCATCTTTCCAACCATCCATTTTTGGGTTTGAAATCATTCAAACCCGAACGGTTGAGAGCAATGTTTCCCATGCTGTAATATGATATTTAACACGCTATTACTCTCTAGCGGGAGCGGATATACATGTATATAAGGCGTCCTTTACATGTCAATCATTTACAAAGTCGCATTTACCACCTGAATTGTCGGCTTATTTGAAGCGCTACAGCAGTGGACTGGCAATAACTGATCATGAATATACATTGTGCAGTTAACCAGAGTAACATTGTATTGAATAATGTGCCACGGGCAGAAATTTATCGTGCTATTATCCGGAGTGTGCACTTAAGCGAAGTGCAGTACTCTGAAGTTTGTTCCCGTTGAAAAGCATTGGGATAAAACGGGACCGGCGTGACTACGTGCAGTTATCCGGCGTGTGCAGTTAACCGATGTGCAGTTAAGTGGAGTTGACTGTATATACGATGGTTCAGGTGACAGTTGTTGTTGAGATTCTTTTTGTTTTTTAGGTGAGAAAGATATTTTCTTTGAACGCTGTTGTCTTCTTCCTTGCAATTTTTGCGGTTTTTGTTGTTGTTTTAGTTCTTCATAGTGTTTATGCACTGTACCCATCGCATTGATATATCCTATGTATGATGTACTTGTTGTGTCAACTTGACTTTTGTTAGTTTTGATTTTGTAAAATACATCAGCCCAATGAGTTGTACTTCTAATATACTTATGATGTTCTGGTTTCAACATTTTTTTTCTGTTTTCATAGGTCGCAACAACAAGCCCAGGAATTTCTGCTGGATCAGTCTTATCAATTGCTGCTAACCCTTCCTCGTTAAATCTTGCGCGTATATCATCTACTGTTCTTTTTGATTCAGGTGGTTTAGGTAGTTCACTAATATCAATATCACCTAGTCGTTCAATTTCCTGCTGAGCTGATATATCAACTAGGAGTTTTTGTACAGCTTGTTTTGTTTGTTCAGTTATCGCTGATATTTTTTCAAGTTCACCAATAAGAGGCTTTTCTTTTCTTTCCTCCCCAGTCTCGGGGTCATCCCCCCATATAGCTCGCTCTACCCCTTTCGTTGCTTTCGTAATTGGTCGAAATAACTCATCAGATCCCACAGAAAAGTAAGTTTGAAGATTTTGCCTGGCACGAAGTTTATTTCTGACGGAATTTCGTACGGGAATGTACTTTCTAATCGATGCTAATCTCTCTCTCGCTAATCGAGTGGTTAATGCTTCGTTTACCATTATTGAAACAGTAAGGCAATTTCCAATTTAAATCTCGAAGAGATTTTCATGTACGATGTAGTGACGTTTTAACCCGACTCAGATAGACAAGCAACAACAAAAAAAACCACTCATTAATGTAACAGAATTGTTACCGAGTGGATGGTGGATTAAATGAACAACACAAGCACAATATGTGTAAGATAATGTAAATTTATGAAATAAATTATTAATGAAAAATAATGATGTATCAACACAATAACTCATGCGTTCAACCCACGATCATACTCCACAACCATTCACAATTCAAAAATAAATTAAATATTAATACAAAATGAACACAGATCCAAGGAATCTCCTGGACTAAACACAGATCCAAGGAATTTCCTGGACTACACAAATGTTTCAAATAAAATGGAGCCTTTACAAAAGTTGTATTTACGCAAGTATAAATTGCGATAACAAATACAAACATCAAACTATACTATCGCACGTATGGATTGGGACAACAAGTACAAACATCTACATGTATTTTATCAAGTTGCTAACTATTATTGAGATTCATATAATCCCTTGAAATACTACTCTTATTCAAAGTATCTATGTGTATATATAACAATGTATTCAATTGTAACTACAATTGCAACACACACATGTGTCTCGACCCTGTACAACCGTACGATTCACCAACAGTTGAATCGCCGCCCAGCTTCTCCGAATACCTAGGGTTGACTCAATAAATTTATCGGTCACTTGTCCTTCACGGATCCACTACAGTTATACGTACAGACAGCATACAGCATCTACTAGAACCATCGGTCCCAAATACTTAGATACTACCCCGGACGTTTACACCTCTAGACGGCTCCGACACTCGGACATTTAGACTTCTAGATTTCCGGATATTTACACATCACGACAGACGTAGACGGACACACAATCCGACAGACAGACAGTCAGATACCTCAGTTTGATCGCAATATTAAACAGCATAATCACGGCACAATCAGTCACATTTAGCTACAATTCAGAGACATTCAGAGCCGTTCAGAGACGTTCAGCTACAATCAGCTACAATAAAGAAACCAAACTAATAATAGTTGTTTCTAAAACAATCTAAAACTTAGATTACGCTAATGCATTTAAATTCTAATAGTGACTAGTAATTCCAAATATTCAACGTTTTAAATCTGCATTGTAATAAAGGCATCATTACATGAAATGATAAACTGAATAAAATTCACAATAAAACGAAATATAAATTTAACACTCACCCCTTTGGCTGGAGAAAGAATGACGAGCTATCTCTCCTTTGATAAGATACTTTTGGACTCGTAATCTTATCAGAATTATTCTGCCTTATATATCCTCAAATAGGTGTGCAGAATTTACGGCAAAATTACCGTGCACCCCGTGATTCTAATGTTACTGAATTCAAGTGATTTGTAGTCAGGCACATGCAAATCGCTACACGTCACTTACCTTGAAAAACACTTATTCACCCCAGGTAACGCATGTACGACGAAACAAAAAAAAATGGTGAAATTGGTTTGTAATTCAAGAAGAAATAATTCAAATTTCGCCTAATTCTGTGGCAATTAAAATATTTTTCAGTTTCACCATGGCAATTTACTTCCGTGTTGTTTGATATTACAGTTGAGCGCACATACCTTTACATGGATTGCAACATCTGTCAACGCGGTGATGTATTTATAGCGAGAATTTTACTAACGCGGAATACTGTCAAATCGTCAGCTGGTTTTTTTTCACTTTCTTGAATTAATGCTCGCATATTTCTAATCTTCGAAATGACCTCCTTTTTCAATTCATAATCTCGACTTTTCGAATTCCTTCTACGATAGTAAATAACGGGACAAACACACTTTCATCACCACAAAATACAAGAGAGTCTCGAATGGAATTATGGATTTTTTTTGTTCAACGCATATTTCTTTGGCAGCATATATTTGTTAGCAATAATACCGTAATCTATATCTTGAAAGTCAGACATAATTTGGTCAGGGTTTAAATTGTCAGACAATTTAATTTCTTGTTTTTTCAATTTTGAAATCTCGGATATAATCTTATCAATATTTTCAGAATTCATTTTATATAATTATATGTATTTCTAATATAAAAAATATATATTTTTTCAAACATGAACCCCTTTCGTGGTAAGTTGTTGTATCATCTTACTCACGCCAAGGGATAGTATGCGATGATATGTTATGATATGTGAATCATGTCTGTGGTAAAGTGTATTATTACATTCTACTCACGTCCAGAGATTATGTGATAATATATATTTATATAAACCCATTTGGGCGCCTCAGGTTTTTTTCATCGGAGGCTCCCAGAGGTTACATATAAGACAGCACATCTAATAGGACTCCATCAGGTGTATTTTCATCGGAAAGCGCCCAGAGGTTACATATATGACAACACATCTCATAGTGTCCAGTCAGGTGTATTTTCATCTAACTGAGCCCAGAGGTCATGAAACGTATTCTCCGAGAGTAAGTCTAATTCGCCAAATAGCGGATTAGACCCACAAGAAGATACATTTGATGAATGGACAGCGCAAACAATAGATTATATATCACGAAGCATATCCCCTAAGACTAAATTTAACTCGACAAATAACGGGTTATAATCACAAGAGGATATGTTTAGCGAAATCTAGTTTTTATGGTAGTTGTATAATGAATGACGTCAATGATGTGGTATTTGATAATGGATGATAAGGGGACGGCACAAGACAATACTACATATAACATTAAATGAATGATGTCAATGAATGATGACACTCTTACATTCAAATTGCAACCACTATACCCCCTACAAAGTCGCCCTGGGTTGAATGGAAAAAATCATTCACACCACGGTTCGGTGTGGTTGGTATATGGTTGCAATTTGAATTTCGGAGGTGCTCCCCCCAATTAAAACCATGCTTCGGCGCCCGTTGGCAATAATGCCTGTTACGGGTTTCGAACCATGACCGTCAGTATAGCACCGCGACACGTTACTGATTGAGCTAATGGTTCTTATACAAGCACATGCGCTTGAATATAATATAAACTAATACAATCAAACATGAACAGATGTGATGTACGTCAAATGCATATGAATTATGGATGCCACAGTCGCATTATTTTAAATTTATTTGTTCACTGACAATATTGAAACAGAGCCGAGCATTGTAATCACTGCATATTTGAATCATTTTCAGATAATTGCACTAACTGTTTAGAGGTATAATGTGCAAATCAAACGCGAACAGATGTGACACAGGCCGGTTATACCTGTAGACCACCGATCAATACTAGCTCGGGCTGACTGTACTGTACAATGAATGATGTGGAATATATAGGACATGAATGTATATATCTTTGTTATATTTACTGACAATATTAAAGCAGAACCTTAATACTCGAAAGAAAAAAAGTCAAAAAAGAATACAGTCGTTTGTAAAGACTTCGTATTTAATTAGTTTCCCACAAAATAGATTATACTTCCGCTGAGAATCGTGACAGTTAAAAATAAATCGGAAAATCCCATTGAGATCTATAACTCTTTCATAAGCCGAAACATATACCCGGACGAGTTATCTCCCTTAAAACCAAATAGTATAAAACACGATTAGATATACAAAAACTGAATCTAGTTGTTAAAACGATTTGAAAAGGTGAAATTTTGTATTCCTTCTGCTACAAAATATATCGATGATGAGCAAATACCAAAATACCTACTGGCTGCGGTCATAGATTGAAATATTTTTTCTTCATTGGTTACTGTATTAAATGATTTTACTGGTCTCTTCCCAATTGATTTACAAGTACCAGTCTTTCCTCGTTTTAAATTCAACTCTGTGTAACAGCGTCTAGATTATCCAAAAAATTATCAGTCTTAATACTATTTAAATGATCGATAACAAAACCATCTTCGATCAATCCGTTATACACTTCATACACGAAACGATGGCAGTAATATTTCTTATTTCCAGCGCCAAACATCAAATATCCCTGATTAGACATAAAACCAACTGGCTTCTTCAATCTGCGCTTTCTGATAATACCATCACGGGACGCTTCGTAGTTTGCAATCACGGGGTGCGGTTGGAATTCTTGGTTCATTTAAATACTATACTATTGTTTGTCTAATTAATTATTTGGTTGGAGTATGATATTACTTGAGAATCTCCCAAAATAATCTTGAGGAGTTCTTATAATTTTGTCCTTGACAACGTCAAGGACAAAGGTAGAGTCATTGATGGAATTCTTAGTTCGTTTATCATAATAACGCTTCAACTCTCTGTATCGTTTGCCACCACAACTGAGACACAATTGTGATATTTCTCTCACCCCTACCCCACCTCGTAAGCAGGGTAAAGGCCCATAACTCCCGTTGCGAACGCTTTGCATATGATACCCACAGAACTCCTTTCCGCATGATTTTTTACACGGGGTTACTGATCCATTCATGGGCCATTTGCAACGATTCATTATATAATAAATTCTCTATTTAAATACTTGTCTTAATTATAGCATGAAGGAGTTCGAGAGATTATCGAAAATTACGCCTTGGAAAAATGTTAAATTTAATCTGATAAACCAAAGAGTTTAATAGGTGATAGAACTATATTGGGTAAAATCAGCGATTGTTTTAATGAATTCAAGCGTGATGGAGCATCTCACTGTTGGTCAACATTTCGAATTGATGATAAGGTTGATGCTACCATGAATGACGAAAACGCAGCCAATATAATTTCATATCTTGGTCAAAAGAGTATTTTTTAGAGTAAAATTCATTATTCGTTCGGAAAACCGAGATTGGATTATCAGAGATAAATTCGAACCATCTTGAAGGATAAAAGAACCGGCGTTGTGAGTCGAGATTCAAAACCAGGAATTCTGACTGGAATTGACAAACCATACTACGAAAGATCTTATCCTGTAACAGCAGTTGTTTATGGGATATATCCGTTAAATGATAAACCGAGTATTGAAAAACTAAAACCCATGAAACTGTCGTGGCTGACTTCGTCAAGGGTGAATTGTGTAGCAGAACGAATATTAGAACACTTCACAAATGTGCTGCGTAGAAACAAATTGACTGATCTAAGACGCCAAAAAATAAATGAATGGGAATTAACAATTAGGAAGAACGGAGCATCAATTAAGGATATAGCCAAATTAGAAACATCATTAAGATTCCCAATAACCGTAGCGACGATAACCGGTGAGATATTACACGAATCGAAATATAAATCAAAAGGAGCCCCAATCAAAATTATTGATCATAACGAAAACGCATGGACATCTGCAGTAACACTATTCCCGCGAAATAGAACAATAAAATATATACCCACGGAATTTTCTCCAGAATTCTCTGAGAAAAAATTATTTTATTTTATTTACCAGTTAAGTGAAAACGATCCTGTGTCAGTGTGGTTACTTCACAGCGCTGAAAACCCCGAGGGTGGATTCGATCAGTTAGTAAGACCCAATGGAGAATTATACCGTACCGAAGCACTCCATTACAAGATGAAAAAACTAGCTAGTAGTTTCTCGAAGAATTTCGACGACGAACAATTATTAACAAATATCTTTACAATTCCGTCGGTTGCAGCTCATTTTGCGAGAAAGAGAAACTCGTGGAAACCAACGCGAGCTGAATTTTTATCAGACATAAAATCAAGCTGCATTGAATATAACCACGGCGGATTATGGAATACAAAATACGACCCTAAAACTATTATTTCGGTTGATATAGTCGCGTGTTACCAAAGGAGTTTTCTCTTGTACGGAGAATGCGCTAAGTACTTCAAGCGATTTGGACATCCCACCCATAAGATAGCACGTGTTGCGATTAATGGACCACCGCCACATTTTGATTTAACCGGATTCGCTCGTGTGGTATCATTTGAATTGGCTAAATGACTTCATCCGTGCTGTTATGTCTGGATTGGTAGACATATGTCTGTGAAACATTGGATGCCAATAGTGCTGTTACGGTATATGATCGATTGTAGCATGCTGATATCGCTGATTGTCAGTGAAGCAATTATATCATATCGAGCACAGACTGAAGTCTGGTTACCGAAACCTGATCTAGATAGTATAATCAGCGAACAACGAAAACAGTTTCCCGATCTCGACGAAGAATATATCATGAATTGGTCCAAACTGTTAGTTGAAATCAGAAACAAATACGCAAAAGATATTGGTAGATGAATAATTGGTAAGTTCACTCAAGGTGATAAATACGACAATACAAGAAATTTTTCACGGTTGATTATGGATAGCGTTGAATACGATTTTATAATCGCGGATCTAACATCTAAGGGTATATATGTCCATCGTAAAGACGCTTTCTTGTCCGATGGAACCAAAATGGGTACAATTGTTACTTACAACGATGGACACAGTCTTCAGTGTACACATTTGAGGGCATCTATGCTGGCTTATGCTTCTATAAATTTATTTTCGATGATAAATAGATATCCTGACAACGCAGTTAGAGTCGCCACTGATTCATTTTACATAGACATGAAACATAGCAACGCAGTAGCTGAATTCACTAATTCTGACGAGAGCTTGGGATCATGGAGAATTAAGCGGGAAATACCGTGTGATTATTCCAAATCAGCAGATGTTATGATTGAAGATAAATATTTAAAAAGCAATCAGTGTTCAGAACTATCTAACGCACCGCAGATATCTGATACCATATGCAGATATAAAACAGTTTACTTAACCGGTTGTGGTGGGTCAGGAAAGACGACTCGCGCGATTGAGTTATTTCGTGGCAAATCAAACGTGATTGTACTAAAACCATTACACAGACTTGCCAGAGAGATGAAACAACGAGGAATTAATGCTTGTACTTATCATAGTTTCTCTCGATTGAAAGGTGACGAATGGACTCCTGATCGAATGGGTGAGAAATTTATTCCTTAAGTCATAATTTGGGATGAGATATGCACGGTGTCATTAGATGTATTACAAAGATTTCTTGATTGTGTATTGCACGCGAACACAAAAGTCGTCATGTGCGGCGATCATGGCCAGCCGCGTCCATTTGTCGGTTTATCCCAACATGATTGGCTGAAGAATTTTGTAGACTATTATGAAGAAATTAACACCGATCATAGAGCACTTGATGAACAATTACTCGAGTTCAAAAAACTAATCAGATTACAACCGGATAAAATCCAATGTGAGATAGCGCGTGAAATAATTTCGGAAACTCCCATGAATGATTTTTGGGAAACGTGGAGACCAAACGATTTGATAATCGCAAGTAGAAAAATAGTCAGGGACACACTTCAGATGAAGTTATTTGATTTGCATAAAGAAAAATTTGCAACACTTCCAGTGCCGCTCTGCTATAGACCTTCGGATACACGAAAACAGAATATCGAAGTTGATATTCCAGGCTTGACAGAGAAGCAGAATTTAGTGTTAAATGATATTGTGCTGGTTGATATCAGCGTCGTCGAGGATGCAATGCGCGCTGATAAATCAAAATGGACGCTAGGTTACGCAGCGACGATACATTCTTCACAGGGATTAACTATATCCGATACAAATGTTTGGATAGTGGATAATCACCTCGAATGATCAAATTTAGTTTATCTCGCAGTATCCAGAGTACGAAGAATAAATCAGCTTCGAAGCATTGTTTTAGATGATAATGACACTACAATCAATGATATTGACAGGGTCAAGGACATAATCAGAAAAAAACTCGCTGGTTATAAACAACAGGATAAAAAAAAATAGAGACTTTGACATTGATGCTGAATTAATAATTAAACTAAAACAACAACAGAATAATCACTGCGCGAGTTGCAATTGTATAATGCGCTGTGCTGGTCGGATCCTCGCCAGTTTACCGTGGATAGAAAATATAGTAGTATTGGTCATACCATCGATAATGTGATGCTGACTTGTCTTGAGTGCAACAGACGAAGAGGTGCTAGTTAAGACCACGTGGCGGTAATTGAGTATCCTCGGGTATCACTTGTAGTTGTTTTCGAGTAAATACTCGCTGAGGAGCAATTGAATCCAGTCTATAGATTGCTGGTCTACCAGTGGATCGTGTTATGCCGGATATTTTATGCGCGGTAACACTCAAAATAGGATCAGTAGCTCTTTTTTGCCACCTTCAAGCTCTCCTAGTTCGTATAAATATCTTACAGTGACATTACCGAGAATTGGTTGTTTTGAAAATCTTTTTGCGCTTGTACGGGTATATACTTCTTTTTAGTGGCATTGTTATGTTTCATATTAATCGTTCGAGTAATCTCGTTATTCATTGCAGTAATTACACCTGGTAATCTCTTGACCCATTCACGAGATCGTTTATCTTGAATAAATTCCTTTGCGTATTGATATCCAAATAACCGCTCAGCAAGCGTCCGATTAAATCGTTCAACAATTGCCTGATCGCGATGTAGTGCAGTATGGCCTCGTCGTAACGCGGTAATATGATTCTTCATCGTTGATAGAACCACACCCTGAAATTCCTTGCCCGGATCAACTTGTAATAGATTTGGCCAACACAGAGGACCCCTTCGATAAATCCTTTCAAACGCAGAAGCCACTCCAGTTGATGATTTTGTTTTTAACAGTTCTGCTTGTTTGTATCGACTCGCAACATCAACTACAGTTAACGCGTATTTGTAACCACCATCATGCGGCAGAAATAATATATCAGCTTGATGAAACTTATTGGGAACGCTCACATAAAAATGCGAGAAGTTAATTTGTTTAGGCAGCATTATATAAATTTGCTATATCGCCTGTTTAAATAATCAATTAGCCGCAGTGGTATATTTCACCTTCGCGGCGCTAGCGAGTTTACCAATTGCTGCTTTACCCTTCCCAGTATCCTCTTGGAGAATAATAAATAGATTCCATGTTGTTACTAATTACCAGCACCTAACATCAATTTACCTTTCATCGCTGATTTTACTAACCATGAAGCCAATTTTTCTTTGAAGGATTTATCAGTGATAGAATTTAACGCGTGAATCAATTTCACATCTGCGATATGTATATGTTGCAAATTACTGCTTTTATAAGCAACATCATGAGCATGACACGCCTTATCAATGGCGTTTATTGGATATTCACCCGGTCGGGGTTGGTTTTGATCATCGAGTCTGATATCGAGTCTGGTTCCGGGTCCACTGTAACTATACCCTAGAAAGGGTTTTATTTCCTGGATACTTAGCCCATGGTGTTCCCCGGAGTTTAGCTAGCTTGGCTGCTATATCACCTCCTCGATTTTTTTAAAATCCTTAGAAACAAATCTAAATTTCTTTGTACTGCATTGTACGCATTTACCATAAAGTGCTGATCGGTTTTTTTTAGTTGTAATCGTCGTCAAGTCATCTGTGCCAGTACGCGCCTTACACTTCACACAATATAGATCCATAATTTATATATAACAACATAAATGTAATTGATTATTCAGCTACCCGACGACGAGAACCTATTAAACATCATGCGATGTTACCGAATTCAATTAGAATGGTTATAATCGGACCATCTGGAAGTGGCAAGACACAATTGTTACTTAATTTAAAAACGAGATGGATGAAATGGGACAAGTTGTATTTGGTAGCTCCAAGTCTAGATGATCAGCGATGCTACAATGTGTTAAAAGATTTTATCGACAAAGCGGTAGAAGAATCCGGTGAGGATATTATTGAGTTTATAACCGATATCGATGAAGCACCGAGCATTGATGATATTGATGGAGGTATTAACAATTTAGTCGTATATGATGATATCATGTTAGACAATCAAAAGAATCCTGCTAGGATATTTTCCAGAGGTAGGCATAAAAGAACTGACGTGATATATATCACTCAACGATACACACAAATACCAAAATTAATCAGAGATAACTGCAATATTATTGCCGTATTCAACGGAGTTGATACCCATACGCTACGAAATATTCACCAGACTTGGTGCAGCGGTGATATGGATTATAATATATTTCGAAATTTCTTTAGTCATGCTCAGTCAAACCCGCATGGATTTGTAACGATAAATTTACACGACTCGAGATCAAGTAATCGTGTCGGACTTGATAAAATATTCGGTTAACCCATAGCAGCAGAGGGTGTGGCGACAACGATCATGGCGTCTTCGAGCAAGCGTTGGTTTGCCTCTTTTTACGATTTCAAGGAAGCCTCAGTTTACCAAATCGACGCTTGTCCGATTCATTTTTCGAGGAAGCCTCAGTTTGCCGAATCGACGCCTATAAAAAGTTGTCCGATTCGCCCCCTCTGCTTCTGGAGGTAAACCTAGAAAATGGAGAAAGCATGTTGTTGACGAGATAGCCTGTAAAGATTTCAAATAGAAAATGTTACGTTTGTGATACATCTGCATTTACCTTTGTGTTATATCTGCACTTGTACTCTTCCATAAAAAATAACCCCGGTTGGTAGTAAACAAACCGACCTTGGTAACTATGATAGTGACTCTATACTCTTCCAAGAAAGGCTTTGTGTGGTCTTTTCATGCGTTTTCATATAACCTCCTGTTCTAATAGAACAAGGAAGTAAATTAATGACAATATTACTACTGTATTTTGTGCATGGTTTTAGCAGGCCAGGAAAATCATTAGTGGAGGGCTGAGAGGTGGCACCCCACCCCACCCCAATATGAATGTGCAGTAAAAACAATTTTTAAGACGTTTATTTCACTAGTGATTTTTTATTCAAAGCACAAGATCTTTGAAAGAATCCATCGATTGCTGTTCACAAATATTTTTAGACAACCTGACCAATGTGTCAATGAACTTTGTTGCAATTAACTCTCCATAAGAAAAGCAAACTTATATTTTAATTATGTCCTGATTTAAAGTCTTCAACAATGCGTATTTGTGTACAATATCTGATTTTTCTAGATCAATCAAAACAAGATCCAATAATGTCACACAGCTGTATAAAATAGTCATGCTGGATGACCTCTACTGTATTATTTATCTAATAATGTTTGGTTACAACGTATTGAAATTAGATACATAACCGAATCAGCCACCGCCCATTTTCAATTAGTGTGGGTAATTAACGATTTATGAATAAGGTTATACGTTTACATCAATGGTAGCAAACAAGATTTCATAATGTGATACGTAAATACGCATCATTTAGCCTGTAGTGATAATATAATCAGCTCCGAGAGTCAATATTAAAAATTGATATCCTTTTTACACCTTGGAGGATCGGAAAAATCTGACTATGATTATGCTTTGTGCTAACGATATATATTAGATTTCACGAGTTGCGTCCCTTAATACGCAATACCAACTAACCAAAAGCATGTAACATGAATCCATTGTACATCAGGAGGCAAGTGACTACAGAAGATATATTGTATGGTTTACCATCGAAATTATGACTACATACCAGAGTAAAGCTATTACAGTAATATTTGAAGTAAATGGTGTATTTGTACAAATACGTACCAGCAGTGGAGAGTTGCTCATTTAATACATTCACCCCTAGCGACGAGTTTACGGGACATGAGGTAGTAGGCTACGTCCAAGGTCTGTAGCGTCAATGTCGTTCATGATGCACTAAAGTGGGTGGTATTATAGACAGATTTAGCTCTACAATGTTACCAAATAATCTGGACATTTTAGTTGCAGTACAAAATACAGAGGGAAAAACCTAAGTTTCTGGACCCGTTTTTATTTCCACCCTAAATTCGCCCATGATCGGAATCCGATTTTGAGTCCAGATTTTAGACTGCATGGCCTCATATCTACGGCAGACCGGTCTGAAGCGCACACAGACATGTGGACCTGTGCAAAAAGTAGGATACGGTTGACATTTTGAATAAAGAGTCTTCTCCATACACAAAATATGGGTACGTTAAACAACAACAAAAAAAAAGAGTTCAACTTTTCACCTTCTAGCACAACTAGCATTTGCCTAACTAATGGAATATTGCTTGGAAGTCGATGTATTATGATGTATTCAGAAATAGTCCCCAAAATGTGTTTCATACTCGCATTTCATGCGAAAATAGCAAATACTTCCAGGGGTTAATGTGTTAAGGGTCCATCCCACTTGTCCTCCTCCTTTATCTCAGCTGTGTATGAACAGTGTTCAAATCTGAATAACTTGATTTTGATTGAATATGGGGGCCTGATGCAATGAAATTCACAGGCTGGAAGTACTGAAATATCTGATCAAAGCGCAAAGGAGTATGTAGGGTTAACATATACAAATATTCGCTAACGATGATGCAATACAATTACCGTTGTCAACTAACTAAAGCCATTCACAAGAAAAATCAATATGTGCCAGCTTTCGATCTGGCCATGAATTAGATATGGTAAGTATCGGTATTAGGAATGCTGTGAAGAGTAGGAAATGGAATGGAAAAGTATGCTTTCTAATCTAGGCTGTCATCATCATTTTAATTGATTTGATTTTCATATCAATAGAAAATATATACATATGTATCAAGATATCTGTTCACTATTTGAATTTTCCTCTAACCAAATAACGCGATGGCAATTTTTTATAAATGCGAAACGTTTATATGTCTATACTTTTCTTGATGTCATACCTGAAGATTTAAAAGCTGTATACTATTCGAAATAAAAGTATACATTTAAAACTGACTGTTTTTAAGTACGAGATAATTATCCAACTGCTGAGTTGAGTCAAAGATTTTAGCAATTGTCAGTGTCCAATGAATGTGTAAATATAGCAGTTGTAACATGTTGCGTCTCTGAATTATGATTCATCTCATTCTGCACACATTAACCGCCAAACTTGTAAACGTTGGATAATAAACCGACACAGGGAGCAGGCGCAGTCACACGTGGAGTTAAAATGTCAAAGAAGGATGGTCCATAACACTAATTCTGAGGAAGACTTGAAATTCCTATGTAAGATATATAGTTTTCTTTTCCTTCCTTGTCATGTTATCATTAAATTATATCTGGGATTCTTAATAGGGATGGTTTACCATAAGTTGTTGACATTTAAAGCGATCAAGTAATCCGGGTGTTGTCTATCAGTCTGCGTGAAAATCACCCCCCAAAGATGTACTGAAGCTGATTGACTGTTTGGGATTTGATGTATCGGACTGTGACTTTCAATCAATAATGTTGCCAATTCTACTTATCGTCTTTACCTACGTAGAGGCAAATTAAGCAGAAGACTCGGGCCAGAAAAGACAGATTAACTACAGCGGACGAGACAGAATACTTGAATCCACTGAATAATATTGTTTGTCTAATTACAACGGACACGCTGTATGGACAAATCACTGTGTAGAAAAAGAACGTTATTGAACTGTCGATTCGATCACCTGTAAATTTATTATAAGGCTACATATATTGTAGTATCTGGCGGAAACCTTTGCCATCTGGCATATTTTCTCAATATAAATTAACAATTTAAAGCAAAACAAAACACAACCATGTCTGATTTTTTGTCAAGATAACAGAAAAGGGCTCAGTCTGATTCTAACATGGTAATGAACAAAAATAATAACTTCCTATGTTATGTCAAACAACTACAAAAATTGTGTTTAGGCAAAAAAGCAATTCTTTTCGAGGCATATTAGTGTCCCTGAAAAGGGCCTTTGTCTTCTTCTTCCTCTCCTTCTTCTTCTTCTTCTTCTTCTTCTTCTTCTTCTTCTTCTTCTTCTTCTTCTTCTTCTTCTTCTTCTTCTTCTTCTTCTCGTCCACTTCCAGTTGTTTCAAAATCTCCTTACTTTCCCAATGATTCCTTTCTTCTTCTTCTTCTTCTTCTTCTTCTTCTTCTTCTTCTTCTTCTTCTTCTTCTTCTTCTTCTTCTTCTTCTTCTTCTTCTTCTTCTTCTTCTTCTTCGTCTTCTTCTTGAATCCAGTCAGGAAGCCCCATCGCTCTAAACTTTTACTATACTTTCATCTATTTCTTCTTAAGTCCACCTTCATCTTTTTGTTTTGTTTATCCTTTCTCTCTTCTGCCGATGTATCTTTAATTTTCTTTATTTCCATTTTAACAGAAAGATCAACATGCAAGTTGTCATATCGTGAACATAGCACAGTTTGTTTCGATGGCGAAGTGACGCGTGCATCCGCGAGAGAATGGAAGAATACTGTGTACCGAGAATAACTATCTGAGACGAAATATGTACTGTGTCGACGAAATAACACTGCCATGAATGGCTGCCCGATAACATAAGCGTCTGAGAATAAATATTGTAAACTCATTTCGCGCGATTAAACAATAAGACAGATGAAATCGCAAAGCAGAGTACATCCGTACAAGATTTAATATAAAACAATGTTTTTCGTAATTCCAGAGACCGCCAATGTTTGATTTATGAAATTCGTGGTCACCTGATGATCTGATAATTGTATCCAGGAAAGTCGTGATTTACTTGAGCGAACATTATTTGAGTTTCACGAAGAATGTTTCCAAAGCTGTCAGTTACATTCTGCTATCTTTCAGCGAATACACGTTGACAAAATATACTCGTTAACATTCCATGAACACATGCACAACAGCAACTTGATTGTAATGACATCGTCGAGGTTCCTAAAGACGCCAAACAGCAGGCGTCGACGGGAACATCGAGTGATTGATGCCGGCGTTCAGGAACGCTTACCATGGAGCAATACAAGTCATTCGTCGCAGTCGCTAACAAGCTCAGATGCAAATATACGGATAAGGAAGATCAAATCAAAGGGCTGTGTTGAGTTACAAAAATATCTCAACTATGAAGAATTGTCTATGGAGGACATGGTGGTGGCAGAACCACTGCTAGAAGCGGCAAGGCGTCGGAGAGGCTAGTAGGGCCAATAACCTTGAAGAAACAATTAGCTGGTTATGCGCGAGGAAACAAAATATACAGCGCCAGTTTGATAGTGATATTAAATTTATCATGACTCTGAAATAACGGAAAATTAATTACTGAACCATTGGTAACACAGTGGCAATATTTTCCTAACGACGTACGAAACTTGACCTTGGCCAGAATTGATAATAGTCTAGGCAACACACGCGGATTATTATAGGAAATTTACATTTTCACTTTGACTGTCCTGAAAACCATTACACATCAAAACTCCTAGATTATATTAATGTTTTCAACCTCAAACGGCTCGTTAGCCAACCTACCTATAAACATGGTCACATTTTAGACTGGATTATTCCTCGACCCGACATTAATATTGTACCGTCCTCCCTGGCATCCAACGAACTTGCGTCAGATCACCTATGCATTATGTGCCCCTTTCACGTATCAGTCCCTAACTCTCCATCTTTATTTGCTACTGAGAGAAACATCCGTATGATAAATAGAATCAAACTAATGCATGACATCCAATTATACCTAACAACTTGCTTAACTCCAACATCAGAACAATTACATAACTGCATGTGTGCATTGCTTGAATAACATGATCCAGCCACCAAGCACAGAATATCAATGAAAACGTTTTCTACGTGGTATAACAGTGTAGCAGTGTTAGGAACCAGCTTTGCGCTATTAAAGGAGACCGCCGTAACGCTGAAAGGATTTGAATTTCATCCACAAGCAAATATATGAACGTGGTAAGGAAAACGTCACATGCATATTCCATGCAGCGAAATCAGTGTACTACAATGCTAAGATCACGGAAAGTTTCAGATGTCAAAGAACACATGTACACCACTTCCAACTACCTTCTCGCCAGTAGACCTTCCGGACATGTTTGCTTATTTCTTCCGTGACATAATACAAACCATTAGAAATAAGCTTTACAACACAAGTTCAGTTGACCCATCTTCACAATGCAAATGCGATACAGAATTTCTGATGGAACAGTTAGAAGCATATGAACCTGTCGTTTTGGATTTAGTACGTACAATCGTGACGAAGAGTGAACCAAGGTCAAGTGAACTTGATCCAATTTCAACATCACTGCTGCCGGTGTGCTAAGATCCAGTATTGCCTTTGTTAACTCATGTTATTGATTACTCTCTATTTCTCATCCAGGGAATTCTCATCATTTTTCAAAACTGACATCGTGAAGACTCTGCTGAAAAAGCAACACTCGACCATAACGTTTTAAAGAACTACCGCCCAATTTCTAATCTCTCGTTCATATAAAAAAAATCTTAGGAAAAGTTGTTTCAACGAAACTTATATCTCATCTGAATTCAAACAGTCTTTTTAGTAACGCACAGTTTACATGTCGCCCTTGCCACAGTACTGAAAATATTCTCTTAAAAGTAGTTGATGACATTCACACTGCTATCGATAGCGGAAATATTACAGTCCTCACCCTCCTTTTTTGTCTGCAGCATTTGACACCATATACCATGATACTACCTGATTGTGGTTCAAGTCCTACATAGTCAACAGGAGACAAATTGTATCCAGCAATGGAATACACTCCAGACCAGTTGATTTATGTGACTGTTCTTGGACCTGTTCGATGACCTGTTCACTTCATCATAACACTCACCCACTCTCAAGTATCATATATCATCATCAAGTCTCTCACCAAGTATATGCTGATGACAACTAAATATACAAATCTAGCCACCCAATTGAAGTTGATGCTGTTATCTAAGATGGATAGAGCTGCATTTCTGAATTGAAAACATGGATGACATGAAACAAGCTGCAGATGAATTATGATAAAACTGATCCCATTCTTATCACAACACAATGACTTTCACATCCTTTACCTCAGACTTTAAATATCTTCAACACCATCATTAAATTCACAGTCAGTGCAAACCTCACCTTTACTCTAGACAGAACTCTCACATTGCACCAACAAGTGATGAACATATGCAAAGCTGCCTATATTAAGCTGAGACGCATCAGATAATTTCGCAAATATCGTTTTTTATTGATGCCCCAAACCACTTGTGTGTGCAATAGTACTTTAGATTGGACTTTTGTAACGTAATTCTGTCTTGATCGTCTCAATATATACTCCATCAACTTCAATAACTTGCAAACACAGATTATCGGTTCATTCTTATAGTACCACGACCAGAGCACACCTCTCCGCTGTTATGTGCCCTACACTGGCTATCCATTTGATCAAGAAGCAAACACCAGCAAGATATTTACGCTCCTCTTCTGCCAATTGTATACTCATCCTTCCCACTATCAAAACAAAGTCATATGGACAGCACTATTTTGCATACCAGGACCCAACATGGAACGGATTGCCAACTGGACTTAGACACAAAGACACAGTGATCCCACTTAAGTGCTCTTACAAATCAACTGTATCGACTGCAATAACAAACTTAAGGACCTAATAATGTTTCCTACCTTTAATATTTTCAGGGTGTTTTATGTTATTTATTTGCATGGTGTTTGTTTCTCTTTTTTAATAATATCAATATGTATGATTGTCTATCTAATAGGTGTTTTCTAATGGTGAACAGCACGTAGAGCTTCTAAAGATTAGAAGCTATACAAAGTCCTCTTTGTTATTGTATATATATATATATATATATATATATATATATATATATATATATATATATATATATATATATATAGATATTGATAAACATCACTACAATTTTTTAAATATAATTTTCGCTCTCTTCAACAAAGTATTTACATATACATTTATAACATTTAAAGTTCGTGATATATTGTATGTGATGATTTGTCAATACCGGCTGCTGCCATCTCTAGCATTTGAGTGCTTGTGGCCGACCCATGTCAGACGATTCGCCGCTTTTTTGTTATTATGAAGTGGAAAGATTGTCGCTTTGGATTCCAATATCGAATTATGTCGCACATTTAATTTTAGTTACAAAGTTCGCTGTCACAACCAACAGATGGCTGGGTGCTCGGTAAATAACGCTGCGATAGTGAAATATGTCTCCAGATATTTTAGGTGTACGTTCCACTTTCCCAATAAACCGATTTTCAGCTCATACCCTTGGCACTAATTTGGTTTTCACTTTAATCAGACCAAGCAACCCAATCCACTCCAATACTTAAATAAATGATTCGACTGGAGTGTGAACGTGTCAATAATTTACACAGAGAAATAATATATTTATTCTCGAACAAGAATCGAAGCAGAATGTTTCCGATTTGAAATGAATAGCTTTCGTTCGTCTGAACCACCAATGTTGTGCTGATACCCCTTATACTAGAACACTTAAAGTATTGACCTAATGGACACAATACTTAAGCGTTACTATAATAATCGACTATGGTGATCCATACTGTGCACTTATATTAAACCATTAACATGATCTGATGATTACTGTTTGGAAAATAGGTTGAAATAACATGTATAGCATATGTTGCCCGCAACGACAGAATAATCTGGAGCAGTGAGAAAACCTGAAGAATTTATGAACCTGGAAAACTCTAGCAGGCGACACTGTACAATTAAGCAGTACTTTCTAATTATTCTTTTTAGTGTTCAATCTTCGAATGATCGTTACAACCATATACGGAGTTTTAAAATGACAAAAGACTCCTCCAGGTATGTTGCTTCTTGGCAAAGATAAATTTCCGAAAAAATATCTTAATCGTACAGGAGATAGTATTACGAAAAAATATCAATCATTATATATGTCAAATTGTAAAACAGAAAAAGTTTATACTATGCTTCAAGTACGTGGGTAATTGTTTTTGTTCAAATGTGAATAATTCTGCGTATGATTAAAGAAACATCTTTGGTCTTAAATGAAACTTTGGTCCAAAAATGCTCTAGTAAAAGTGTACGATATTTAAAACTTGCAGCAAAAGACAATCTGGATTAATTTGGATGTATTCGTTCAGCACTATTCAGCCTATATTACTGCTTCGCGCAAGCTCTCATCTTTGTATTATAAATCTTGTGAATTAGTAGGAGGGTTTGGAATTACCCATAACCGATAACTTAA
The DNA here is from genome assembly GCA_030141615.1 of Unio pictorum. Taxonomy (NCBI): domain Eukaryota; kingdom Metazoa; phylum Mollusca; class Bivalvia; order Unionida; family Unionidae; genus Unio; species Unio pictorum. The sequence continues at coordinate 11,037,367 of JARLTB010000108.1, forward strand.
TTTGATGCCAAAATCAATATATATATATATATATATATATATATATATATGGAAGACAAGATAAATTAAGTTTTTAAACATTAAAAGTTTTCCTTCTTTTGATTAGAACTTATTTTCTGTAATAATGTCACATAGGCTGTGCTTTACAGGAATATTACATCATCAGATATAACATTACAGCTTAAATTCTACTAGTGCGCTCACACGACATTCGTTTATATTATAAATTTAACCTTGACGAAGCGATTTGTATAGGTATTATAACATTATTTAACTGCAATCAATATAACAAATGTCTTATGATGATTATAATTACTGCCGCCGCCAACAAGGACGACAACGATGATGATGATGATGATATTGCATGGAATCCATCTTGCTAACGAACAGTAAATACAAGTCTACCTAACAGTCAAACGGATATACAAAATGATATCAACACATTTAGAGTATAAACCAAACGGATCAAGAGCCGAGGTGAATAAAAATGACACGAAAAACCCTGAATGTCATATGTTTGTAGTTTATCTCAGAGTGTTACGAAATGCCCGATATGGCTCATTTAGATTCCCATGCTTTTCTTATAATCATGGTGTCTTGTTTCACGCGCAGTAATATTTCTGTAAAGGTAACTTTTCGTCGTATCGCGTGACGCTTTTATTGCTCGCGCGGCACGTGCGAATTAATGTATTATTGCGCACTACTATATATATATATATATATATATATATATATATATATATATATATATATATATATCGGGTAGAGATATTGAAGGGGACAGCCAATATAGAGGGAAGTTCTAACAATATTAAGCTGTCGGGGCAAGTGCCTTTGTAATTTAGTTAGAGCCAAAGAGTTGGGTGAGGCGTATGTTTTTTAATCAAACTCTTTTTATTATTTACAATTATTATTCAGCTTCGTAAAAGCACGTTCATTGTTGTATTATGTAGTCACATCGTTTATCGTATTTGTAATTCAGTTTATTAAAATATAACCTAGGCAATGTGGTAGCGAGTTAATTTATCTGGTTGCTATTACGACTAATTTCGAAAACATATTATGCATGTATTAATGTCGAAGCATTATGTATATTTATTTTAATTGCATAGCATTCCTCTGTCATACTTCAAACGGGTTATGTTAACCCATTCGTGGTTATCATATATTCTTAGAGTAATTGCAACTAAAACAGTTCCAATTAAAATAGACTATTGGAAAGGTTGTTTATTTTTCATATTCAGCTCGCCGGTTATGAGCAGCCGGATGGGCTTATGCATACCATGACGTTTGGTGTACCATTACTAGTATAACCCATCAATTCAGTGCCAACGTACGGGTACAAGTGCGGAGGGGAAAGTGACCGTGCCAGAGAGCAGGCCGTGTCAACATGCATTTTCCAATCAAGTAGTGTTTTGACTACATGTAAAGCACAATAACCAGTAGTGTTTTGACTACATGTAAAGTATAATAACAAGTAGTGTTTTTTCTACATGTAAAGTATAATAACAAGTAGTGTTTTTTCTACATATAAAGTATAATAACAAGTAGTGTTTTGACTACATATAAAGTATAATAACAATTAGTGTTTTCACTACATGTAAAGTATAACAGTAGTGTTTTGACTACATGTAAAGTATAATAACAGTAGTGTTTTGACTACATGTATAGCACAATAACAGTAGTGTTTTGACTACATGTATAGCACAATAACAGTAGTGTTTTGACTACATGTAAAGCACAATACCAGTAGTGTTTTGACTACATGAAAAGTGCAATAACAGTAGTGTTTTGACTACATGAAAAGTGTAATAACAGTAGTGTTTTGACTACATGAAAAGTGTAATAACAGTAGTGTTCTGACTACATGTAAAGTGTAATAACAGTAGTGTTTTGACTACATGTAAAGTGTAATAACAGTAGTGTTTTGACTACATGTAAAGTACAAGAACAAGTAGTGTTTTGACTACATGTAAAGTATAATAACGGCAGTGTTATGACTACATGTAAAGTACAATAACAAGTAGTGTTTTGACTTAATTGTAAAGTATAATAACAGTAGTGTTATGACTACATGTAAATTATTACAGTAGTGTCTGACTACATAAATGTTTGCAACCAGTGGTTGATTATATAAAGGTTTGCAACAAGCATTTGTTTATATGAAAGTTTTCTAGAGATATTTGTATACTTGAAGTTTATATGGAGTTGCTAGAACTTTTTGACTACATGAATTTGACATGGTAGTCAAATTATGTCATATGTGTTTTATGTTCATTTTATATGCTTTTCTGTGTTATTCTCGTATCCTTAGTGTGAGTGTCTAACACATTGTCGTTGTCATCCACGAACGTGTTTATTGTTTCATAAAAACCTTGCCCGGTCTCAAGGTTTAGAGGAGTTGGGGGGGGGGGCGGGGGTAGACTGGGACAGATGTCTTTGGGCGCCAGACTAGTGGGGGCGCAAAAATAGGCTTTCAAATAGGTTGTATGTGAAAATTATACTGAAATAATGGGTTTCAGAGTTGAGGAAGGGGGTGGGGTAAAAAGGAATCTTGTCAACAGGCTCCAAACACTAGAGCTACGCCTTTGCTTTATTTTCTGATTTGATTTCTCAAAATGGAGTGACTAGTGAAGAAAGTGCTTTACAGAACTAAACAAGCTGCTTGCCAATTTTTGCAATAAAAAATAATATCCGTACTACATGTTAAGACATGCAATGTTGTATACATTTAGATGTGTTAATTTTACTACAGAAAATACACGTAAAAATGAAGGTATACGTTTGTAGGTAAACCTAGAAAATGAAAAAACCATGTTGTTGACGAGATAGCCTGTAAATATTTCAAATAGAAAATGTTACGTTTGCGTATTTACCTTGGTGTTATATCTGCACTTGTACTCTTCCACAAAAGAATAACCGCACTTGGTAGTAAACAGACCGACCTTGGTAAATACGATAGTGAATCAATACTCTTCTAAGAACTGCTTTGTGTGGTCTTTTCATACGTTTAGATAACTCCCTGTTCCAATAGAACAATGAAGTAAATTAATGACAATGTTACTTTATTTGTGATTAGTTTTAACAGACCGAAAACCAGGGACGTCATTTATTGATGGCAGATAGGTAGCATTTACTCCCCCCACTTCTGAATTTGTGTGTGCACTAAACAAAAATAAACATAAAAACGTTGTTCATGTCACTGGTGAAATTGAAATCAAAGTAAAAGCTATTTACGAGTCTAGGGTCACGTATTCCCAAACAGCCTCGATTTCACTCTTATCAATCCTACATTACGACTGAATAATAAAATAATAGTTGTTTACTTGAGTCTCAGTTAAGGTCAATAACTAACTCAGCATACAGATACAAACTTATATGTTTAGGTATTTATGGCAAATTAGTCAAGTCAAATAACTTTTCTAAACAAAATGCCAAATCGAGTAAACAAATTACATTATAATAGCATGTAATATAATTTTTTTTGAAAAACTGACAAACAACCAATTAACTTAAATATAAATAAAATCAGATATATACGTAAAAACGTACATCGGCAACATTCTTAAAGTTATTTCATTATTTCAACAATTTTTGATAACTTACTATTATTCTTGCAAATATCAATATTACAGACTGTATTCTACGAGTAAATGCTTTACAATATAACAAAACTAATTTTCATTCTTTTCCTTTCTTATGCCAAGAACATATTGCTTTGAGTCTATTATATTGAATCGATTATAATAGAATGTATGTGTTCATGTTTTTCGTGTTTTTAAATGTATTCGATTGAAAAGAAATAGTTTTGAATACTAAACGTTTTAATAACTTTGCTTATTCAAACGTAATTGTATCTATTATTTGATGAAAATGTATTTTCTGTTTTAAATGTATGTACGAGATCTTTGAAAGAATCCATCGATTATTCACAAATATTTTCAGACAACCTGACAAATGTCTCGTGGAACTTTGTTGCAATTATTTCTTCATAAGAAAGGCAAAATTACATTTTAATTATGTCCTGGTTTAAAGTCTTCAACAATGTGTATTTGTGTACAATATCTGATTTTTCTAGATCAATCAAAACAAGATCCAATAATGTCACACAGCTGTATAAATCATCTTGCTAGATAACTTCTACTGTATTATTTATCTAATAAGGTTGGTTAGAACGTGTTGAAATTAGATACATAAGCGAATCGGGCCCCACCCTTTTTAAATTAAAGCGCTCTCCTTTACGGATCACTGCCATATCACCAGTCTGCGTGGGTTCAAGTCTAACATTAGGCTCATGTAGTTATGTGAGTAATCTTCCCAGTAGCTTCTCGGAGGGTCGGTGGTTGTTTCCGCGGGGGGAGGGGGTTTCCCGGGTTCTTCCTCCACCAATACTCCTGGCCGCCATGTATAGCCTATCGTGTGCTTAAAAATGGCGTTAAACCATACACCAACAACATAATGTTGCGTCTCTGAATTATTATTCATCGCATTCTGCACACATTAACTGCCAAACATGTAAGCGTTGGATAATAAACCGACACTCGTAGCAGCCGCAGTCACACGTGGAGTAAAAATGTCAAAGACCGATAGTCCATAATACTAATTCTGAGAGAGAATAGAAATTCACATGTAAGATGTATAGTTTTCTCTTCCTTCCTTGTCATGTTGTCATTAAATTATATTTGGGATTCTTATTGGGGGTGGTTTACCATAGGTCGTTGACATTTAAAGCGATCAAGTATTTCGGATGTTGTTTATTATTCAGCTTGAAAATCAGCCCCCAAACATGTACTGATGCTGATTGACTGTTTGGGATCTGATTTATCGTACTGTGACTTTCAATCATTAATGTTGCCAATTCTACTTGTCGTCTTTACATACGTAGAGGCAAAAAAAGCAGGAGACTCTGTCAGGAAAGACGGATTAACTGCAGTGGACGAGACAGAATACTTGAATCTACTTAATTTTATTGCTTGACTAATTACAACGGACACGTTGTATGGACCAATCAATGTGTTGAAAAAACAAATTTTTGAACTGTCGATGCAAAAGTCAAGTATACTGCGATAATAAAAAAACGTCATTTATAGAGCTCTTTCGATGAATACCTGCATACGCATACATTTCTCTTCGATTTATAGTTCTGCTACCTAAACAATATCATCAGTAAATGTATTATGGGCTACATATATTGTAGTATCTGGCGGAAACCTTTGCCATCTGGCATATTTTCTCAGTACATGTTAACAATTCAAAGCAAGCAAAACAGAACCATGTGTGATTTCTTTGTCAAGAGAACATAAAAGGGCTCAGTCTTATTCTAACATGGTAATGAATGAAAATAATAACTTCCTTGGCTTTAAGTTTCAAGACTTCTGTCAAACTTTTAGATCATTTTAATGACTAAATAAAAGATTCACGATGGTAAAATATTATGACCATATATCGTTTTAGGCATACTAATTGCATTTGAAAGTGGTTCAAATGGTATATATATCGAGTAAAGCGCAGCCCGGTATACAAATACAAGGATAGAATGAGGTTTATCAAGAACAAGTACTCTTGGAAAAATTGGATAACATTACTTTTAGGATACGTTATCCGTGAATCGTACATGTCGCATCAAATAGTGAGTGATTTGAATTTTTAACGTAGCTTTACCACATTTCCAGTCATATCGCTACGATCTCTGTAGTGGTGCAGTTTATAGTGATGTGTAGTACTGGTGCATCATGTCGCATGTATGTAGCATGACATCGGATGCAGTCACTGGATCAACAATTTTACATTTTAAGGATTTTAATATATATATATATATATATATATATATATATATATATATATATATATATATATATATATATATATATATATAGTTGTCTTCTTGAAATTTCGGAATTTAAAAACAGTCCTCTATATTCACAGAAAAGAGCAGATGAAAGCACTTTTTTATAGCTTTTTTATAGTTCAGTTTTAGGCTTTGTCCGTAACTCAAATGAACGTGCTAGGTAACAAAATTGTTTAATACTATTTAGCAATAAAACAAACTATTTGTCTTTAGCTAATGTGTACAACAACTTCATCATGCCTGAAGCCGTAAAACTAAAAAAAACACATCGTGAAAGTGGGTTTGTAAACTTCCTTTCAAAATGATATAAAGCATCGACAGTAGTATTAGGAGGCCCCACAGCGACATGAAAATCCTAGTCAAAAACGTCTTGAACAACCCTGGCAACAAAGGTTTACTGACCCTCTGGGCAACTCTGTCTGAAAAAAGAATTTAACATGGGGAATATTGGGCCTGTATAGCGACAGGGGAAAGTGGAGTTGTTGTATAGGTATAGTAGTAATGGAAAAGGAATGTAACAATGTTGCAACAATTGTAGGAACAGGTGTGCAGCGGGTTAACCCCAGTTAGGATTTGAGAGTGGGACACATACATAGACTTGTATAGCACATACAATATGCAGTCACAAACAAATATACAAACAACTAGAAAAACAATTTTGTTTAGGCAAGAAATCAATAATTTTAGAGGAATACGAGTGACTCTGGAAAGGGCCTCTGGCTTCTTCTTCTTCTTCTTCTTCTTCTTCTTCTTGAATCAAGTCGGTATGTGCCATCGCTCTAACCGTTTCCTGTACCTTCATCTAATTCGTATTCAGTCACCTTTTTGTTTTGTTTTTCCTTTCTCTCTTCTGCCGATGTATCTTTAATTTTCTTTTCTTTTTCTTCCATTACGTTTATCATCATATAAACGTATCGTCTTTCTTTAGAATTCCAATCCAAATATGACAAATGACCACAATATAAAATTAAAGATATCATTTAAAAAAATCTCACATTGCTAACAATATAAAGAGCTTACTTTCAAGCTTCCAACTCTCACAAATTGAGGATAGATGAAACTTCTCAACTACACCTCTTCCTCCACTATCCTGCTTTATACCTGATCCCTGGCTACTTTGAGGCTGCTCGAAAAGTCTATGCTGCCTGCGAACCGCCATTATATTTCAAGTCTTTCTGCCACATACTCCGCATATATCATCCAATACTAACTGTAGTCTAGTGGGTTTACGAAATGTATAGACATCTTCTTTGGTTATTCCGTAGAATGGCGCGTTTGACGGACGCTTGACTTTGTCAAGCACGGACGTGAAGCAACACGTCCCTTACGTTCACTTCCCATATCATATACTATCCATACAGAAGGAAATGATAAAAACTATCATATACTATCAACACCGCATTATATATTATCCATACACGGAAAGGAGAACAACAAATCATAATACACTATCAAAAGCCAAAATAAATATTATACCCACAGAAGGGAGAAAAATCTAACCACAATATACTATCAAAAAACACAAATATACTATCAACACAACGGGACTGAAAGTAAACCAGATATATGCTATCAACACAGTAGGGAGGGATAACCACAAATATAATATCCACACACGTGAAGGAGAAGAATAACTGCACACACATACCATACCATCCAGATTAACGTGCGTGCACGAATAAAACAATGCACTCTACTATTCAAAAACACACAGAGACATTACCATATCAGAATAGGAGTCGGTGTTTAAAATCACAATACTCCAGACTCGTACGAAATGGCAACTTGAATACTCCCTTCTATAGAGATATCAATTGAGAAAAGGGCCGGGGACTGGTGAACTTCAGATGCACCTGGTTACAGGTTCCATTTCGCATGCCTGACACCAGACACATCGACGGCTCTAGTCATTGTCCCAATCGATTGTAGCTAATGGGAGTGCAAAGACCACATGAGATGACTCAGCACACCAATCTTCTCGTCCTCGGACAGCGAAGGCTTCCCATATTCTCCTATACAGCAACGTGGCTGATGAAGTTTTTTGTGGCTGTTGTTTATGTGGCTGTCGTACTGGGAATGGCTGTGGAATTGCACACCCGAGATAAGATCTGACACAGTTGGCACATCAGGATGTAAGGCAGGGTTCTTTCTTCCGTCACTTGTTTCTTTTTCGTCTCCTCCATCTCCTCCTCTACGCTTTTCGCACTTTCGTCAGTCGTCTTAATAGCCAGGTCGTCAAGGAGGCGATAGACATACACGAGATGCATTTGTAGTTCCATGAGTTTTGAAATCATCTAGTCTTCTCTTAGTTGATCAATTAAGGATGGGTAGTCAGACTGACGAGTGCTTCTTTTTATATACTTTAAGCACAGAGGTGAAGATGTATAAGGCCTTGTGTATGCAAAATGGAACACTTGTTGCATTTTGTTTAATCATTATGCAACATTAAAATTACACTGTAGTCACTTAGTTATATTTATCTTATTATCTATTCCACATAAAATACAATACCAGATTGCCTATTTTTGGTTTTTCGCAAATCATGTTTTACCTGCCCATTTTGATGTCAGTCTGTTTTTGTAAAAGCAAATTATGTAACATTTTTCACGTATGCTCTATACATGATATCTGACAATGTCACACTCACCCACCCTATAAAACCTGTTTACATTATAAACAGACTTATAACAATATGAAAGCAGTATTGATTTTGGAATCTATTTCCTTAATTTGCTATTCTTAGAGTGTTTATGCTGTATATCATTTTCTATATCATTACCTGTAAACTGCTCTAAAAATGCATCATCAGTCCTAAAACAACAGTAACACAGCCACCTGTGAAGCATTAAATTGTACATCAGCATTATCCCTTTGTGTTGCTCTGGTTTAAATCATTACTCTCATTGCTTTGTTTCAGTCTACGCTTTGCTCTGTGCTTTTATTTGCAAGTCGTCTGCTTTGACCTTTTTCAATTAATTGGTAATGTTTTTGATGTTGCATTCCACGCTGAACTCGACATGAATCTTGTATCTTCTGGTGATTTGTCAACTTTAGCTATTTCTCCATTATACTATAATCACCTTGCATTTATTTTGCAACCAATTTAAAAGTTAACATTAAAATAATAATAATAATAATAATAATAATAATAATAATAATAATAATAATAATAATAATGAATATCTGAATGGATTGAAGGATGTGTGGACGGACGGACAGACAGACAGACAGACAGACAGACAGTTTTTAAAATGTACTGTAAGTTCAGCGCATATTACGGTAAATTTTTTCAAAAAAAAATACATGAATTTCTACCTTAAGCAGGTAAAATATAGGCATATCTCATTTAATCTTCGTCTCAATAATAGAAATAATATAAAAGTACATATATAGCTATATAAGATGAACATTAACATTTTGAATTGTATATCAGTCTATGTTGTACACGACAACTGACTTCTGAAGTTAGCAAAGTTGCAGATGGCATTTGACCACCCTTTTCAGTTGACGTTGTTGGAATAGTAAAGGTCAGGTTGCGAGTTGTGCGTTTACCGTTTATATTATTGTATAAGCCCAACTTGTCAAAGGGTATTGTACTATATATAATAATAATAACAATAATAATCACTATAACTCACTCCCTTTCGGTACTCGTTATCTAAGAGATGACCGCCCTCGATACAATTGCCCGGTTCGAGTATGATAATAGATATAGTAAACTGAGCAGATATATTCAACAAACAACTACGAGCCCCCGTAAACATAAACAAACAATTTAATCAAATGCATACACAATTATGAAACTTCCTTTCATTAGGAATACACGCTGATTAGAAATAAAACTTTCACCGAATTACAATAAAGTTTGAAATAGATTTAAGCAAATTAACCGATCTATTGCTGATAGCTTTAAATCATCATAGGATCGAGTGGTACAATCGAAGTCAACGCTTTGATCGATTTTCTTAACCTGCTATTCCTCGATCCCGGTCACTGTTCAATTCAATGTTGGTTCTAGAAGACACTGTCTCGTCCGTCTCTAGATAATCTGCACCCGTGGATGTTTCCGCTCGATTCCGGACTTGTCCACTATATCATGCGCTCACTGCAATTCCCGTTTCCCAATTCCTTTTCTAAAGTGTACGTTGCAATTTACGTAACTTCAAGATGTTCCAAAAAGCTAGTTTCTCCCTTTCAAAAGAAATAAGAACAATATATAAGGCTCTCGTTACAATTGTAACAGTTGAGACTTTTCATTATTCCTGGTTCGAAAATCAGATATTTATATAAGTGATAACAACTTTATGGCTAGTAATTAACTACACATGTCCTCAAATGACTGTAGTTAAACAAATTGCGAACTATTCTTCGAGGCTTTGAATTCTGGCCCCGCCTTAATTTACATAGCACATAAATTGAATACACTGTTGCTACATCATCTATGAAATCTAAATTCTGATTTCTCTTTTGCAGAGAAATTTTAGACGAACTAAAGTTTTCAATAAGGAGATATTAAGTACTACGAAATTTCGTGTGGAAACACATCCCTTATTTAACTGTGAACAATCAAAATCAAATGTATTTTTGTGCATTTTTATCTGAATACTCAGCTGTCATCTTTGAGTAAGTTGCCAAGCAGAAATACTGTGACATCATGCTTTAGAGTTTTTTCTATGACAGGTTTTCCTCCATTTTTGTCATCAGAGTCTTATATGACAGGATTGCCTCCGTTTCTATCATCAGAGTCTTCTATAACAGGTTTGTCTTCATTTCAGCCATATACGACTGTACTGAAGTAAAGACAGAAACTCCGAGTTCGTTTCATTTTAAGTTATTATGCTAGATACAAGTCTCTAGCTGGCACAAATCCATCAGGAGTGATTACATTAGTACTGAACCTATGGTGTGGCAGTATTAGTGACAAACAGATCACAGAGAGATAAGCAATTCTTCAGATATTTTTTCTTGTGGAAATTATACATAATCTAAGATTACTTGTAACCACATTGACTTCTGCATTTGCATATAAAAATCAGCCTTAAATATTCTAAAGTACACAGACTTTAGTATTTATTAAAAACATGATAACCAATTTTCCCAGACTTCTCGATACCAGCTTCTTAAAGTGTAATGAAAGAATTAAAAAATATATTTAGAACCAGAAAGGTTACTGGCTCTGAATTTTAATATTTACCACTGATTTTTTTTAAAATAACCAGTATAGCTTGACAGATTATATAACCTCTATTTCCAGATTGATTCTACATATCTTTGTTGACAATTAAAAGTACAACGTTTATGTAAGGGATTATTTTAATTGCAAAATTTATTTTTTAGAGTCAGTCTGCATTTTATTTTTATTTAATTTTATTTAATTTATGTATTTATATATTATTATTATTATTATTATTATTATTATTATTATTATTTGTTACGTGCTTAGGCTCGAATAAACAGTAACATAGAAAGAGTGAAAATAACAAGCTTGTAAAAACTTAATAAACAATTTATTCAGCACAAATATTTTACAGAAAAGAAAAATAAACTTACTTTTTAAGAATCAATTCCAAAATTAATCCAAAAATAATTCAAAATATAATCCACTAGAGAAATTGCAAAAGTCCTGGTAATTAAATGTCCAAATAATTCCCAGTTCGAATATTAGTGAAGTTTCTATGATGGAAGACGATGTCACGTGCTGAAGTCAGTTCTTGATAATGAAATTCAATGGGGACAATTATTTTCCAGATAAATAACAAAATAAATCCTCTTGATCCAAACGAATTAAAATAATTTCCAGCACAAGGTAATTTAAAATAGCTCAAAACGACACAACTTAATATTCTATCAGCCCAAGTTCTACTAAATAGTTCGCTCCAAAACATAATTTATATAACTGTTTTTCCGTAAACAAGAAAAGGGTCACATGATCTTCTAGAATCTTTTAGAACAAATATACGTTCACAAAATCTCGTACACCCAACTAAAAATATCAAGATGTTTATAACAAAGCTACATAATCAATCATTTTAAAAGCTTGATTACAACTCTGAAGACAGGTCAGAAATAAAGTCAACACATGGTGTTTATTCTTAGGGTACATTTCATCCCACTTTCTTAAAAAAATATCTCCCAATGAATGAATCTTAAACTTAAAATGTCAAATTTGAATAAGGCTCTCTCTCTCTCTCTCTCTCTCTCTCTCTCTCTCTCTCTCTCTCTCATATTTGCATAATATGGTATGGCATCTCGATATACATATATACGTATGCGACATCAGGGACATAATATATTAGCAAGATAAGCCCTGACGAAATAAATATAGCAGCATAACAAAAGTACCATCACCCCAAATCTCTCTCTCTCTCTCTCTCTCTCTCTCTCTCTCTCATATTTGCATAATATGGTATGGTATCTCGATATACATATATACGTATGCGAAATCAGGGACATAATACATTAGCAAGATAAGCCCTGACGAAATATTGATCAGCATAACAACAGTACTGATCAAAGGCATTCAAGATAGTGTCGGGTCATACACACAGGATTTTATTTATATAATCTTATGCTAGCCTTGCCAAATGGCTATTTAACTTTATTGATCATGACATATTTTCAATGGTCCATTTCAGACGAAACAATCCGTCCATTTCATGTGAGAATAATTGTGAATAACATCACAAGGGATCATCGTTCAAAACATGAGGATGTGTATATGTATGTGTCCGTGTGTGTGTGTGTAAGAGAAAGAGAGAGAGAGAGGTTACGGATTGAGTGAGCATGTGCTGAACTATTTAAAAGGCAGACTCTTTTCTTACGGCAACCGTGTACTTTACAAGGGATTAATGGGTAAAGTGTCGAATAAAATGTAGTATTCTATGTATTCTGGCTGGCGTTATATGAGCCAGCCTGTGTGTTTTTACAGAATATTTTTTTGGGGGTGATGTTTGTTACTTTCTGTTGTTATTTCTGCCTTGGATCCACGTTTTAAAGTGTTACCTTTCCTCAGCGACGCACGAATTAATGAAATATTGATCAAACATTTGCAGAATACATCAGAAGTCATTACTACAGTGACGGCGGAATGTCACTTATCAATCACCGGTGGTTGATAGTGACGGACAGAACTGTCACTTTTACCACAGCTAACTGAGCAGTTATGCGTATCTGCCACTTGTTCTGGTAAGGATGCTCAACCAGTTTACATAAGGCTCAAATCAGACATTGGTCAGAGTGATATCATATGTAAAGGTACCAGATGTTCTTGCATGCAAGAACATTTTGGTCATGTATATGTAACTGGCGTTCAGACTTCAAAAACTGTCCCCACTCTAGATGCAGATATCATTTAAACGATCAGGTTAAAGGAATATTGGATAATCATAATGTAAAAATGTCCGCATAACATGCTAGTATAAATTGTAAGTGGGTTTGACATCATATGTCTCCATGTGAATAGCAACAAATTATATGCATCATTAACAGAAAATAGGGACTCAAATCAAAAATTCTTTCACAGATGAAACAAAGGAAGCATAATTATATTAGTAAAATTATGAATATTAATCCAGTAAAACTGCAAAACATGAATATTATTAAATATTCCATAAACTTGAAAGTTCATGATTATTCATTAGGAACGATCTCTAATTTGTGTTATAATCTTTAGGTAAATTTGTTAAAATTGGCGTTTTGTTATATCTGCAAGCAATTAATGATTAAGGTTGTCTTATGTAAGTCTTTTTGCTCAAAATGGTCAATAAGATTAGGTCTTTAATGTCTTTGTTATCACACGCAACATGTCAACATCCGTTGGATATTTTCAGTTTATTTTTTTGGAGCTGAAATGGTTGGTAATGTTCGTAGCTGAGATAACATTAACCAATCAATAACGGGTCGATGAGTTTAAAATCACATTGTGAACTGGCAAGAAATACAGCCATATCAAACTTGACATTTTCGAAAAAATGGGGAGAGTTGCATATTACACTTGCCAGGGATCTAAAAGAAAATCCTCGGTATGCAAATTTTGTTTTGGTAAAGTGGTACTTTATTTTGATTCATTCTAAGTCAGGAAGTATCAGCTAACATAATAGCAGGCAGAGAGATTAGGGCACATGTTAATCGATTGTCAGTGCCTCGTGTTTTCATGTTTTACTTGATTATCACATAAACGTTTCCAATGGCAACTTTGTTTAATGTCTTGGTGTCAAGCAATACGATGAACCTTATTCTTATGTGACAGATCGACAGAAAGGTGTTAATAGATCTTGTTTTGATAAACATAACATCATGTCAAAGTAGGACTGCAACCCAAAAATGCATGCATAATCTTCTGAATTATTGCAAGGACAAAATTATTGCGATTTTTCTATATCGTAGTGACTCCAATTTTTTCAGTGTAGTTCTGCACCTTTAAAATTCTATGATGAACCCTAACTTGCTGACATGCATGTATTTCCCATATGTTTTCGCATCTAACGGCTGTTCGTGTACTTTCCAGCCTTAATTATTTGGCCATATCTTTGATGTCATAGTACCAACCATTCCAATTATATGGATCAGTCAAATGCTAAGTGTTGCACTTGTGTGTTGCTAGTGTTATACTAAGAGGCAAATACAGTAAGACACTGGAGTTTAGAAAGGATGTACATTACGGTTGTATATGCTTCAATGCAGATGTTTGCGTTTTTCTGTCACGTGTAAGGTTAAATCCATGCGAGTAAGACCATCTCTTACAAAGTGATACGGACATATATCGACAAAAACGTCACTGTAATGTGATCTCATAAGAATTTAATCACCGTGTGTAATAAAATAATGATCATTAAGTTTGTATTTCCTTTCAATCGTTTCTGGAATGAGGAACCTGCTTACGTAAGTATTGTGAAGACTCAGACCTTAAGAATTATGGATGAGTTTTCTTTTGTCCGTATTGCCTCCATTTATATCTTGAGAGTCTTCTATGACATGTTTGCCTCCATTTCTATCATAATAATGTTATATGACACGTTTGCCTCTCTTTCTATTATCAGTCTTCAATGACAGGAATGTCTTCATTTCTATCATCAGTGCCTCCTATGACAGGATTGTCTCCATTTTTATCATCATATTTTTCTATGCCAGGATTGCTTTCATTTTAGCTATAATTGACTGTATATAAGTGAGGACAGAAAATTCGAGTTTGCTTCATTTTAAATTATTACTCTATTATGTCTATAAATCCCATGCTAGATACAAGTCTCTAGATGGCACAAATCCATCAGGTGTGATGAACCTATGGCATGGCAGTATTAGTGACAAAAAGATCACAGAGAGATATTGAATTCTTCATATTTGGTGGGCACGCTACGGATACTAGGAACAGACGTAAGGTGAAGTTGCTTGCTATTGTAAAATGCTCAATGGAGTGAATGTTGCCAGATAGGTATGTTGGACTGGAGTCCGTCTGTGAAACTATATATATATATATATATATATATATATATATATATATATATATATATATATATATATATATATATATATATATATAATAGATAGCGAGAGATAAAGAAATAAATATACACCAACCATAACAGATGGTGCTATCCATGGATTATATACAAGAATGCTTGAAATATAATAGGCAAAATCACATTTTTAATACAAATAATAATATCATACAGGTGGGAGAAAAGCAATATACCCTAAATAAAATGATGTAACCTAACAAGGATGCTATCAATGTAAAACAAGGGGTAAGATTCAATGGGGTTCAATCTGGAGCTCCTCCAAATTCTGACTCTTTTAAGCTTACCTATACACAGATTCAAAATGGTGACATTTTCAGATCACTGTATAGTATTATGTGCATGAAAATCGGTGGCTAGAGATCTCGGCCTATAACAGAGTTACAGAATCGGCCCATCCAAATTAATTAAGAAATCTCAAATTGGCCTTACCTTTGATCTTGTATAGCTTTGTAAGAGCTGTTATTATCATCCTGTACATTTAAAACAATTACCGTTTTCGACCAAAGTAAAACGTTTGTCGGTGAACCATAACTTTGATCTCGTATGACCTCTTAAGATGGGCGAAGATACAAAAATTGTATACTAAAAACTAAAAACTTAAATGCATAACACTTAGAACTGTCTGCTTTGTCGCTATACTTGTCTTGTATTCAAAATAATAATATCGATTTTACTTACTTAGCTTACTAGTTTTGCAAGGAAAAGACGATTGAAACTTAAAATACTGGAAAACAGTTACTGTTGATACAATTGACTGTATACGACTGGGACGTGCGACTGCAATCAGCTTTACACGTATGAACATATGTTTACACTCACATGTTATATCTTCAACATAATTAACAATTTACATATCGACAGGACAAGGCCAGATTCAAACGGTTAGCTATATAAGTTAAAAAATCTATGTGACCATTTGAAACAAAGAACATTATATCCACGCTGCTATTATATTAATCGTGTACCGATAGGCCGAGTATGTAATGGGCCGCGTCCATTATGAACCGTTTGGGATAGGCCGAGTTCGTTATGGGCCGAGAATGTTAAAGACCTGGATATGATACGGACGGCGTAATCCCAGAATCTTAGTTGCTAACGTGATAGAGGATACTTTATTTTGTAACTATTTTTCAAGAACAAAAACTGTTTGCTTTTCGTTACTTTGACTGAGGAAGAGTTCCATTCGGAAGCCGAAAAAAAGTAATCGTCGTTTACACCAAGTAAAACAAGTAATAATAAAAGGTACGAAACAACAAAGCTGTTTAAAATGAAAAAAATAATTTATTTGCCTTTTAATACAAGGAGCAAACAGTAAAAAGAAGTTTCGACAATGCATTTTAAATCGCAAATAATGATAAAATTACAAACAAATTTCATCATGATTACCGTTCTTATTAACCTTTAGTGCAAATCTAAATTAAATTCCATGCTAAAAGCCCTGATGCACCAGCAGTGGTTCGTGTAATTATGAGGTGGCAAAATTCTTTTCCTGAATCACACTAATACAATTCAAGTCTACATTTCCAAATATGTTATTTTCTTACCAATATGTAATTTCAGAGAAAATTCACTTGAATTAAATAATACAAATACAATAGATCCAACAAAAATGAATTACTGCACACACAAAAATACACAAAATTCTAATAAATTCTTAAAGCACGAATAAATAATTTCTAGATAAACAAATTATATGGTCCTCTCCTTGACCTCTGATCACAATGAGCATTTTCTACAATGAATTACCATGCAATAGAGAACAAACTCTGGAAGACTAATCGTTTGTTTAAAATAAAATCGTAATTACAATTAAAGTCTATTCCTACAATTACAATATAGAATGTGAAATACATCAGGCATAACAGGGAAATTTAAAGGGGATTTCCAATAACGTAGACCTAGAACCAGATTCAAAAACGTTTGTTTACTTCAATTAATAATCATCCGAATATTACACTAATATAAATAGATAATATTTCAGTTATATATTAGGTGCTTACATAATTAAAATAATCAATGATTCAATTCAAGTAAGCAATGATACTAATTTTGGAAATGGTAAAATCCAGTATACAAGGTTACAATTATAAATAACATATATAAAATTAAAAAGATTAAAAAAAAACAACAAACACTACAAACTACATTTATTCAACAATGCTATTTAGCGATAAGTTCTTGCTGTATGAAAACAATATGGAACATAATGTAACTATAGACGGAATGCTAAATATATTTGTTGAATACTACCTTCCATTTATATTACACATTGATGTCCATTACATGGGTATGCTTATGTTGTTATTACTTCATGAAGATATGTCCTTTATTAAAGACGAAACATTTAACATTTGTCTTTCTCTACCCAAGAAAATTGACAATGGCCTTTATTACATTTCCTGTTCTTTTCTCCTTTGCTGTAATTTCGATTTCTGTACCTCCAAATGTCATGGAAAAAACCACTTCTCTCTGGTTCCTTGGAACACCTTTGTCTACAATATTCACAGTGACGTATCCAAGCTTTACGCATCCGTCATCTGTGACGTACATTGGGGATTTCTGGGTTGAGGCATATATCGGAAATCCAACGGAACTTTGACTTTCAGTCGACGGTATGTAAGAACGTCCTGTTGTAAAGACGTTTAATGCCACAGATTCGCCTATTTCAACATACTTATCAAATATGTCGCAGCAACGTGGACCTGCATCGACCTCTATTCTCTTCCTAATGTCATGCTTTTCATTGTCAAACGGGAGTGTGACGTCAACACCGTATGTGTATTTGCAGACACGATGTGAAACAGAATATTGACTATGGCCAAAAACTACTGCCCCCTTCAAGACCACTAATCCTGCCTCATGCGGTATGATGCCTTTGATGTTAGGAAAGCTGGAACGAATGGCATGTTGAAGCATCTTGGACTCAGAAAATCCTCCCACCATCAGAATGCTGGATACGCTGCGGACAATCTTGTCTTTCATCAGCTCGTTCACATGTGATACAGTGCTTTGAGTAGCATTAGAGAAGAGATTTTTCATTACTGGGGCCTTTATACGAAGCTTGTCACCTGTCAAGGACACTTCGTTGGCATATGGTGTCTGCATAATGGCTATGCGAAGATCTTCACCAGATTCATCCTCAAAGATTTCTTTCAAGGAGGACGGCAATCGAATTGAAACTTTAGTATCGTTATCCGGAGCAATATCTCTTTTCTTTATCTCAAACTCTCTAAACATGTCCAGATAGTCCTCTTTATTCTCAACCTGGAAGCGGTGAAACACTGACTTTGAAACCAGGCTAATTAAAAACTGCCTATAAGCTTCGTCTACTTGAATTCCTCCCCATGCTCCACCACTGGCTTTATGAAGTTCTTTCAGTTTTCCATCAGATAAAACTTCGTGAACAGTGATATCTACCGTTCCACCTATGTAAGATACATAAATATCATAATTGTACTGCGTTACATATATACTTTCTTTAAAAACATATTTATAAGAAATACTTATGTTTGTTGGCTATTTTTTTTTAGAGTATGACAAAAAAGCATCTGCTAACCGAACATTTACGAAATAAAAATCAACTTTAGTTTCGATTTATATTTTCAGATTATATATGTAATTTAGAAGCAATGTAAAATTAATGACAAAATAACGAAGTGATTAATTAACCTCCAGCATCCAGCACCATGTATACTGAGCCCGGCTTGAAAGAAACTATTCCTCCTCCTTCAATCATCTTCTCAACTGGCAGAAGTCGGCAGAAAATGGACGCTGTTTCTGGTTCTAGTGCTATCTTCAGGTTTTCGTTTTTAATCCCGGCCTGTGAAAGACATTTGTTGATGCTTTTTTAGAAAAATATCAAATCTCTTTATATCTCATTGTTCGATCTGAGTGACAGGCTTATCAACAGCCTCTTACATTCAAAAGAATTAGTAATCAAATACGTGGAAAAAGCTAGCCACTGAAGTAGTGAAGAAATTGATTCAGCTTTAATATCTGAAGAAAACTGTGTCTGAGTGATTATTTAGTTGATATATCTTTCTTCAAGGTCAAGCATGCATATTTCAGCAGGAACGAAAGCTTCTAGTGCAGTACAATGGTTAATGTCATTTTCCTTACAATAAAATGGCTGAAATTTATCACAACTTTGTTTATCTTCGACTATTAATGATATGTTATATCGTTATGTTTTTAGATGGGAGGTCGGTGATCAGTTCTACTATGATTGCCATTAGATTGTTATCTTATCAGGTCACAATTTCAAACTTCAAGCTGATATTTTTATACCAGTCCCTGTTCTTATTATCGATATAAAAAATTAGTTGATCATACTCATTCGAATGATAATATGCTCTATTCGAACATTGCATTTACTCCACTTGTAAAAATATATATTTTCACAGCCGTGCGAAATATAGTCTCGTGTCATTGCACAATTATTTTCAGTCATAAATAAATACTTTGAAGCAATACGTGTTAGAAATAATTCAATTTTTGAAACACACTTTCAAAGTTCTGTTCTTATCACATCTATTTTAGACAGAACGATCAACGCCTGGCTTTATAAGTACAGGTAGATGATGACGGTAAACAGAAAGCTTTATGCAAGATATGTCATACAATAACAAGGCATTATGGCATAAATCCATATAAATTATTGGCACTTAATGCAAGCGTTATATTAGAATGAGTATACCATGACCATAGCACTAAAATATTCAACAACTGTAAATATCTTGATAATAGTTCAAATTGATACGGATTTGTCAAAGCAACCTCAACTGCAGCCTCCCGCATGAATTGTTTGGCGGCATCAGTCCAGATGGCGGGAACTGTCAGAACCCACGTAATCTCATCTTCTCCGATGTTCCCACTGGCCAATCGATCTTTGCTGGTTGTCATCATGTCCTCTTTTAGGTAACGAATGACGAGTGAGAAGACGGTTTTTGCAGGTAAAGATTTTTGAGTTTCGTCTTCTATCTCTATATTTCTATCCAATCCCTGTATAGAAGAGATAATTGAATAGATGATTTCGGAAAAAAGACTGCATAATACAATTGTATTTCATGCTTGTGTGATCTACAAAAATGAATGCTAATCAATACATCAAAACTCCTTATGGTCTATGAGCGATCGGGAAATTCTGTAAATTGTGTAAAGCAGTGTACTGATTTAAATAAAATTGTGCATATTGATAGTTTCGAACATGGACTCCCGAAAACCAATACATCGATTGCGCATAATGCCTAATAATTGCAACCCATAAATAGAATAATGATATGAAAGAAAAGAAGATACGAAACAAAAAACAATTCTCATCTGCTTGAAGTTACATGATGCTGTTTATTCTGATAATTTCGATAATCCACAAAAAAACTTATGTTAAGAAATGACATTTCAGTACAAGAAAATATAACTTGAGATAACGGAGGAGTGGAAAGTGGTTATATATATATATATATATATATATATATATATATATATATATATATATATATATATATATATATATATATATATATATTGATAGATAGATAAATAGAAATCTATATATCTGTATGTGTGACTACTTTTAGATAACTTTTAGCATTATATGTATATATCCCGACACAATACGAAAAGCGTGTCATTGTTGAATATAAAATAAGCAAATCTAAAATTATAAGTTGTCTTCTAAAAAATGATTATAAAATTTTAAAACTTCCTTACATTGGAATAATATCTTTAAAGTTAAAAAATGAGTAAACTGGTATTCAAGCATATAGCTATAATTGTAGCTTGAAATGAAGTTTCGAGTACAGCTTTAATTTAAACATAATAGCCAAAATATGATGTGCATAGTTTTTTATAAATGGAATCGTTATATGCATAACTATATTTCTAGTTAATAAAATTCCTTAAAATAGTTTCCAAGTAACCGAATAATTTTCAATGCATAACACTGACCCCTTTTTTAGGACTGGTCATAATATGAACCACGATGTATTAGTTCGAATAATAATAATAATAATAACAATAATAATAATAATAATAATAATAATAATAATATTATTATTATTATTATTATTATAATTATTATTATTATTATTATTATTATTATTATTATTATTATTATTATTATTATTATTATTATTTCACCACGACACTGGTAATTAAGTCTTTGACATGGTTCTTTGGCGTTTGTCAAAATCGGTTTGCATCATGATATACACTCTATTTCTCCGCAGACTTACTATACCATTTATTTATTTTCTAATAATATGAATATTCCGGACATATTGATGATAAGAAACACCTGATCACATTTATCAACTGACATGTCACTTGATTCATTGTGATTGTCAAGAATCTAAACTGCATCATCATAATTGTAAGAGCAGCATCGACATTATCATCATCAACATCATCATCATCATCATCATCATTATTATCGGTTGTTGTGAAGTTTTTGATTATTTTGTATTGTTGCAGTTGTTGTTTTTATTGAAAGTTAGTGGTGATATTGGTGTTGATGTATGTTACCATTTTACCATGCAGCATCATTTTGAAGCGTCTGAAGTAATACCATCTGTTGTGTTCATTGGTGTCATCAGATGCTAACTCAATATACTTGGTTTCAGCTTCATACCCAAAGGAATGCAAAGTTTTCGCGTCCGGTTTTATGAACACTGTCGTCGGGGCCTTCATTGATATATAATGTCCCCCATACCACAGCCTTCCGCTGATCTTCGTTGGATCTGTATTGTACTCGTGTTTGAACGAGAACGCCCAGCCGGAATAAGTAGTTCCAAAATCGATAGAGACGACTAGAATAGATTTTGATGCCTAAGGATAGATATAAAGGCAGGTATTTGTTGCTGTTTTACTTCCATGTACAAATTGTCTTATTTTTTTTTGTTTCGATTCATAAAATATTATTTTATTATACACTTCATAATATATAACAGATGTACGTAAGTCATATTCTCGAGTGAATTCAGAATAATTTTATATGACATCATATTTAAGGGCACAAGAAAACAAAACTAATATTTAAAAAAAGTATTTGTATTTCTTAAGGTTTGTATTTTACAAAACGAATTAAAGTATTTACCATTGCTGTTTTTATCCTAAGACATGGGCGAAACAATCAACCTGCAAGATAAAGGAAGATAAGATTACTTCAAATGGGTATACTATAAAGCAAACATTCCAACAAGGAAGAATATCAGATCAAACAATTCCAAACCGAAATCTTTTGTACATGTAATCTTCTTTTGAGTTGCTTCATCAACAACATCAAAAATACTCCAGAAGCAAAGATCATATTGAAATGCACAAATGACAACAAACTAAACAGCTCCAGGTCCCCATTCCCCCCTTCACAAACCACAAACTCCCACCGCATTTGAGAGAGAGAGAGAGAGAGAGAGAGGGAGAGAGAGAGAAAGATTACAAATATACACCAAACAGAACTGCAAGTGTTATCCTTGATTGTCAATGATGATACTTGACAATACTAGACAGGACTATTATATAATATAACCTATATTATCGTACAGGTAAGAGAAAAAGTATTTTGGTCTCTACGGAGATTCAAATCGAGTTCCGAGGGTAAACATCACCCATCGCATAACCTGCATGCACCAAGCCATATACTATAACGACTAAGCACACATCACCAAAACCGGTGCTGCACTCAATGGTGCCACGTTTGGTATTTCGTTTTCGATTTAGATATAAGAAACAGACACTGTAGACTTTTAGTTCGTGTCCAGACCAGCAAGATATTTGCCATTTCCACCTGCCAATCAATTGTGAGAAAACTATACGGATTAAAACTAGCCAGCGCGTTTCGACAAAAATGTTAGTCAGAAATTGATTCCACAACCTGCACCTTTACAGTCGCTCGAAGAGAGCTTGTACGGTATTCGTTTGCTTCTGCAGAGTAAGAATGTCTACAACAACCAACCGATTACCCTTGGTGAATATTACCATGTGGAGCAATACTGCTCAGCGATGCA
Organism: Unio pictorum; assembly: GCA_030141615.1. Taxonomy (NCBI): domain Eukaryota; kingdom Metazoa; phylum Mollusca; class Bivalvia; order Unionida; family Unionidae; genus Unio; species Unio pictorum. The sequence goes on from JARLTB010000108.1 coordinate 11,060,736, forward strand.
TTTTTGTGAGAGGAATTGCATGAAGGCCTAGTACATTCGGTACTGCCACTAGGATTTGTGTTAACACGTCACTAATCTGCTCATTCACAATATCACGATGGCCAACGCGAAGGTGGTTATTTCGTCAGTACATATCCGTCGTTTGGAAAAGCCGGGAACAAATTAATTTTTGGTCTATCCTCCCATGTGATGGTACTTGGATTGGATCATATATGCGTGTGTGCGAATTTACGTTGGTTCCGAAGATATTTCATGTACAGTTCGTGCTTGATATATTCTGCACAACCACGAGTGAGAGACCTTTAATCTTTTAAGTGTTTTTGTGAGACCTCTATGGTACAACCGTAGTTGAATACATTTTGGGTTGCAATCTAACATTCTACTTGATTGGGTAACTGGAACATTTGTGTCTGATCTTATTGATGGCACTAAATATCGGCATATCTTTCAGATAATCGTTGATATCGAGATCATTACCAATATTAGTTGTTACATGTCCGCTTACATATTAGTGGCGGTAATGTGCATCAGCAACAAACCAGTGTCGATGTAAAATAGTTTTACTTAATCACCGTACCTCGGTTTGATATTGTCATAATATAACTAGTATATGAGCAGCTTCGATAATTTCAGCACAATCGTACCCACACAGATTGTTTTTTTCAGTTTGAATTTCGATGATTTTTATTTACTGTGAACGGTTACATGTCCAAATTCAACGATATTCTGGACTAAAATGATCATCAGCTTAAAAATGTCCTGTCAATTCGTTGGTGGCCTCTTCCGTGTTTATCTGAACATAGAGAGCCATCCACGCTTGCTGACGAAATAAAAGCACTCGGTGGATCCTACTCGCACGCAAGCACAATCTCAAATAGAACTGCATGTTTCTAACGTGCAGTAATAGTTATGTTTGAACCGAAGACTGGGTACAAGTATGATGCCTTTTGGCGTATTTCCGGACCGACTCATCCAATATCGCGTACTGATACGAGAACAACCACAAAGTGGACATCAACAACTCTTCTGGGACCAGCGGATAATAATTGTATGCTCGTATAAATGCTCTGGATATTACAGATTGATTTCAAACATTTATCCATTTTACTGTACAATCAATGATCGTGGACATCTCTTTTCAGATCAATGTGTGTATGATAGATCCAGTGAAATCCGCCAACAGGAAGTAGATGCATTTGGTCCATCCATTGAGAGTATTGGTATCTAGATACATGATGTAACTGTTCGGGTCAACTGGGTTATTCCCTGACACGATTGGCTCGTTAAAACGAATGTATATATTACTCGACATGGATATTCCACCACGATAAACATATCATAAAAGTGTCAGTGAGAAATTCCAGATCGATTTTGGACTAGTACAACTATGCATCCCAGCCCATACGCGGTAACGAAAAGTAATGCGTTTGATCAAGCTTTTTCACGTACATTGCAGTAACAGGTCTTTGCATGAAATACAACAGCGAGCAACAAGACATCGTTTAGCAGATATAGATAGTGGCAACATTTTGCTCACTAAAACTTTATCCAACACATGGGTACGATCAGCTATAATTTCCAGATGCATTTATTAATAATCATCGTATTAATATAATTCCTGTGCGGCAATGCAACCCAGAATAGCAGTAATGATCAAATATTAAATTAATTATGTAATAAATAGAGCATTTTCTAAACGTTAGCTTAATCAGATCATTTTTAAACAAACCTGTGAGAGGTGTGTAAGGCATTTTAAAAAAAAATGTTAATCATTACTCTCTCTCTCTCTCTCTCTCTCTGTCTCTCTCTCTCTCTCTCTCTCTCTCAAGAGAAAAAGGACAGATAAACAGATTTTCAAAGCGAACTAAAATGAAGCATTATTCATGTTCTATTCAAAACATCTTTAAAAATAAGAAATTGAATCCATGACATTGGCATTAAATCTTGTATCAACCATGCATTCGGTTGTCATGACGACATTACAAACACCATGTATTATCATATAGTACAATTCAAGTTATTTCCTTAAATGAACTGTTAGGTTTGGTACTCGTGTTTTGGAATTTTACCCAAAAAATTAAAAACAATGAATACTTCTAGAAACGGCCTATAATAGTTTCCGTCTCGTGTGAATGGACTTACGATATAAAAATTGACATGGTTAAATATCTTTGACCAGAACTGTAACTCTGTCCATGATGCGATTGTTTCGCAAACTCTTCATCAACACTTGGTGCATTTAATACGCTTTCTCCTAAACAGAACACTTAACGTCTTTTTTTTACGTTTAGATAAACTAATCTGTCCTTGATCCATTAAGTCAATTGTATATATCATCTTCCTCTTATACCAATTTATCATTAAATACTGAATCCGATCAAACATTCATTTTGTAATGCTGCTTATTTCCTGTCTAAATTAGCAGCAGAAGTGGGGAAACAGACCCAAAAAGAGTGGCCGCCATTTTGGGGATGTGTCCCACCATTTCATCCTTCGTATCAGAAAATGGGGTAGCACAATTAAGTTTTCACCAACTGAGGTTGACTCAATAAATTATCCAAATAATAAACAGAGGATTATAAGAGACCAAATCAAGAATACAAATACGCAGCCAGGTTTTGAAGCGATCCCTCATCAAGTCCCCGTGCTGCGAAATGGATGCTTAAATAGGTGCTGCTTTAGCCAAGTAGAGTTGATTCATTAAACTATCCAACTATTATTATCATCATATCTTTCAATTGCTCTATTATTTCCCTCTACAAGATACGCGTAAATAAATAAAAAAAGTGTTTTTGCCCTTGAATACAGTTCCGCATTTCAAACATGGTGTGGTCCAATTATGCGACTTCAAACACTTGTAAATTGATAGTCGAAGTGCTCAATACGGCAACTGTTTCACTCGCTCGATTGCACCGATCATGAGCCATCAGCAACTCTTTTTCTTCTCCTTTCATATATTATTTGGAGAAATTCTAATTGGATAAATTACTTTACCTAATAATATAACTCTACTGTTGCAAAGCAGCTGATGGAACAGAATTTTTACTTTAACAAGGGGAAAAACAGCTTACCCTTGGTCGAATATTGCACCGAAAAAAATTACATAAGCAAATAATTGAATTACTAGCTGTAATTGAAAGTTAGAGTCTATCAGAGCTTGTACATAAAAAGAGCAGAGATTTTTTACCGGCTAATAAAAGACACAGAAAAAAAAACCGCCGCTTAAGTTGCAATTACATGAATTTATCACAAAGAAAACAAAAAAAATAGTTTACGGAAGTTGGGTATATTTCGTGTTTTATCAACATTCCGGATTGACGTGACTGTATTTTTATCGACTCCTCCATGAACGAAAAACGACTAGCGACTATTATTACAGTCTCCTGGGAGACCGAAAGTACGTATTTAGAATACAATTTATTGTCGAACATGTCAGCGATGATGTCTAATATTAAATTAGAAAAATACATGGAAGTTCTGAGCTTGGTAAAAACAATTACAAACGAGAGTTTGTACAATTCAGAAACTATCGTAGTAATTACGCTTCATTTGTGGCTCAAACAATAATTCACACGCCTAGATTGGATCAGAATCAAAGTTGCATTTGGAAAGAACAATACGGTTTTATGAAAGCGATAGTTTGAGGACATTTACTATCTAAGTGCGACTGACCCCCTAGCTCTTTCACGGATTATCTTCAGTGAATTTATACACCAAAAATGTATCTGCTACATAATATTCAGCATTTCATCAATTTGTGCTACCGTCTGGTACACTTTTTCAGAAGGAATCTCTGAAATGTGCGATGAAAGGCAGTGCGGTAAAATATGAAGCGGATAGTGAACAATTACTCAATAACTGTTTTACGATGTCGTTTGTTGTGGCTCATATAGAAAATATTCCGACGATACATCACAATCTTGTGTCGAGTTTCTACTTGATGGACTCTGGAACACAAAATATGATTTCGCCGATATGATCGTGGTTGAAAGTGTGGTTTTTCACTGGGCTAGTATTTTTGGATACGGCGAATGTCAACCATTTTAACGGTTCGGTCAAACAACAGACGAATGACAAGAATTTCGAAGAATGGCAGTCTTTCCATGGACTACGATCATACCGGATTTGCCTAGATTATATCATTGGAGTTCTCAAAGAGTATTCATTCAGCTGTACCTGCATGGCTTGTTCGTCATTTTAATACGCCAAATACCAGTGTAAATTTAAAAGACTGTTGCGTGAAAATCAAAGTGGCTGTTATCCAATGACGCTATAACGATGTATGTTGGAGGACAATATCCTCACATCGCTGACTTTAATGTCTGTAATAACTTTTCGTTCAACCCGACGAGAACAGTTTGGTTACCGCACGATGATAACGATGTGTTTAAAAAATTATATATACTTTAACGTTCTGTATTTCGTTCGATAATAAACAACGCTGCATAAGACGAATAATGGACCCAGCAGAACTTGACTTTGTGATCGCAGATACAATGTCGAGAGATGTTTTAGTTTCGCGGCAGCGTGAGTGATTATGAACGATACGTATATTGGCACGGTTGTTAGCTACTACGACGGCACTAATCAGCAGTTCACTCATCTTCACTGCTCGCATTTTCGTCAAAAAAATTAGTATCGATGATTTATCGATGGTATCAGCGGTTATTGTTAGAATCTCCACTGATTCCTTTGTATATATCAATCCAAAATTGATGATGCGAAACCATTTATCGACAAAGCTACACTTTCTGCTCATTTAGACAACACGCGTTGGAGTCATTGGAGAATAAAGAAAGAACAAATACGTAATTAATCTAAATCAGCAGATACCAAACATGTTGGCGCATATTACCGAACAATAAATTATCAAACCGTCATCCAGTCCGTAAGTGAATGACACGATCACTGGACAGAGCAGTTTGTCGTAATGGTCTTGATGGTTCTGATACATGTGTACATTGCTTGAAAAACATGATCCATCCACCAAACACAGAATATCAATGAAAACGTTTTCTACGTGGTATAGCAGTGCAGCAGTGTTAAGGACCAGCTTTGCGCTATTAAAGGAGACCGCCGTAACGCTGAAAGGATTTGACTCTCATCCATAAGCAAATATAAGAACGTGGTAAGGAAAACGTCACATACATAGTCCATGCAGCGAAATCAGTATACTACAATGCTAAGATCACGTAAAGTTTCATCTGTCAAAGAACAAATGTACACCACTTCCAACTACCTTCTCTCCAGTAGACCTTCCGAACATGTTTGCTTATTTCTGTTGTCTGAAAATATTTGTATACAACAAACGATGCACACCTCAGATTTGATCTGACACACTTGGCACATCATGATGTAAGGCAGGGTACTTTATGTCTTCACTTTTTTCGTTTTCATCTCCTCCACCTCCTCCTCTTCGATTTTCGCACTTTCGTCAATCACCTACATAACAAGTTCGTCCAGGAGGCGATAGGCATACTCGAGGTGCATTTGTAGTTCCATGAGTTTTGAAGACCTCTCGTTTTCTCTTAGTTGATCAATTAAGGATGGGTACCGAGACTGACGATTTCTTCTCTTTATATACTTTATGCACAGACGTGAAAATATATAAGGCCTTGTGTATGCAAAATGGAACACTTGTTGCATTTTGTTTAATCATTATGCAACATTAAAATTACACTGCAGTCACTCAGTTATATATATCTTATTATCTATTCCACATAAAATACAATGCCAGATTGCCTATTTTTGGTTTTCCACAAATCATGTTTTACCTGCCCATTTCGATGTAAAATAACAAATAAAGATATGCATACGTTCAACAGAAATGAGTATTGCCACATTTGTAAGAAAGAGTACATAATAAGGTGGATACCAAATAGCAAATATTAAAATATTAAAATAAATCCACGAGACAAATGTACCATATTAATAAACATTTGTTAAAAAAATTACATCATATTTTGATACATGATATATTTACATGATGAAAATATCCTTGTATGTTCTTACTTCTAATTGACAGCAAGTTTTATTTCAAACACGTTGTGTTCCAAATAAGACAATCTGTCATTCATCAGTTTCGGAAGAACAGTGATATTTTACTACGTTGTCGAATTAGAATTTGCCTTCTGCCTGAATTCGGTTCTTAAATTTGTTACAAATTTTGCTAACCTGCAATAAGCTGTGTTCGGTTTACGTTACATTGTGTTGCCCTATATTTAAGAGGATTGAAAAAAAAAAACATATCGTTGTTATTAGTAGAATTTTCAAACTAGCAACGTGGTATGTAGGAAGACTGTTTTAAAATGTGCAATACTTTATATTCCAGTTTATAAAAAGATCAAAACACAAAAATACGTTTAATATAGTACTTGAAATGTTTATGTTGTTCATCATATTGAGTCTTATGACCTGAGGAATGGAAATAAAAACGCTTTACTCATGAACTGCTACAACACTTTTAAGATTATGGTGGTTGGGTTGTTTTAATTTTGAGGATATATGGATCAAAAAATAACTGGATGATAAAACAAGTAGGATTGGTGATGGAATTTGGTAATGTAATGCCTTGGAGGAATCTTGTTTTTTTTATATTTTGAATGTTCTTGGATTTGTACTTTTAAGGGGCGTGGGGTTTTATAGTTTAGAATGTTGGCAAAGGATAGAAAGGTGATTAGACTAAAACCTTCGATATACCTACTAGTCATTTAGAGCTTTTTCTTCTTCCAGTTTTTGAATGTAAACATGCATTCTATAGCATATAACAACCATAGATAATAGCTATTGTAAGACAACTACTTTTAATAATGATAACAAAAACTAATTAAAACGAATACATCTATATATCAATATATATATATATATATATATATATATATATATATCAATATATATATATATATATATATATATATATATATATATATATATATATATATATATGCTTAAGTCTGTGTGTACTTTGGATGTGAGGTAGCTTTAGAAATTTTTCAGTCATACCGCTACGATGTCTGAAGTATGAGTTTATAATGATGTCTAGCACTGAGGCATCATGCCGGGGACATGAAGCATGATGTCAAATCCAGTCACATTATCTTGACACCACGACGATTCGTCCTAACACTAACCTCTTAATGCTGAGCGCCAAGCGAGGCAGCTTATAGTACCATTGTTGGAAGCCTTTGGTATGACTCGGCTTATGATCGAACCCACGACCTACCACATCCGAAGCCGACGCTCTAACCACTAGGCCACCGGAGCTGTACCCAATGGAAAGTAACCTTCTAGAAGTATCGTCATGTTTACAAAATAAAAACTATAACCTGGATTATGTAAAATACACTAACGAAATTCCAAAGCGTTGAATAAGACACATATAAAAAGATGTTTACTTCTATTAATAATAATACTGATTTTAAGCCCATGCACATAGAGAATAATTTAGCTATGTATTTTTTTTACACAGAATGAAATAAAAAATGTCAATTCAGGTCAAGCCAAAATAAGATCAATTTTGGACAAGGTCAAGTCCAACGTACTATGTTACGTTACAATAGTATGTAATGAAATAACAAAACATAAAAGTAACAAACAATGCAAATTATATACAGCACATGGCAGACACTGTTAGTGACTTTGATATTGAAGATCTACAGCTAAATGAGTTGGTAACCAAGCAACTAAATTCGCTGTGTAGAAAGGTTTGCAATACTTATACAAGGTAAGTGTCCACCTCGGAATGTTTTCTTGTTCTTCGTGTGGCCACTTTTCGATCTGCAATTTAAGACATATATATCTATGTTAACAAAGTGCATGTTTCCCTTCATGTTGGAGTCCATGTCTTTTGAAGCTATCAAAAAATCAGAACAATCTTAGCACTAAATAATTTTAAAATATCACGATGCTACATGTTAGTGTCTACAGGATGAAAAGGAATGATTGGCAACGTATCCGACTCTTTACAGAGACTCTAAATATTTTAGGCGTGCAAAACCTATTATCAAACCAATAAATATGTGACTCAGATACTGAATGCATGTCTTGACGTGTACACGTAATGATCGATGTTTGCAAGGAGAAACTAATAACGCGCTAACAGTTAGGGAGCTTCTATTTCATATGATCGTTGAGGGAGGGATCGTGGGAGTTTTTGAGGCTATAAATATCCTCCCCTCCACCCCAAAAGCTGGTAAAGATTGGTACTGCTGTGATTTAAAGACAAAATTAACAGAATCAATCCATCTTATTAGCTAACAAAAATGTATGTTGAGTTCAAATAAAAATATCCCACTGGAAACAAATCCAGGCCTCCCCCACTCCAACTCCTTTTACTACCATCCTAAAGTCAACGGTTTGTCCTGAATGGACGCTACTTTTGGCTGGGAGAATGTCATAAAACTGTGCTGATTTTTAAAATTGTATTATGGTGAGTTACTAAGGCTAATTGCGAGGATAGAAAATCTTGAACTTCTGTAAATCGATAAGCAGTATCTTACCTTGTCCAAACAGGTTGTACAGTCAATTTCGTAACAAATGGTTTTGTAGTATTGTTGATGAGAGACTACAGCATGATTACGATTGTACAAATACGAAACTCCGAATCGTACGTAGATTAATCAGATGAAGATAAAAAAGAAAGGACGTGATTTTTTAACAGTGTTTAAAACATACTAACCTCTTCAGCTTCTTTGACAAAGGTTGCCACAGGCTTAACGTCTAACCGAACACCACCCTCTCTCAAGATGCCCTCTGGTACTAGATATTATTATTACTACCGGGTTCATTTGATGGTATTAGTTACAAGTATGTGTATGCAAGGACAACTCGGCCCGAACTAGGTCAAGGCGATAATAATAATGATGAGGACTTTGTATAGCGCTTAATCTTACGAAACTCTAAGCGCTTTACACCATCAATAATGATATGACTACACTACAGAACAACAAATGACAAAAACAATGAAATTGGAAAACATACAATCATGCTCAAAACTTAAAAGATACAAAACATGATTAGGTCGCTAAGTTTGTACCTGAAGTCGAAACAGGAGAGTCTTAAGAGCACTCTTAAAAGGAACCAATGTATCTTTGTGTCTAATTGCAATGGGCAAGTCGCCGGGCCCTGGTGTGCAAACGAACGTTGTCCATATGACTTTGTTTTCACCTTTAGAACAATGAGTATACGATTATCAGTAGAAAAGCGTAAGGATCTAGCTGTTGTATCAACATGGGTGAGGCTGGGTAGGTATGTTGGACTGGAGTTTGTCCTTGAAACATAGCACAAAGAACAAATTTTGTGTTTGATTCTGTATCGAATTGATAGCAAATATAGGGTACAGATCAGTGGTGAGGTGTGCTCTGATCGAGGTAGTCTAAAGATGATCCGTTCAGCTGTGTTTTGAACTGTTTGAAGTTTCTGGAGTAAATATTGTGACGAACGAGACAGAATTGAGTTACAATAGTCCAGTCTTGAAAGTAATAATGAACACACAAGTGTTTTAGTGGCATCAACTGAAAGATATTTACAAATGGAACTGATGCGTCTCAATTAAAGATATGCAGCCTCGAATATGTTCATGACATGTTGGTGCAATGTGAGAGTACTGTCTAGAGTAACGCCTAGTTTCCGTACTGACTGTGAGAATGTAATGTTGGTGTTGCTGATATTTATTGTCTGAGGTAAAGGATGTGAATGAGAAAGTCTTTATGTTGTGATCAGAATAGCCTCAGTTTTATCATCATTGATCTGCAGCTTGTTACATGTCATCCATGATTTCACATCAGAAATGCACTTCTCTACGCCATGGATGGTAGCATCAACTTCAGTTGGGTCTCTAGACTTGGGTGTCATTAACATACAATTGGTGCGATATTGGGTGATGATCTATGACACTTGAGAGCAGTTGAGTATACAGAAGGAAGAGAACAGGTCCAAGAAAAGATCCCTGTTGAACACCACAACATACGTCAAATGGGTTAGAGGGTATTCCATTTGCAGATATAATTTGTGTCCTGTTAACTAAGTAGGACTTTAACCACTGTAAGGCTATATTCTGATTGCCAAATACATGCTGGAGATGGTGAAGTAATATATCATGGTCTATTGTGTCAAATGTTGCGGATAAATCCAGGAGAGTGAGGACTGTAATCTTTCCACTATCCAAAGCAGAGAGAATGTCACTAAATACTCTCAGAAGAGTAGTTTCCTTATTGTGGCAAGGGCGATTTACAAACTGTACGTTGACGAAAAGACTGTTTGAATTCAAATGAGATACAAGTTGAGTTAGAACAACCTTTTCTAAGATTTTTTATATGAATGGGAGATTAGAAACTGGGCGGTAGTTCTTTAAATCGTTATGGTCCAGTGTTGGTTTCTTAAGCAGTGGATTTACGATGGCAGTTTTGAAAAATGAAAGGAATTCCCCGGATGAGTGAGATATATTAATAGCATCAGCATTCAAGCAGCAATGATGTCGGAATTGGATCAAGTTCAAGTTGATACCAACATTGCTATTGCATTGCGGTCTTTGCCTGTGCAGTTGTATGAAGAATGTTTACGATCTACTTAGTCGCAATAATTCTGTTTTTTAAAACGAACTCCTGCTATAATACACTTGTCTACTGTTCATTTCAATGGCTTTGCTTGCAGCGAGTTCACATCAATGAGATGATAATACAATTAATAGTATTGTGTTGCCTCTTTACTGTAATTATTGTAACAGTTACTTATTATTGCTATACATTTAAACTTAGTATTCATTTGAAACCACGTATGTATCACGAGCTACAGGAAGATGCTTGGATCTGATAAATGACTCATTACTGCATAAGTATTTAATACAAAAAATTACTATGTTACTAGATGTATTTCTTAGTCCGCATAGAAACATTAGATCAGTTACTAAATTTATTTCTTGGTATGAATGTCAAAGAACACATCACCGCTGTTTGTCATGATTATTGTTCAAAGGCGTACTCTGTATAATACCCAAGCAATGTTTTCAAAAACGTTTCGAAATGGTTGTCTCTATTAGAACTTGAAGGAATAATGGAAGTGAATCTTACATACAATCAAAGCTTCAGTGCTCTCGTTTTATCCATAATTCGATCTATATTTCTTTATTTCAATATTTTTCAATAAAACTTTAAACCAGTATATCAACGTATCATATATCATTAGCGATTGTCAATATACAAACGTCATATAAAGAAAATAATATGTAATTTGTTAGCACCTAGAAACGCCACACTGCAGACATCCTGAGTAAAGAGATATCAACACATTCAAGCTAATTCCCCAAGTGGTCCTCATACAAATGTATGCAAACTCTATTCTACTAAAATATAGTTCAAATCGTAAACGTATTTTAAAAATTAATATAGCATAGTCATTAATTTAAAACAATAAATGAAGAGTAAAATATTTTTAGTAACCAAAATTGGAACATAAGTTTGCATATTGTTAGCAGTGAGCCAAAGGTAATAATTAAACAAGAACTTGAATTAACAGTTGGAGAGTGATTTTCTAGTTTTCAAAAAATAGCATTCTACAATTCTGGACCCAATATAGCAAAGAGACTTGGCAATATATGACAAGCGAGGTTGCAGTACAAAAACAAAATGTTTGGAAACAGAACGATAGTCACCTTCAATGATTAGAGTTCTGCTGAAATAAGATAGATAATCAAGTGCACGCCATAAACTGTTTTTGTTTGTGGTGGATTTGTTTGCATCAGGTAACGTTTTGGGAAGCAACAGTTAATAAAATGTTAAACTGTTTATTTCGAATACATGTCAGAAGTTGTGAAATTATCAGTTTTTAGAATCATTCGAGCAGCTGTTTGTGCAATTTAATAATCTTATCAGTTTGAGATATACTGCAGTTGGCCCAAATGATACACCCTTAATCTAAGATTTGTAATGTAGCTACCACAAATAGTGCACTCTTAATCTAAGACTACTAAAATATAGCTGTTGTAATATACGTTAAGAATATATTCCGTAACTTAATTAGAAGGAATTTTTATAAGTGATATCCATTTACTCGGTAAAAGACAAACGTGATTAATTTCGATGTCAAATTAAAGATGGTTATCAATAAATATACCATTATTTGAGTGTATACAGTTCAGCATATACATACATCTGAGTGCAGCAATTGTCAACAGTTCTGAATGTAGTCAATTATCATTTTACAAATAGGATATAGATGTGCCTGCATGTTGGTTTATTTGTCATTAAAAAGTTTTAGGAAATAGACAAAGATGCACTAATACAAGTAGATTTTAACTCTTACCGATATCGACCACCCCACCCCGTCTTTCATGGTGTGTCCGTACTGGTAATATATATCTTAATAATACGGAACGGCATACAAGACAGTACATGCTTATTTACATCACTGCATCGGCGTGGATCGTTTATAAAGATTAGAAATGAACAGGCCCTAAATTAGACGCCATAGCTTTTTAGTTTCTAATGCTGATAAGTGGTTTTTAATGATGACACTCGGAGTCCTGTTGAATAGGTGTAACGTGAGCAAAGTGTCCGTAATAGTTCTAGATGTGTAGGCTATCATTTGTTCAAAAGAATATAGGGATTAACAAATCCTTTTGTAAACCAATGAAGACATCCCAAGTGATTTTACATGCATTTATAGCAGCTTGCCAATATTCTATTATTTTAGTTAAGCAGTTTAAAAGAAGCAATTATTTTTTCTTAATGCCGATGATTAGGCTCTATGTAAAATTTATGTTAGTGAAATATGGTTGTAAAACTGTGTTTCCCAATTATCTTTAAATAATCGGACGGACAGAAAAAGGTATATAACTTAATGGATAATTCTTAGGCCCACTTATATGACTAGAAAAATCTCTAGATTGTTTTAGGGTATCATCAACATCACTATCTTCTAAGCAATTAATTAAGAGGTCAATAAGAGGGAGCTATATGAGCGCAGGAAGTTTAACCTGTTTGGCAATCTGTCCCGGTAACTCATTTCGAAAGAATGTTATAAACTTCATTATCAGGAAATCTAGGTATAACAAATTTAATATCATTAGGTACTCGTTCTTCTACATATCCATTTAATGGAGGCAGAGTCGCGTGAAAATAATCTTGTTTATTCAATGGATTACTGATAAATAGGAACAATTCCTGCAAACTATCTTGCATTATGTAACGCCTCATTAGTTATATAAAAAAATATCATGGTCAAAGAAAGAATTGGACGAAATAATGCATTGTAAATGCTTCGATTTGATCTTTGTGTCATTTATACCAAACATAAGTTCGATTCAAAGTTTTCTTACAATCCTTTTTCTAAAAAATCTTGTTCGTTTTACCCAAATTTTATAATTGTGGGAATTTTGATTTTTATCATAAAATGTTACGCAGTTTACTAGCTTCTTATTTATCATTAGTGTTGGGAAATATGTTGCTTAACTCTTCTGGATTTCAGTAAACCATATAAGTAACACCTGTCAGAACCAACAATTAACCGGATATAATGAAGAACAAAAATGGCGCATAATCGAATGCTGCGGAAAGTTCAAAGAAGAACAAATTTGTATCAAAATGAATGAAAGGTCTGTAAATAATAATATATAAGTATTTTTGTATGGTTTTGATGAACTGTTTCTGAGCGATATAGACCGATAATGGTAGAAGCATGCATGCACAAATTGGTTTCGTATATCGAATCCCGATGACTTGTGCAAATGTGATTAATCAGAGCAGATGTTGACCCAAGTACCTGTGATGGTTTATTAGACGGATGGTCAAGGATGTAAGAGAGAAATATCACCACTAGACATTTTATGATTTTGATTTAAAAGAACCATATTTAAATCACCGATGAAGATGACTTCCATATTAGGCATCAAAAAATTTGGACGTACAATTTCAATATCGACTTTGTAAATAAACGCAGCAAGCAAAATTCTGAGACGGTAAAATGAAGAAAAAAAAGAAAGGATTTTTATATAATGGGGTGAATACATATCAATTTTGCTTCTGCAGTATATTTTTCGATTCTGGGATTTAAAATAAGGCAGGATGACGAGAAACATTTTATAAAATAAGAATAGAGCACATTAAAATCTGAAGAAAAAGTAAAACTATTGTAAACTATATAAGAGTGCATTGATAGCAAAATAATTTAACGCAGAAAAGAAATTATTGAGTAAGAATAGGTCGCCTCTATAACATCCAATCTTACACTATTAATAAAAGCCACAACATTTGTTGAAGGTCAGCTTAACGGGTTTAGTGTAATTTACTGTGGGCATTCATCTGTCATAGAAACTTAACTATCATAAAAAATAATGCTGCAGGCATGTCTGTTGTACACGTTATGCTGAAGTCTACAGCCAAAGTATATGTTTTAATTATCTATGTGGAATGGAATTTGACGTGTGATACATTATTTGTAGTTATGGAGGCTGTACTGAATGAGATCCAGCGACATGTGCCAAGCAGTATGATCTCAAATGTACCTTCTGTACAAATTAGTTGTTTACTTGAATCACAATCAAGGTCAAGAACTAGCTCAGCATGAAGATACAAAATTTTATTTTTAGGTATTTATGTTAAAATAATCAAGTAAAGTACTTTTCTAAACAAAATGCTAAATCGAGATTATATTATAATAGCATAAAATAGATTTTTTTAAAAAAAAACTGACAAACAACCAATTAACATACATATGAATTAAACCTGATATATGTAACAACGGACATCGGTAAAATTCTACACTTTAGTTCATTATTTCAAAATGTTTTGATAACTTACTATTATATTTCATAATTTAACTATTACAAGTCGTATTTTACGAGTAAATGCTTTACAACGGAAAAAGTTATAACTCATTTTCATTATTTTCCTTCCATATGCCAATAGCATATTGCATTGCGTCTGTTAGGGTTATAATTGAATCAATTATAATAGAACGTATATGTGTATGCTTTTCGCATTTTATAATTTATTCGATTAGGAAAAATTATTCATTTTGAATACTAACAATTGTTATAACTTGGCATATTCAAAGGCAATTATAATCATCATTTGATGAAATTATATTTTCTTTCTTTTCAAAGTGTATGTACAAAATCCTTGAAAGAATCCATCGATTGCTGTTCACAAATATTTTTAGACATCCAGACCAATGTGTTATGGAACTTTTTTGCAATTAATTTTCCATAAGAAAATCAAATTACATTTTAATTATGTCCTGGTTTAAATTCTTCAACAATGCGTATTTGTGCACAATATCTGATTTTTCTAGATCAATCAAAACAGGATCCAATAAGGTCACACAGCTGTATTTATAATCATGCTAGATGACTTCTACTGTATTATTTATCCAATAATGTTTGGTTACAATGTATTGAAATTAGATACATAACCGAATCTGGCACCGCCAATTTTCAAACAGTGTGGGTAATTAACGATTTATGAATATGGTTATACGTTTACATCAATGGTAGCAAACAAGATTTCATAATGTGATACGTAAATACGTATTATTTGGGCTGCAGTGATGATGTAATCAGCTCCGATAAACGATATTAAAAAATGATATACTATTTACACCTTGGTGGATCGGACAAATCTGACTATGACTATCTTTTGTGGTAGCGATATATATTAGATTTCATGAGTTGCGTCCCTTAATACGTAATACCAACTAACCAAAAGCATGTAACATGAATCTATTGTACATCAGGAGGAAAGTGACTACAGAAGAAATATTGTATGGTTTACCATCGAAATTATAACTACTTACCAGAGTAAAACTATTACAGTTATATTTGAAGTAAATGATGTATATGTGCAAATACAAACAAGCAGTGGATAGTTGCTCATTTAATACATTCACCCCTAGCGACGAGTTTATGGGACATGAGGTAGTAGGCTACTTCCAAGGTCTGTAGCGTCAATGTCGTTCATGATACACTAAAGTGGGTGGTATTATAGACATATTTAGCTCAACAATGTTACCAAATAATCTGGACATTTTAGTTGCAGTACAAAATACAGAGGGAAAAACCTAAGTTTTTGGACCCGTTTTTATTTCCACCCTAAATTCGCCCATAATCGGAATCCGATTTTGAGTCCAGATTTTAGACTGTATGGCCTCATATCTACGGCAGACCGGTCTGAAGCGCACACAGACATGTGAACCTGTGCAAAATGTAGGATACGGTTGACATTTTGAATAAAGAGTCTTCTCCATACAAAATTCATGGGTCCGTTAAGCGAAAAAAAAGGAGTCCAGCTTTTTACCTTCTATCACAACTGGCATTTGTCTAACTAATGGAATATTGCTTGGAAGTCGATGTATTAAGATGTATTCAGAAATAGTCCCCAAAATGTATTTCATACTCGAATTTCATGCGAAAAGAGCAAATACTTCCAGGGGTTAATGTGTTAAGGGTCCATTCCAGTTGTGCTCCTTCTTTATCTCAGCCGTGTATGAACAGTGTTCAAATTTAAATAACTTGATTTTGATTGAATATGGGGGCCTGATGCAATGAAATTCACAGGCTGGAAGTACTGAAATATCTTATCAAAGCGTAGTGGTGTGTGTAGGTTAACATATACAAATATTCGCTAACGATGATGCAATACTATTACCGTTTTCAACAAACTAAAAGACATTCACAAGATAAATCAATATGTGCCAGCTTTCAATCTGGCCATGCATTAGATATGGTAAGTATAAGTATTAGGAATGCTGTGAAGAGTAGGAAATGGAATGGAAAAGTATGCTTTCTAATCTATGCTGTCAGCTTCACTTTAATTGATTTGATTTTCGAATCAATAGAAAATATATACATATATACCATGATCTCTGTTCACTATTTGAATTTTCCTCTAACCAAATAACGTGATGGCAATTGTTTTATAAATGCAAAACATTTATATATATATATATATATATATATATATATATATATATATATATATATATATATATATATATATATATATATACCTTTCTTGATGTCACACCTGAAGATTTAAAAGCTGTATACCATTCGAAATGAAAGTATACATTTAGAAATTGACTGTTTTTAAGTACGAGATAATTATCCAACTGCAGAGTTGAGTCAAAGATGTTAGCAATTGTCAGTGTCCAATGAATGTGTAAATATAGCAGTTGTATCATGTTGCTTCTCTGAATTATGATTCATCGCATTCTGCACACATTAACTGCCAAACTTGTCAACGTTGGATCATACACCGACACAGGGAGCAGGCACAGTCACACGTGGAGTAAAAATGTCAAAGACGGATGGTCCATAACACTAATTCTGAGGAAGACTTGAAATTCGTATGTAAGATATATAGTTTTCTTTTCCTTCCTTGTCATGTTATCATTAAATTATATCTGGGATTCTTAATGGGGATGGTTTACCATTAGTTGTTGAAATTTAAAGCGATCAAGTGATCCGGGTGTTGTCTATTAGTCAGCTTGAAAATCAGCCCCCAAACATGTACTGACGCTGATTGACTGTTTGGGATCTGATGTATCGGACTGTGACTTTCAATGAATAATGTTGCCAATTCTACTTATTCTTTATCTACGTAGAGGCAAAATAAGCAGAAGACTCGGGCCAGGCAAGACAGATTAACTACAGCGGACGAGACAGAATACTTGAATCCACTGAATAATATTGTTTGCCTAATTACAACGGACACACTGTATGGACAAATCAGTGTGTAGAAAAAGCACGTTTTTGAACTGTCTGTAAATTTATTATAAGGCTTCATATATTTTAGTATCTGGCGGAAACCTTTGCCATCTTGGGTTTATCAAGAGGTTTATCAAGAAAAAATACTCATGGACAGATGGGATAACCGTCCTTTTGAGATATGTTATCCCTGAATCGTACATGTCACTTCAAATAGTGAGTGATTTGGATTTTTAACGTAGATTAACCACATTTCCAGTCATATCGCTACCATCACTGCAGTGGTGCAGTTTATAGTGATGTATAGCACTGGTGCATCATGTTGCATGTATGTAGCATGACATCGCACACAGTCACATTTTCTGACACAGCCTTGACCTGTCTTAACATTTACCTCTTATTGCTGAGCTTCAAGCGAAGCTGCATTTTGTACCAGAGTTTGGTATTACTCGACCACTACAAACATCACTGCCGTGCACACAGGAAAGCTCGTTTTTATTACACAAACAACTACAAAAATAGTTTTGTTTAGGCAAGAAAGCAATTCGTTCCGAGGCATTTGAGTGTCCCTGAAATGGGCCTTTGTCTTCTTCTTCTTCTTCTTCTTCTTCTTCTTCTTCTTCTTCTTCTTCTTCTTCTCGTCCTCTTCGAGTTGTATCAAAATCTCCTTACGCTCCCAATGATTCCTTTTTTTTTCTTCTTCTTCTTCTTCTTCTTCTTCTTCTTGAATCCAGTCATTATGTCCCATCGATCTAAACTTTTACTGTACCTTCATCTAATTCTAATTCAGTCCTCTTTCTTTTTTTGTTTTCTTTTTTCCTTTCTGTCTTCTGCCGATGTATCTTTAATTTTCTTTACTTCTACTTCCATTACTTTTATCATCATATCGTCGGCTTTCTTTAGACGTCCAACCCCCTTATGAAAAATGACCACTATGTCAAATTGAGGATATAATCCAAACAAACCTTGCATTGCTAACAATATATAGAGCTTGCTTCAAGCTTCGAACTCTCACATATAAAGGATAGATGAAACTTCTAAACTTCAACTCTTTCTCCACTATCCTGTTTTATGTCATACCCCTGGCTACTTTGAGGCTGCTATACACGTCCAAGCTGCCTGGGAACCGCCAATATGTTTCAAGTCTTTCTGCCCCATACACCGAATTTATCAATTAATACCAACTATAGTTTAGCTGGTTAAAGCAATCTATTTACATCTTCTTTGGTTATCCCGGAAAATGGCGCGATGGACGGACGCTTGAGTTTATATATGTCAAGTACGGACGGGAAGCAAAACGTCCCCTACGCTCACTTCGCATATGATGTATTATCCATATCGGAGGAAGAGATAAAAACTATCATTTACTATTAACACCACACACGGAAAGGAGAAAAAACAAATCCCTAATATACTATTTAAAAACAAAATATACACTATAAGCACAGAGGGGAGAAAAATCAAACCAACATATACTCTAAAAAACGATAAATATAATATCAACACAACGGTACGGAAAACAAAGCACATATATTATATCAACACAGACGAGGGAGAAAACAAATCACATATATAATATCCACACACGGGAAGGAGAAAAGTAACCATCCACATAAAAGTACGTGCACGCATATAACAATACCCTCTGCTATTCAAAAACACACAGAGACACTATCACATTAGAAAAGGAGTCAGGGTTTAAAAAAATACACTACTCCACACTCATACGAAATGACAATTTGAATAGTCCCTTTTCTAGAGATTTCGTTCGCCCTGGAAAGTGCTGGGGCGGTTGAACATCAGATGCACCTGATTAATGGTGCCCTCTCGCAGGCCTGGCACCACAGACACAACGACAGTTCTAGTCATTGTCCCAATTGACTGTAGCGGATGGGAGTGCAGAGGCCGCATGAGTTGACTCAGCACACCAATCTTTTGTTTTTGGGATAGCGATGGATTCCCTCCTTCTCCTATACCACAACGTGGATGATGAAGTTATGGTTATTGTGGTTGCTGTTGTAATGGCTGTCGTACTGGGACTGGCTGGTGAAACGCACTCACCTCAGACTTGGCATATCATTTTGTGAGGCAGGATTATTTCTTCCTTCACTTTATTCTTTTCCTCTCCTCCTCTTCTATTCTCGCACTTTCGTCAATTGCCTCCATATCCAGTTCGTGCTGGAGGCAAATGGCATACTCGAGGTGCATTTGGAGTTCCAAAAGAGTTTTGAAACCTGCTCCTCTTAGTTGATCAAGTGCTTTTCTCTATATACGTTAAGCACAGACGTAAAGATATATAGGGCCTTGTGTATGCAAAATGGAACACTTGTTGCATTTTGTTTAATCATTATGCGACATTATATATTACACTGCAGTGACTCAGTTATATATATCTTATTATCTATTCCGCATGAAATACAATATCAAATTACCTATTTTTAGTTTTGAAAATATCTTTTCCACAAATTATGTTGTACCTGCCCATTTCGATGTCAATCTTTTTTATAGTAAATAATGCAACGTTTTCCACGAATGCTCTATACATGATATCTGATAATGCCACACCCACCAACCCTATGAAGCATGTTTACATTATAAATAGACTTAATAAATTAAGAAAGCAGTATTGTTTTTTGGGAATGTATTTACTTTATTTGCTGTTCTTAGGGTGTTTATGCTATATATCATTTTCTATATCATTACCTGTAGACTGCTTTAAACATGCATCATCAGTCCTAAAACAACATTAACACAGACACCCGTGAAGCTTTAAATTGTACATCAGCATTATCCATTTGTGTTGCTCTGGTTTAAATCATTGTTCTCATTGCTTTGTTTCAGTCTACGCTTTGCTCCGTGCTCTTATTTGCAAGTTTTCTGCTTTGACCTCTCTAAATTAATTGGTAAATGATTTTGAGGTTGCTTTCCAAGCTGAACTAAACATGTATCTTGTATCTTATGGTGATTTGTCAACTTTAGGTATTTCTCCATTATAATATAACCACCTTGCATTTATTTTGCAACCAATTTAAAAGTTAACATAATGATAATAATAATAATAATAATAATAATAATAATAATAATAATAATAATAATGAATATATGAATGGATTGATGGCTGTGTGAACTGCCGGACAGATAGACAGACAAATAGATAGATAGACAGACAGACAGACAGAAAGACATACAAACAGACACACAAACACAGTTAGAGAGAGAGATAGATAGATAAATTGATAGATAGATAGATAGATAGATAGATAGATAGATAGATAGATAGATAGATAGATAGATAGATAGATAGATAGATAATATTCTACCTGTACGAGGACAAAATTGCACAGTTTTTAAAATGTATTGCAAGTTCAGCACATATTACGGTACTTACATAAATGTCTTCCTTAAGCAGGTAAAATATAAGCATATCTCATTTAATCTACGTATCAATAATGGAAATAATATAAAAGTACATATTTAGCTATATAAGATGAACATTAACATTTTGAATTGTATATCAGTCTATGTTGTACACGACTTCTGAAGTTAGCAAAGTTGCAGATGTCATTTGACCACCCTTTTCAGTTGACGTTGTTGGAATAGTAAATATCAGGTTGCGAGTTGTGCGTTATTCGTTTACAGTATGGTAAAAGCCCCACTTGTCAAATGGTAACTGTTAAGTCCCACTTTGTCAAGGGGTATTGTACTATATAATAATAATAATAATAATAATAATAATAATAATAATAATAATAATAATAATAATAATAATAAGCTAATCCCATTTGATACTCGTTATCTAAGAGATGACCGCCCTCGATATAATTGCCCGGTTCCAGTATAAGAATAGATATAGTAAACTGAGCAGGGATATTGAACAAACAACTGCGAGACCCCGTAAACATAAACAAACAATTTTATCAAATACATACACAATTAAAAAAACTTCCTTTCATTAGGAATACATGATGTTTGGAAATAAAACTTTCACCGAATTTCAATAAAATTTGAAATAGATTTAAACAAATTAGCCGATCTATTACTGATAGCTTAATATCATCATAGGATCGAGTGGTTCAATCGAAGTCAACGCTTTGTTCGATTTTCATAACCTGTTATTCCTCGATCCCGGTCACTGTTCAATTCAATGTTGGTTCTAGAAGACACTGTCTCGTCTGTCTCTAGATAATTTGCGCCCGTGGATGTTTCCGCTCGATTCCGGACTTGTCCACTGTATCATGCGCTCACTGCAATACCCGTTTCCCAATTCCTTTTCCAAAGTGTACGTCGCAATTTACGTAATTTCAAGATGTTCCAAAAAGCTTTTTTCTCCCTTTTAAAAGATATAAGAACAATCATAAGTCTATCGTTTCAATTGTAACAGTTGAGACGTTTCATTATTCCTGATTCGAAAATCAAATATTTCTATAAGTGATAACAACTTTACGTCTAGTAATTAACTACACATGTCCTCAAATGACTGTAGTTAAACAAATTGCTAAATTGCTATACATCGAGGCTTTGAATTCTGGCCCCGCCTTAATTTACATAGCACATATATTGAATACACTGTCGCTACATCATCTATGAAATCTAAATTCGGTGAATTCACATGTATTCTCGTAAATCATTAACTAATGTAAGACATAAAATTCTTAGAACCTAATCATTATGCAAACAAGATGATGAATTCAAGAATTAACATATCACTTCCTATTCATAACTCAGCATAGTGTTTAACGAGATAAGTTAACACTAGATCATTCTTAACTAAGAATTAAGGTAATAATTCCAATTCATAATATAAATGTATCAAATGAAATCATGCAGATTCTTTCGATTCATAATACATTATTATACGAATGTATCAAATGAAATCATGCAAGACCTGTAAACTAAAGCAAACATCATATAAATTGCATACACAATATTCATGGAATTGTGACAGTACCTTTGTGTTTTTCTGTCATTCAACCGTTGGATGGTTTGTCGGTTTTATCTGGCCCACGATTTCTCTCAAATAACGTCCAGAGTCTTAGTAAATAATTCTACTTCTGGTTTCTCTCTTGCAGAGAAATTTTAGACTAACAAAGTTTTCATAAGGAGATATTAAGTCCTACGAAACTTCGTGTGAAAACACATCCCTTATTTAACCGTGCCCAATCAGAATCAAATGTATTTTTGTGCATTTTTATCTGAATACTCAGCTGTCATCTTTCAGTAAGTGGCCAAGCAGAAATACTGTGACATATAGCATGCTTAGAGTTTTTCTATGACAGGTTTTCCTCTATTTATTTCATCAGAGTCCTATATGATAGGTTTGCCTCCGTTTCTATCATCAGAGTCTTCTATAACAGGTTTGCCTTCATTTCAGCCATATACGACTGTACTGAAGTAAAGACAAGAAACGCCGAGTTCGTTTCATTTTAAGTTATTATTCTATCATGTCTATAAATCCCATGGTAGATAAAAGTCTCAAGCTGACTGTTACGTATGTTTGATATACGTCATTTATATTTATTTTTATTGTCTGTTTGTTAGATTAAAATTTGGCGTTTTAAAATTGACCTCATTTTCTGACCTTGCTTCAGAATATCAACAAGCTTGTAAATTGATTGGTTGATTCCAAGGACAAAATGGAGTAAAGTATAAAAATCTTTCTAATTTAGTTGGGCCATATGATGTTTGCGTGACTTCTTGAAAGTGAGATTGTTCTGAGAGATTCTGGAAGGTCGTGACCCCTTTCTTGTTTACGTAAAAGCAGGTATATAAGTGATATTTTAGAGCGAGATATTTAGTAGAAGTCGGGCTTTTATAATATTAAGTTGTGTCTTCTTTTTGAGTTATTTTTAATTACCGTGTACTGGAAATTGTGTCAATTTGTTTGGAGCAAGATAAATTATTTTATTATTTATCTGGAAAAGAATATGTGCTCATAGATTTTCATTTGGATTATTATAAAACTAAAACTGACATCATCACGTGACATCGTCGTCCATATTGGATTACATCGTCAAGATTTGAACCGGGAACTATTAAAACATTTTATTATCAGGACTATTGTAATTCCACTAATGGATTATATTGTGAATTCTTTTGGATTAATTTTTGGACTTGATTCAATAAAACCGTAAGTTTATTTATTTTCTTTTATGAAAATATTTGTATTCAATAAAGTGTTTGTTAAATTTTACAAGCTTGTTATTTTCACTTCTTTCTATGGTGCTGCTTATTCGAGCCTAAGCACGTAACACTGACACAAAATCCATTAGGTGTGATTACATTAGTACTGAGCCTATGGTGTGGCAGTATTAGTGACAAACAGATCACAGAGAGATATGCAGTTCTTCATATTTGGCGAACTCGCAACGGATACAAGGAACTGATGTAATGAGAAGTTATTTGCATTTGGAACATGCACAGTGGAGTGAATGTTGACATACTTCTATGTTGCTTTCATGTGGAATGGGCGAAATTTCTTTAGATACTTTTTCTTGTGGAAATTATACATAATATAAGCACATATCCACATTGACTGCTGCATTTGCATATAAAAATCAGCATTAATTATTCTAAAGTATACAATCTTTAGTAGTTATTAAAAACATGAAAACCAATTTTCCCAGACTTCTCGATACAAGCTTCTTGAAGTGCAATGAATGAAATAAATAATATATTTAGAACCAGAAAGGTTACTGGCTCTGAATTTTTTATATTTACCACTGAATTATTTTAAACTAGCCAGTATAGCTTGACAAATTATAAAACCTCTATTTTCAGATTGATTCTATATATCTTTGTTGACAATTAACAGTACAACATTTATGTAAAGGATTATTTTTATTTCAAAATTTATTTTAAGAGTCAATTTTATTTTTATTTAATTTTATTTTATTCATGTATTTTTTATTTATTATTATTATTATTATTATTATTATTATTATTATTATTATTATTATTATTATTCATTATACTCATTATTCCCACTATGAAAACGAAGTCATATCAATAACTTTTCTATTGCATACCAGGGCTCAGCAACATGCCCATTGATATTAGACAGATAGACGAAAGACACAGTGGTCCCTTTCAGGAGTGTTTATAAAAGTGCATTTAAAACTCAGCGTTTTCGACTGCAAGAACAAATTGAAAGACCTAATAATGTTTCCACATTAAATATTTTCATCATGTTTTTATGTTTTCGAATTGCATGGTGTTTTTTAGTCATTTAGTCATATTATTATAGATGTTGCAAAGCGTTTAAAGCTTCTAAAGATTAGGTGTTATACAAAGTCGTCATTATTATTATTATTATTATTATTATTATTATTATTATTATTATTATTATTATTATTATTATAACCAACGCATTTTTATATTGACTGTGTCTTATCTTTTACTACATTCAATATTTGTCGGGATGGGGTGTTTTGAGAAGTAAAAACTTTTAGGAAGAATGTTCTTATCGCGTTGCTCCCATGAATCTTGTAGAAATTCACTGAAACATTTGATGTTAATAGGTCATTTGTGTTTATATGCTGTATGCGTTTACTTTTGAGACACACTTTGTTGAAAATTTTTTTTTAAAAAACGTATCAAATTTGGGGGCTTTAAAATTTCAGATGGTAGAATGTAGCTAGCTTGTCATCACTTCCGAAAGAAAAAAAAAAGACTCATCATCGATTTCAATAAAAACGTTCATGTATGTGAAAATTAGAGTTGAGAGATTGTAAGGGTGCAATTGACAGCTTTTATGCACAAAGGTCATGCTGCATACACCTGACTAATATAAAATTTCATAGAAAATAAAATACATGGGTGAGGTCAAAAAGGTCCTTTTTTATAGGTATAATAAAGGAATCATAAGAATATCATCCACTTGACCCAATTAATAAATCCGTGAAAATTCAGAAAATTAAAAGAAATTATTCACTCCACCACCTAATTTATCCATGTATGTTTCATGACCGAATGCTATTTTTTTTAAACAAGCGATTCTTGCAGTGCAAACACAAACCCTTTTCCTGGGTGATACTTTTAAAACTGGGTAATTAATATATGCAATTCCAAAAAGTTATCATTCAGGCAGTTTTTGAGATATTCTACTTGCCTAGAAACAAAGTGTATATTGTTGTTAAGTGGCTAGCTCACACCATAGCATTAAGTTAAGAAATTTGCCATGGACAAATTTACGAAACTGCCCCCTGCCAACTAAAGAAAAGGGGGTACCATTATGTGGCATTGTTTCATTTTTATCCAGAACTTAGTAAGTAACAAAAGCGTTCTTGAAATAACACTTGTTACATTTTTATCTCCAAAACTGAATACGTTGCGAAAAACATTGTTCCCTACAAAAATCACTGAGTTTCATTTTATATGTCTTTACTTTAACATAAAAAACACAACAAGAAACAGTATTTTATCTGAGCCAATCATAAGATGGTGCGTTAGTATGGAGGATGATTACCGCCATAATTATACGTATATGTTTCATATCAGTATACGATATGTATACAGAGTAGCATTATTCTGTGTTGGATTGTTTTGATGTGTATAATCTACATTCAGAGTTGCATCATTACCACTGTCAATACATATAGCTGAATTTGTTATGTTTGTTATTACAGTCGGGCAATTCCTTGCAAGTGATTTTTCTGAATTATGTGCTTACTCTTTGCTCGTCGACGGTGTAGAATTTAATGCATAATAAGAAGACATAAATGGTTCTTTTTTCCACTTTATAATTTTTATTGTTATTTTGTCTCTTAAATCATTACTTCGCCATTTCGCAATGGACGTCTATAACATGTTATCCTCCTTTTTGTAGCTTAGGCATTGTTTATTCTGAAGATTGTGAGAGGTCTATTCGTTTCCTTCACAGTTCATAAGTAGTTACTTCCGGTTTCAAACGCTCGCCCCAATTCTCCAAGTGTTAAATCTACCTGGCTTTTAACCACCACCACCCCTCCATCCCCATCCCCCACTCTCTCTCTTTCTCTCTCTCTCTCTCTCTCTCTCTCTCTCTCTCTCTCTCTCTCTCTCTCTCTCTCTCTCTCTCTCTCTGACTGATACTGATCATTGCAATCTCACCTCTGTCTACGTGTGTTGGAGTCTCGGGCTTGGCTAATTCGGGTACGTGAGAATGCTTGACAGGAGCTATTGGTGGGTCGGTGTAATTCTCTCTCTCTCTCTCATATTGTGGACGTTTGAATTACATGTGTATGCAATCATGAATCAGTTTATTTTTTTCCTACAAACGCAGATCAGGAAAATGTCCGTAAATTCTATCCGCAATTGCCGTGCGAACAGAGTTGTGCAGATCATGAAATAATAGTCTTTATCATGTGAAGAACACAGTGGCTGTAAGAAACGTGTCTGCTTTTTAAATAGTTCTGCACACGCTCATTCAATCCGTAACATCTCTCTCTCTCTCTCTCTCTCTCTTTCTCTCTCTCTCTCTCTCTCTCTCTCTCTCTCTCTCTCTCTCTCTCTCTCTCTCTCTCTCTCTCTCTCAAATTTGCATAATATGGTATGGTATCTCGATATACATATATACGTATGCGATATCAGGGACATAATACATTAGCAAGATAAGCCCTGACAAAATATTGATCAGCATAGCAACAGTACTGATCAAAGGCATTCAAGATAGTGTCAGGTCATACACGCACGAGTTTATTTATATAATCGTATGCTAGCCTTGCCAAATGGCTATTTAACTTTATTTATCATGACATATAGACAATGGTCCATTTCAGACGAACCAATCCGTCCATTTCATGTGAGATTAATTGTGAATAACATCACAAGGGAGAATCATTCAAAGCATGAGGATGTGTATATGTATTTGTTTGTCCGTGTGTGTGTGTGTGTGTGTGTGTGTGTGTGTGAGAGAGAGAGAGAGAGAGAGAGAGAGAGAGAGAGAGAGAGAGAGAGAGAGAGAGAGAGATGTTACGGATTGAATGAGCGTGTGCTGAACTATTTAAAAAGCAGACGCTATTCTTACGGCCACCGTGTTCTTTACAAGGGAGTATTCTAAGTTTTCTGGCTGGCGTTATATGACCCAGCCTGTGTGTGTCTTTAAGCTATATCTTTTTGGGGGGAGGGGTTTGTTACTTTCTGTTGTTACTGGTGCCTTGGATCCACGTTTTAAAGTGTTACCTTTCCTCAGCGACGCACGAATTAATAAAATCTTGACCAAACATTTGCAGAATACATCAGAAGTCATTATTAGAGTGACGGCGGAATATGTCACTGATCACTCACCGGTCGTTGATAGTGGACGGACAGAACTGTCACTTATACCACAGCTAACCGAGCAGTTATGTGTATCTGCCAATTTTTCTGGTAAGGATGCTCAACCAGTTTGCATAAGGCTCAAATCCGACATTGGTCAGAGTGATATCATATGTAAAGGTACCAGATGTTCTTGCATCCAAGAGCTTTTTGGTCATGCATACGTAACTGGCGTTGAGACTTCAAAAACTGTCCCCACTCTAGATGCAGATATCATTTAAACGATCATGTTAAAGGAATATTGGATAATCATAATGTAAAAATGTCCCCATTCCATGCTGGTATAAATTGTAAATGGGTTTGACATCACATGTCTCTATGTGAAGAGCAACGAATTATATGCATCATTAACAGAAAATAGGGACACAAATCAAAAAGTCTTTCAAAGATGTAACAAAGGAAGCATAATTATATTAGTAAACTTATGAATATTAATCCAGTAAAACTGCAAAACATTAATATTATTAAATATTCCATAAACTTGAAAGTTCATGATGATTCATTGGGAACGATCTCTAATGTGTGTTATAATCTTTAGGTAAATTTGTTAAAATTGGCGTCTTGTTATATCCGCAAGCAATTAATGATTAAGGTTGTCTTATGTAAGTCTTTCTGTTCAAAATGGTCTATAAGATTAGGTCTTTAAAGTGTCTTTGTTATCACACTCAACATCTCAACATCAGTTGGATATTTTGAGTTTAGTTGTTTGAGCTGAAATGGTTGGGAAAGTTCTTAACTGATAAAACATTACTAATCAATAACGGGTCGATGAGTTTAAAAACACATTGTGAACTGGCAAGAAATACAGCCATATTAAACTTGACAGTTTCGAAAATATGGGGAGAATTGCATATAACACTTGCCAGGTATCTCCAAGAAAATCCTCGGTATGCAAGTTTTGTTTTGCTAAAGTGGTACTTTATTTTGATTCATTCTAAGTCAGCAAGTATCAGCTAACATAATAACAGGCAGAGAGATTAGGGCACTTGTTAATCGATTGTCAGTCCCTCGTGTTTTCATGTTTTACTTGATTATCACATAAACGTTTCCAATGGCAACTTTGTTTAATGTCTTGGAGTCAAGCGATACGATGAATCTTATTCTTATGTGACAGATCGACAGAAAGGTGTTAATATATCTTGTTTTGATAAACATAACATCATGTCAATGTAGGACTGCGAGATTATTAGAATAAATTGCAGAACATTTAAATTGACCAAATAATGAGAAAAGATTGGAAAATTATTTGTTTATGCGCCTCATTTCAGACTTTCTAGTTGTTAGAGTGTTCTTCTTGGCTGCAGGATCTTACAGGTCCAAAACAAACTGAGTCATACCAAAGATATACAGATGGCACTAACAGCTGCTTTGCTAGGCGTTGAGCATTAAGAGATTAGTGTTAGGACTGGTCGGCTTGTTCACAGCATAATGTTACATGGCAGGACATCATGTTGCACGTCTGCAGCATGATGTTTCAGTGCTAGACATCACTATAAACTCTCTCTCTCTCTCTCTCTCTCTCTCTCAAGCACACACACACACACACACACAGGGTATCCTGGTTTCATCCATAATGGCAGAAACCTTTGAGGAAGGGTTATTATAAAATACCCGTATCAAAACAAATTGCAGTGTCATTTGTTAATTCTTCCAATGTTTTGAAAAATTTATTGATTTTAAATCGAATATTGCTAATTAAATACACAAACTTAAAGAATGTAAAGGTAATGCTATATAGAATTGTCATAATTGATTAATCAGAAAAAACAACAATCATCACTGTTCTCAGTTAACTTCATTAGTTTGCCGTAATAGTAATTTTTTAACTGCACCTTTAAAATTCTATGATGAACCCTAACTTGCTGACATGCATGTATTTCCCATATGTTTTTCCATCGTACGTCTATTCGTGTACATTCCAGCTTTAATTATTTGGCCATATCTTTGACGTCATAGTACCAACCATTCCAATTATATGGATCAGTCAAATGCTAAGTGTTGCACTTGTGTGTTGCTAGTGTTATACTAAGAAGCAAAGACGGTAAGACACTGGAGTTTAGAAAGGAAGTAAATTACGCTTGTATATGCTTCAATGCAGATGTGTGCGTTTTTCTGTGACGTTTAAGGTTAAATCCATGCGAGTAAGACCATCTCTTACAACGTGATACGGACAGTTAGTGACAAAAACGTCAGTGTAATGTGATCTCATAAGTAAGAGAATTTAATCACCGTGTGTAAAAGAAAAATGATCATTAAGTTTGTATTTCCTTTCAATCGTTTCTGGAGTGAGGAACCTGATTACGCAAATATTGTGGAGACTCAGACCTTAAGGATTATGGATGAGTTTTCTTTTGACCGTATGCACTTATGTTTAGAGACCAAGACCTTAATGATAACTGCAACGTTTTCCATTACATTTATGCATCTTTGGTAGGAGACCAATGACTTACATATAACGGAAGTTTAAAGCATTCATACGCACGTAAGATTCGGGATCTGAATGAAGTTCTGGTTTATATACATTCTGATTCAACAACTAAATGCAGTACATTTTGAATGGATGAATTGACAATCTGAATACTCAGCTGTCATGTCTGAGTAAGTGGCCATGCAGAAATACTGTGAAATGAAGCATGCTAAGAGTTTTCTATGACATGTTTGGCATCATTTACATCATCAGAGTCTTCTATGACATGTTTATCTCCATTTCTATAATCAGTCTTCTTTGATAACTGTGCCTCCATTTCTATCGTTAAAATCTGCTACGACATGATCTATCATGGGAGTCCTCTACGACAGGTTTACCTCCATTTTTATCATGACAGTCGTCTATGACAGGTTTGGCTCCATTTATATCATGAGAGTCTTATATAACAGGTTTCCCTCCATTTATATCATGACAGGCTCCTATGAGAGTATTGCCTCCATTTCTATCCTCAAAGTCTCCTCTGACAAGATTGCCTCCATTTCTATCATCAGAGTCGTCTATGACAGGTTTGCCTTTATTTCTATCATTAGAGTCTTCTATAACAGGTTAGCGTCCATTTATATCATCTGTGTCTTTAATGAAAGGCTTGCCATCGTTTATCTCATTAGAGTTATCTATAACATGTTTGCCTAAATTTATTTCGTCAGAGAATTGTATGATAGCTTTGCATCCATTTATATCTTGAGAGTCTTCTATGACATGTTTGCCTCCATTTCTATCATAATAATCTTATATGACACGTTTGCCTCCCTTTATATTATCAGTCTTCTTTGACAGGAATGTCTTCATTTATATCATCAGAGCCTTCTATAACAGGATTGTCTCCATTTTTGTCATCATATTTTTCTATGCCAGGATTGCCTTCATTTTAGCCAGAATTGACTGTGTATAAGTAAAGATTGAAATTTCGAATTTGCTTCATTTTAAATTATTACTCTATTATGTCTATAAATCACATGCTAGATACAAGCCTCTAGCTGGCGCAAATCCATCTGGTGTGATGACCCTATGGTATGGCAGTATTAGTGACAAAAAGATCACAGAGAGATATGTAATTCTTCATATTTGGTGGGCACGCTACGGATACTAGGAACAGACGTAAGGTGAAGTTGCTTGCTTTTGTAAAATGCACCATGGAGTGAATGTTCGCATACCTCTATGTTGCCAGATAGGTACGTTGGACTGGAGTTCGTCTGTGAAACTATATATATATATATATTTATATATAAATATATATATTAATAGAGAGAGTAATAAATATTCACAAACCATAACAGTGCCATCCATGGATTATATATACAAGAATGCTTGAAAATATAATAGGTAAAATCACATTTTTAATATAAATAATAATATCATACAGGTGGGAGAATAGCAAAATACCCTAAATCAAACGATGTAACCTAACAAGGATGCTATCAATGTAAAACAATTGGTAATATTCCATGGGGTTAAATCTGGAGCACTTCCAAATTCTGACTCTTTAAATCTTACCTATACACAGATTCAACATGGTGACATTTTCAGATCACTATATAGTATAAAGGTGCATGAAAATTGGTGACTAGAGATCTCGGCCTATAACAGAGTCGGTCCGTTACAGAATCGGCCCATCCAAATTAATTAAGAAATAACAAATTGGCCTTACCTTTGATCTTGTATGGATTTGTAAGAGATGTTATTATCATCCTGTACATTTAAAACAATTACCGTTTTCGACCAAAGTAAAAAGTTTGTCGGTGAACCATAACTTTGATCTCGTAGGACCTCTTAAGATTGGCGAAGATACAAAAATTGTATACTAAAAACTAAACATGTAAATACATAACACGTAGAACTGTCTGCTTAATCGCTGTACTTGTCTTGTATTCAAAATAATAATATCGATTTTACTTACTTAGCTGACCAGTTTTGCAAGGAAGAGACGATTGAAACTTAAAATACTGGAAAACAGTTACTGTTGATACAATTGACTGTATACGACTGGGACGTGCGACTGCAATCAGCTTTACACGTATGAACATATGTTTACACTCACATGTTATATCTTCAACATAATTAACAATTTACATATCGGCAGGACAACGGCAGATTCAAACGGTTGGCTATATAAGTTAAATAATCTATGTGACCTTTTGAAACAAAGAACATTATATCCACGCTGCTATTATATTAATATTACACAAAGTAAAACAAGTAATATTAAAAGGTACGAAACAACAAAGCTTTTTAAAATGAAAAAAATAATTTATTTACCTTGTAATACAAGGAGCAATCAGTAAAATGAAGTTTCGACAATGCATTCTAAATCGCAAATAATGATAAAATTACAGACAAATTTCATCATGATTACAGTTCTTATTAACCTTTAGTGCAAATCTAAATTTAATCTCATGCTAAAAGCCCTGATGCACCAGTAGTGGTTCGTGTAGTGATGATGTGCCAAAATTATTTTGCTGAATCACACTAACACAATCTAAGAATAAATTCCTATTTTAAATTTCAGTATAATTCAGGTCTTCATTTCCAAATATGTTATTTTTGTACCACTATGTAATTTCAGAGAACATTCACTTGAATTAAATAATACAAATAAATTAGATCCAACCCAAATGAATTACTGCACATACAAATAATACATATAATTTTGCTAAATTCTTAAAGCACGAATAAATAATTTCTAGATAAACAAGATTATATAGTCCTCTCCTTGACCTCTGATCACAATGAGCATTTTCTAAAATGAACTACCCTCCAATAGAAAACAAACTCTGGAAGACTCTTCATATGTATAAAATAAAATCTTATTTACAATTAAAGTATATTCCTACAATTATAATATAGAATGTGAAATACATCAGGCATACCAGGGAAATTTAAAGGGGAATTCCAATAACGTAGACCTAGAACCAGATTCAAAAAAGTATGTTTACTTCTATTAATAATCATCCGAATATTAAACACATATACATAGATAATATTTCAGGTATATATTAGGTGCTTACATAATTAAAATAATCAATGATTCAATTCAAGTAGACAATGATACTAATTTTGGAAATGATAATATCCAGTATACAAGGTTACAATTATCAATAGCATATATAAAATTAAAAAGATTTTAAAAAAACCAACTAACTAACAAACACTACAAACTACATTTATTCAACAATGCTATTTAGCGATAAGTTCTTGATGTATGAAAACAATATGGAAGCTAATGTAACTATAGACGGAATGCTAGATATATTTATTGAATACCACCTTCCATTTATATTATTCATTGATGTCCATTACATGGGTATACTTATGTTGTTATTACTTCATGAAGATATGTCCTTTATTAAGGTTGAAACATTTAACATTTGTCTTTCTCTACCCATGAAAATTGACAATGGCCTTTGTTACATTTCCTGTTCTTTTCTCCTTTGCTGTAACTTCGATTTCTGTACCTCCAAATGTCATGGAAAAAAGAACATTTCTCTGATCCCTTGGAACACTTTTATCTAGAATATTAATACTGACGTATCCAAGCTTCACACATCCGTCATCTGTGACGTACATTGGGGATTTCTGGGTTGAGGCATATATCATAAATTCAACGGAACTTTGACGTTTAGTCGTCGGGATGTAAGAACGTTCTCTGGAAAAGACGTTTAATGCCACAGATTCGCCTATTTCAACATAGGTATCAAATATGTCTTTGCAAAGTACACCTGCATCGCTTTCTATTCTCTTCCTAATGTCATGCTTTTCATTGTCAAACGGGATTGCCTTGTCAACACCGTATGTGTATTTGCAGATACGATGTAAAACAGATGATGGACAATGGCCAAAAACTACTGCCCCCTTCAAGACCATTAATCCTGCCTCATGCGGTATGATGACTTTGATGTTAGGAAAGCTGGAACGAATGGCATGTTGAAGCATCTTGGACTCAGAAAATCCTCCCACCATCAGAATGCTGGATACGCTGCGGACAATCTTGTCTTTCATCAGCTCCTTCACATGTGATACGGTGCTTTGGATGGCATTAGAGAAGAGATTTTTCATTACTAGGGCATTGATACGAAGCTTGTCACCTTTCAAGGACACTTCTTTGGCATATTTTGTCTGCATAATGGCTATGCGAAGATCTTTACCAGATTTATCCTCATAGATTTCTTTTAAGGAGTACGGCAATTGAATTGTGACTTTATTATCGTTATCCGGAGCAATATCTCTTTTCTTTATCTCAAACTCTCTGAACATGTTCAGATAGTCCTCTTTCTTCTCAACCTGGAAGCGGTCGAACACTGCATCTCCAAAAAAACTAATTAAAAATTGCCTATAGGCTTCGTCTACTTGAGTTCCTCCCCATCCTCCACCACTTGCTTTATAAAGTTCTTTCAGTTTTCCATCAGATAAAACTTCGTGAACAGTGATATCTATCGTTCCACCTATGTAAGATACATAAATATCATAATTGTACTGCGTTACATATTTACTTTCTCTAAAAATATATTGATAAGAAATACTTATGTTTATTGGTTGTTTTGTTTAGAGTATGACAAAACAAAAGCATCTGCTAACTGGACATTTACGAAATAAAAATCAGTTTTAGTTTCGATTTATATTTTCAGATTCTATATGTAATTTAGAGGCAATGCAAAATTAATGACAAAATAACGAAGTGAATAATTAACCTCCAGCATCTAGCACCATGTATACCGAGCCCGGCTTGAAAGAAACTATTCCTCCTCTTTCAATCATCTTCCCAACTGGCAGAAGTCGGCAGAAAATGGATGCTGTTTCTGGTTCTAGTGCTATCTTTAGGTTTTCGTTTTTAATCCCGGCCTGTGAAACACATTTGTTGATGCTTTTTTTTAGAAAGATCTCAAATTTATTGATATCGTTTTGTTCGGTCTGAGTGACAGGTTTATCAATAGCCTCTTACATTCAAAAGAATTAGTAAACAAATACGTGGAAAAAGCTAGCCACTGAAGTAGTGAAGAAATCCAATCAGCTTTAATATCTAAAGAAAACTGTGTCTGAGTGATTATTTAGTTGATATATCTGTTTTCAAGGTCAAGCATGCATATTTCAGCAGGAACGAAAGCTACTAGTGCAGTATAATGGTTGATGTCATTTTCCTTACTATAAAATGGCTGAAATTTATCATAACTTTGTTTATCTGCGACTATTAATGATATGTTATATCGTTATGTTTTTAGATGGGAGGTCGGTGATTCGTTCTACTATGATTGCCATTAGATTGTTATATTATCAGGTCACAATATCAAACTTCATGCTGATATTTTTAGACCAGTCCCTGTTATTATTATCTATATAAAAAATTAGTTGATCATACTCATTCGAATGATAATATGCTCGATTTGAACATTGCTTTTACTCCACTTTTAAAAATATATAATTTCACAGCCGTGCGAAATATCGTCGTGTCATTTCACAAACATTTTCAGTCATAAATAAATACTTTGAAGCAATACGTGGAAAAAATAATAAAATTTTTGAAACACACTTCCAAAGTTCTGTTCTTTTCACACCTATTTTAGACTGAACGATCCACGCTTGGCGTTAGACGTAAAGGTTGATGATGACGGCAAACAGAAAGCTTTATGCAAGATATGTCATACAATAACAAGGCAATATGACATAACTCCATATAAATTATTGGCACTTAATGCAATCGGTCAATTAGAATGAGTATACCATGACCATAGCACTAAAATATTCAACGACTGTAAATATCTTGATAATAGTTCAAATTGATACGGGTTTGTCAAAGCAACCTCAACTGCAGCCTCCCTCATGAATTGTTTGGCGGCATCAGTCCAGATGGCGGGAACGGTCAGAACCCACGTAATTTCATCTTCGCTGATGTACCCATTGTACAGTTGATCTTTGCTGTGTTTCGTCAAGTCCACTTTCAGGTAACGAATGACGAGTGAGAAGACGGTTTTTGCCGGCAATGTTTTTTTAGTTTCGTCTTCTATATCTATATTTCTATCCAATGCCTGTACAGAAGAGATAATTGAATAGATGATTTCGGAAAAAAGACTGCATAATACAATTGTATTTCATGCTAGTGTGATCTATAAAAATGAATGCTAATCAATACATCAAAACTCCTTATGGTCTATGAGCGATCAGTAAATTCTGTAAATCGTGTACAGCAGAGTACTGATTTAAGTAAAATTGTGCATATTGATAGTTTCGAACATGGACTCCCAAAAACCAATAACTCGATTGCGCATAATGCCTATTAATTGCAACCCATACATAGCCTAATGATATGAAGGAAAAGAAGACAAGAAACAAAAAGTAGTTCTCATCGACTTGTAGTTACATGATGCTATTTATTCTGACAATTTCAATAATCCACAAAAAAAAACTTATGTTTAGAAATGACATTTCAGTACAAGAGAATAAAACTTGAGATAACGGTTGAGCGGAAATTGGTTATATATATATATATATATATATATATATATATATATATATATATATATATATATATATATATATATATATATATATATATATATATTTGTATGAGTGTGTGTGTGTGTGTGTGACTACTTTTAGATAACTTTTAGCATTATATGTGTATATCCCGACACAATACGAAAAGCGTGACATTTTTGAATATAAAAAAGCGAATCTAAAATTATAAGTTGTCTTCTAAAAAATGATTATAACATTTTAAAACGTTCTTACATTCGAATAATATCTTTAAAGTAAAAAATGAGTAAACTGGTATTCAAGCTAATAGCTATAATTGTAGCTTGAAATTAAGTTTGAAGTTCAACTTTAATTTAAAGAAAATAGCCGAAATATGATGAGCATAGTTTTTATAATTGGAATGGTTCTATTCATAACTTTATTTCTACTTAATACAATTCCTTAAAATAGTTTCCAAGTAATCGAATAATTTTCAATACATAATACTGACCCCTTTTTTTAGGACTGGTAATACTATTAACCACGACGTATTAGTGCGAATAATAATAATAATAATAATAAAAATAATAATAATAATAATAATAATAATAATAATAATAACAACAATAATGATATTAGTATTATCATTTTTTCACCACGATACAGGTAATTAAGTCTTTGACATGGTTCTTTGGCGTTTGTCAACATCGGTTTGCATGATGATAGAGACTCTATTTCTCAGCAGACTTACTATAACATCTATTTATTTTCTAATAATATGAATAAGCCGGACATATTCATGATGAGAAACACCTGATCATATTTATCAACTGACATGTCACTTGATTCAGTGCGAATGTCAAGAATCTAAACTGCATCATCATAATTTTAAGAGCAGCATCGACATTATCATCATCATCATCATCATCATCATCATTATTATCGGTTGTTGTGAAGTTTTTGATTATTTTGTATTGTTGCAGTTGTTT
Organism: Unio pictorum; assembly: GCA_030141615.1. Taxonomy (NCBI): domain Eukaryota; kingdom Metazoa; phylum Mollusca; class Bivalvia; order Unionida; family Unionidae; genus Unio; species Unio pictorum. The sequence continues at coordinate 11,098,648 of JARLTB010000108.1, forward strand.
TTATTCAAAGTTAGTGGTGATATTGGTGTTAATGTATGTTACCATTTTTTCATGCAGCATCATTTTGAAACGATGGAAGTAATACCATCTTCTGTGTTCATTGTTGTCATCAGATGCTAACTCCATATACTTGGATTCAGCTTCATACCCAAAGGAATCCAAAGTTTTCGCATCCGATTTTATCAACACTGTCGTCGGGGCCTTCATTGATAAATAATGTCCCCCATTCCACTGCCTTGCGTTGATCTTCGTTGGATCTGTATCGTACTCGTGTTTGAACGAGAACGCCCAGCCGGAATAAGTAGTTCCGAAATCGATAGCGGCGACTAGAATAGATTTTGATGCCTATGGATAGATGAAAAGGCAGGTATTTGTTGCTGTTTTACTTCCATGTACAAATCGTCTTTTTTTTTTCTTTCGATTTATAAAATATTATGTTATTATAAACTTCATAATATATAACAGATGTACGTAACCCATATTCTCGAGTGAATTCAGAATAATTTTATATGACATCATAATTAAGGGCACAAGAAAACAAAACTAATACTTACAAAAAGTATTTGTATTTCTTACGGTTTGTATTCTACAAAACGAATTAAAGTATTTACCATTGCTGTTTTTATCCTAAGACATGGGCGAAACAATCAACCTGCAAGATAAAGGAAGATAAGATTACTTCAAATGTGTATACTATAAAGCTAACATTAAAACAAGGAAGAATAGCAGATACAACAATTTCAAACCGAAATCTTTTGTACATGTAATTTTCTTTTGCATTGCTTCATCAACAACAACAAAAAAACTCCAAAAGCAAAGATCATATTGAAATGCACAAATGACAAAAACCTAACCAGCTCCAGGTCCCCATCCCCTTTCCCCCTTCTAAAACCACAAAATCCCACCGCATTTGTGTGTGAGAGAGAGAGAGAGAGAGAGAGAGAGAGAGAGAGAGATTACAAATATACACCAAACAAAACTGGAAGTGTTATCAATGATTGTCAATGAGGATACTTGACAATACTAGACAGAATTAATATTTAATATAACTTATATTATCGTACAGGTAAGAGAAATTGTATTTAGTTATCTATGGAGATTCAAATCGAGGTCCGAGGGTAAATATCAAACATCGCATAACCTGCATGCACCAACCCAAAACCGGTGCTGCACTCAATTGTGGCACTTTTGATATTTTGCTTTCGATTTAGATATAAGAAACATACATTGTAGACTCTTATTTTGTGTCCAGACTAGCAAGATATTTTCCATTTCCACCTGCCAATCAATTGTGAGAAAACTATACGGGTTCTAGAATACGTGTTTGACATTGTGGAACGATTCGATTGCACAATTTTGGAACAGTTATTCGGTCACTAGTACGCACAAGAATTGTTGATGAGGCTAGAACAGCCTCAGAATCGGGAAATACAAGTGCGTTCGCCATAGCAGCTTTGAACCATAAAGAAGCAAGTACAACGCGATTAAAACTAGCCAGTGCGTTTCGACAAAAATGATAGTCAGAAAATGATTCCACAGCCTGCACCTTTACAGTCGCTCGAAGAGAGCTTGTACGGTATTCGTATGCTTCTGTAGAGTAAGAATGTGTACAACAACAATTAACAATTACCTGCATGCTTGATATATTCTGCACAACCACGAGTGAGAGACCTTTGACCTCTTAAGTGTTTTTGTCAGACCTCTATGGTACAACCATAGCTGAATACATTTTGGTTTGCAATATAACATTCTGCTTGATTGGGTTACTCGAGCATTTTTCCCTGATCTTATTGGTGGCACTAAATAGCGGCAGAAATTTCAGATAATCGCTGATATTGAGATCATTTACCAGTATTAGTTGTAACATGTCCGCTTACATATTAGTGGCGGTAATGAGCATCAGCAACGAACCAGTGTCGGTGTACAACAGTTTTACATCATCACCGTATCTCGGTTTGATATTGTCATAATATAACTAGTATATGAGCAGCTTCAATAATTTCAGCACAATCGTACCCACACATATTGGTTTTTCTAAGTTTGAATTTCGTTGATTTTTATTTACTGTGAACGGTTACATGTCCACCTTCATCGATATTCTGGACAAAAATGCTGAAATCGCAATGACCTTTCGAAGTCTGTCCTGCTCATTACGACCAACTCGATTTCGTTAGCACGAATTATATATTGTTTTACCAAACACAACATTGATCATCAGCTTAAAAATGTCCTGTCAATTCATTGGTGGCCTCTTCCGTGTTTATCTGAACATACAGAGCCATCCACGCTTGCTGACGAAATCCAAGCAGTCGGTGGATCCTGCTCGCACGCAAGCCCAATCTCAAATTTAACTGCATGTTTCTAACGTACAGTAATAGTTATGGTTGAACCGAAGACTTGGTACAAGTATAGTGCCTTTTGGCGTATTTCCGGACCGACTCATCCAATATCGCGTACTGATACGAGAACAACCACAACGCAGACATCAACAACTCTTCTGGGACCAGCGGATAATAATTGTATGCTCGTATAAATTCTCTGGATATTACAGATTGACTTCAAACATGTATCCATTTTACTATGCAATAAATGATCGCGGACATCTCTTTGCAGCTCAGTGTGTGTAGGATAAATCCAGTGAAATCCGCCAACAGGAAGTAGCGGCATCTGGTCCATCCATTGAGAGTATTGGTATCTAGATACATGATGTAACTGTTCGGGTCAACTCGGTTATTCCCTGACACGTTAGGCTCGTTCAAACGAATGTATCTATGACTCGACATAGATATTCCACCACGAAGTGATCGCTCGATAAACATATCATAAAAAGTGTCAGTGAGAAATTCCAGATCGATTTTGGACTAGTACAACTATGCATCCCAGCCCATACGCGGTAACGAAAAGTAGTGCGTAACATCAAGCTTATTCACGTCTTTGCATGAAGTACAACAGAGAACAACAAGACATCACTGCGCAGATATTGCGAGTGGCAAAATCATGCTCACTAAAACTTTATCCAACACATGGTTACGATCAGCTATACTTTCCAGATATTGTATTTATTAATAATCATCGTATTAACATAATTCATGTGCGGGCAAAGCAACTCAGAATACCAGTAATGATCAAATAATAAATTAATTAAGTATTAAACAGAGCATTTTCTAAACGTTCGCTTAATCATATAATTTTTAAACAAACCTGTGAAATGTATTTCATGCACTTTATAAAAAAAATGTTTATCATTACTCTCTCTCTCTCATTCTCTCTCTCTCAGAGAGAAAAGTGACACAAACAGATTTTCAAAGCGAACTAAAAATGAAGCATTATTCATGTTATCATCAAAACATCTTTAATAATAAGATATTGATTCCATGACGTTGGCATTCAATCTTGTATCAGCCATGCATTCGGTTGTCATGACCACATAACAAGCACCATGTATTATCATATAGTACAATTCAAGTTATCTCCTTAAATAAACTGTAAGGTTTGGTACTCGTGTTTTGGAATTTTACCCAAAAAATTAAAAACAATGAATACTCCTGGAAACGGCCTATAATAGTTTCCGTCTCGTGTGAATGGACTTACGATATAAAAATTGACATGGTGAAATATGTTTAGCCAGAACTGTAACTATGTCCATGATGCGATTGTTTCGCAAACACTTCATGAACACTTGGTGCATTTAATACGCTATCTTCTAAACGGAACACTTAACGTCTTTAGTTTTACATTTACATAAACTAATCTGTCCTTGATCCATTAAGTCAATTTTATATATCATCTTCCTCTTATACCAATTTATCATTAAATACTGAATCCGATCAAACATTCATTTTGTAATGCTGCTTATTTCCTGTCCAAAGCAGCAGCAGAGTGGGGGAACATACGTAACAAAAGAGTGGCCGACGTTTTGGGGATGTGTCCCACCATTTCATCCTTCGTATCAGAAAATGGGGTAACACAATTTTGTTTTCACCAACTGAGGTTGACTCAATAAATTATCCAAATGATAATCAGAGGATTATAAGAGACCAAATCAAGAATAAAAATACGCAGCCAGGTTTTGAAGGGAGAACTCATCAAGTCCCCGCGTTTCGAAATGGATGCTTAAATAGGTGCTGTTTTAGCCAAGTATTGTTTCCTCATTAAAATATCCAACTATTATTATCATAATATCTTTTAATTGCTCTATATTTTCCCTCTACAAGATACGCGTAAATAAATAAATGTTTTTGCCCTTGACCCCAAATCCGCATTTCAAACATGGTGTGGTCCGGTTATGCGACGTCAAACATTTGTATATTGATAGCCGCAGTGCTCACTACGGCAACTGTTTCACATCGCGCGATTGCACCGATCATGAGCCATCGGCAACTCTTTTTCTTCTCCTGTCATATATTATTTGGAGAAAGTCTAATTGGATAAATTACTTTACCTAATAATATAACTCTAATGTTGCAAAGCAGCTGATGGAACAGAATTTTACTTTAACAAGGGAAAAAAACAGCTTACCCTTGGTCGAAAATTGCACTGACAAAAATACATAAGCAAATAATTGAATTACTATCAGTGATTGAAAGTTAGAGATTATCAAAGATTGAACATAAGAAGCGCCGAAACGAGACTTTTTACCGGTTAATAAAAGACATACACAAAAAAACAACCGCCGCCTGAGTTGTAATTACACCAATTTATCACAAAGACAACAAAACAATAGTTTACGCTAGTTTGTGTATTTCGTGTTTTATCAACATTCCGGATTGACGTGACTGTATTTTGGTCGACTCCTCCATGAACGAAAAACGACTAGCGACTATTATTATAGTCTCCTGGAGGTCCGAAATTAAGTATTTAGAATACAATTTATTGTCGAACATGTCAGCGATGATGGCCAATATTAAATTAGAAAAATACATGGAAGTTTCTGAGCTTGGTAAAAACAATTACAAACGAGAGTTTGTACAATTCAGCAACTATCGTAATAATTACGCTTCAATAGTGGCTCAAACAATATTTCACACGCCTAGATTGGATCAGTATCAAAGTTGCATTTGGAAGAACAATACGGTTTTATGACAGCGATATTTTGAGGACATTTACTATATAAGTGCGAGTGACCCCTGGCTCTTTCACGGTGACGACCCAGGTTATCTTCAGTGAATTTATACACCAAAAATGTATCTGCTACATAATATTCAGCATTTCATCAATTTGTGCTACCGTCTGGTACACTTTATCAAAAGGAATCTCTGAAATGTGCGATGAAAGACATTGCGGTAAAATATTAGCAGATAGTGAACAATTACTCAAAAACTGTTTTACGATGTCGTCTGTTGTGGCTCATATAGCACAACATACACGTCCATGGCGTCCAACACTACAAAAAATTCCGAAGATACATCACAATCTAATGTTTAGTTTCTACTTGGTGGACTCTGGAACACAAAATATGATTTCGCTGATATGATCGTGGTTGACAGTGTGGCTTTTGACTATGCTAGTAGTTTTGGATACGGCGAATGTCAACCATTTTAACGGTTCGGTCAAACAACAGACGAATGACAAGATAATCAAAAAATGGCAATCTTTCCATGGACTACGATCACACCGGGTTTGCCTAGATGATATTATTTGAGTTCTCAAAGAGTATTCATTCAGTTGTAACTGCATGGTTTGTTCGTCATTTTAATACGCCATTTACCAGTGTAAATTGCAATGACAGTTGCGTAAAAATCAAAGTGGTTGTTATCCAATGATGCTATAACGATGTGTACTGGAGGCCAATATCCTCACATCGCTGTCTTTAACGTCTGTAATAACGTTTCGTTGAACCCGATAGGACAGTTTGATTATCGCACGATGATAAAGATGTGTGGATAAATTATATATAGTTTAACGTTCTGTATTTCATTCCATAATAAACAACTCTGCATAAGATGAATAATGGACCCAGCATAACTTGACTTTGTGATCGTAGATACATTGTCGAGAGATGTTTTAGTTTCGCGGCAGCGTGTGTGATTATGAACGATACGTTTATTGGCACGGCTGTTAGCTACTACGACGGCACCAATCAGCAGTTCACTCATATTCACTGCTCGCATTTTCCTCAATACATTTGGTATAGATGATATATCGATGGTGTCAGCGGTTGTTGTTAGAGTCTCCACTGATTACTGTATATATATATCAATCCAAAATTGATCATGCGAAACCATGTATCGACAAAGCTACACTTTCTGCTCATTTAGACGCGTTGGAGTCATTGGAGAATAAAGCAAGAACAAATACGTAATGAATCTAAATCAGCAGATACCAAACATGTTGGCGCATATTACTGAACAATAAATTATCAGACCGTCATCGAGTCCGTAAGTGAATGACCCGATCACTAGACAGAGCACTGTTTGTCTTAATGGTCTTGATGGTTCTGATAAAACAACACGTGCGATGAAATCTGTTTTTTTCAAAAAATCCGACACGATCGTCCCAACGCTAACTCACCATGTTAACAGAAAGATCAATACGCGAGGTGTCAAATCGTGAATAAACCACAGTTTGTTTCGATGGAGAAGTGATGATTGCATCAGCGAGAGAATGCAAGAATATTGTGTACCGAGAATAATTATTTGAGACGAAATATTCACTGTGTCGACGAAAAAACACTGCCATGAATGGCTACCCCATTACATAAGCGTCTGCAAATAAATATTGTATAATCATATCGCGCGATTAAACAATAAGACAGACGAAATCGCAAATCAGGGTACAGCCGTACAAGATTTAAAATAAAACAATGTTTTTCGTGATTCAAGAGACCGCCAATGTTTGATTTACGGAATTCTTGGTCAGCTGATGACCTGATAGTTGTATCCAGGAAAGTCGTGATTTACTTGAGCGAATATTATTTGAGTTTCATGAAGAATGTTTCCAAAGCTGTCAGTTACATTTTGTTATCGTTCAGCGAATACACGTTGACAAAATATACTCGTTAACATTCCATGAACACATGCATAACAGCAACTTGATTGTAATGACATCGTCGAGGTTCCTGAAGACGCCAAACAGCAGGTGACGACGGGAACATCGAGTGATTGTAGCGGCGTTCAGGAACGCTTACCATGGAGCAATACAAGTCATTCGTCGCAGTCGCTAACAATCTCAGATACAAATATACGGATATCGAAGATCAGATTGAATGGATGTGTTGAGTTACAAAAATATCTCAATTGTGAAGAATTGTCTATTGTAAATTCCATGATAAAAATATACTTGTATGTTATTACTTCTAATTGACAGCAAATTTTATTTCAAACACGTTGAGTACCAAATCATACAAGCTGTCATTCATTAGTTTCGGAAAAACAGTGTTATTTTACTACGTTGTTGAATTAGAATTTGCATTCTGCCTGAATTCGGTTCTTAAATTTGTTACAAATTTTGCTAGCCTGCAATAACCTGTGTTCGGTTTACGTTACATTGTGTTGCCCTATATTTAAGAGGATTGAAAATATAACATATCGTTGTTATTAGTAGAGTTTTCAAACTAACAACGTGGTATGTAGAAAGATAGTTTTAAAATGAGCAGTACTTTATATTCCAGTTTATAAAAACATCAAAACACAAAAATATGTTTAATATAAGTACTTGAAATGTTTATGTTGTTCATCATATTGACTCTTATGATATGAGGAATGGAAATAAAAACGCTTTACTCATGAACTACTACAACACTTTTAAGATTATGGTGGTTGCGTTGTTTAAATATTGAGGATATATGGCTCAAAATATAACTGGATGTTAAAACAAGTAGGATTGTTGTTGGAATTTTGAAATGTAATGCCTTGGAGGAATCTTGTTTTTTATATTTTGAATGTTCTTGGACTTGTACTTTTTAAGGGGCGTGGGGTTTTATAATTTCGAATGTTGGCGAAGGATAGAAAGGTTATTAGACTAAAACCTTCGATATTTCTACTACTCATTTAGAGTCTTTTCTTTTTGAATGTAAACACGCATTCTAAAGTATATAACGACCATAGATAATAGCTATTGTAAGACAACTACCTTTAATAATGATAAAAAAACTAATTAAAACGAATATATATATATATATATATATAAATATATTTTTTTTTTCTTCGTGTGGCCACTCTTTCGATCAGCAATTTAAGACATATATATATATATATATATATATATATATATATATATATATATATATATATATATATATATGTGTGTGTGTGTGTGTGTGTTTGTGCGTGTGTGTGTGTGTTTGCTTTGGATGTGAGGTGGCTTTAACAATTTTTCAGTCATATCGCAACGATGTCTGCGGTATGAGTTTATAGTGATGTCTAGCACTGAGGCATCATGCCGGAGACATGAAGCATGATGTCCCATCCAGTCACATTATCCTGACACCACGCCGACTAGTCCTAACACTAACCTCTTAATGCTGAGCGCCAAGCATGGCAGCTATTAGTACCATTGTCGCAAGCCTTTGGTATGACTCGGCCGAGACTCGAACCCACGACCTACCGGATCCGAGGCGGACGCTCTAACCACTATGCCACCGGAGCTGTACCCAATGGAAAGTAACCTTCTAGAAGTATCGTCATGTTTACAAAATAAAAACTATAACCTGGATTATGTAAAATACACTAACAAAATTCCAAAACGTTGATCTAGACACGTATAAAAATATTTACTTCTATTAATAATAACACTGGTTTTAAGCCCATGCACATAGAGAATAATTTAGCTATGTATTTGTTTACACAGAATGAAATAAAATGTCAATTCAGGTCAAGCAGAAATGAATTAAATTTTGGACAAGGTCATGTCCAACGTACTATGTTACGTTGCAATAGTATGTAATGAAATAACAAAACATAAAAGTAACAAACAAAGCAAATTAAATACAGCACATGGCAGACACTGTTAGTGATTTTGATAGTGAAGATCTACAACTAAATGAGTTGGTAACCAAGCAACTAAATTCGCTGGGTAGAAAGGTTTACAATACTTATACGAGGTAAGTCTCCTCCTCGGAATGGTTTTTTTTTTCTTCGTGTGGCCACTCTTTCGATCAGCAATTTAAGACATATATATCTATGTTAACAAAAGTGCATGTTTTCCCTCATGTTGGAGTCCATGTCTTTTTAAGCTATCAAAAATTCAGAACTCTCTTAACACTAAATAATTTTAAAATATCACGTGACTACATGTTAACGTCTACACGATGAAAGGAATGATCGGCAACGTATCCGACTCTTAACAGAGATTCTAAATATTTTAGGCGTGCAAAACCTATTATCAAACAAATAAATGTGAGACTCAGATACTGAATGCATTTCTTGACGTGTACACGTAATGATCGATGTTTGCAAGGAGAAGCTAATGACGCGCTAACAGTTATTGAGCTTCTCTTTCATATGACCGTTGAGGGAGAGATCGTGGGAGTTTTTGAGGAGATAAATGTCCTCCCCTCCGCCCCAACAGCTGGTAAACATTGATCGTGCTGTGATAAAAGACAAAATTAACATAATCAATCCATCGTATTAGCTAACGAAAATGTATGTTCAGTTAAAATAACAATATCAAACTGGAAACAAATCCAGGCCTTTTCCCACTCCAAGTCCTTTCCCTACCATCCTAAAGTCAATGGTTTGTCCTGAATGGACGTGACTTTTGGCTGGGAGAAAAAACTGCTGATTTTTTAAATTATAGTATGGTGAATTACTAAGGCTAATTGCGAGGATAGAAAATCTTGAAGTTGTGTAAATCGATAAGCAGTATCTTAATTTGTCCATACAGGTTGTACAGTCGATTTCGAAACAAATGGTTTTGTAGTATTGTTGATTACGATTGTACAAATACGACACTCCGAATCGTACGTATATTTATCAGAAGAAGATAAAAAAGAAAGGACGTGATTTTTTAACTGTGTTCAAAACATACTAACCTCTTCAGCTTCTTTGACAAAGGCTGCCACAGGCTTAACTTCTAACCGAAAACCACCCTCTCTCAAGATGCCCTCTGGTACTAGATATGATCTTATTACTACCGGGTTCATTTGATGGTATTAGTTACAAGTATGTGCATGCAACGACAACTCGACCCGAACTAGGTCAAGGCGATAATAATAACAATGAGGACTTTGTATAGCGCCTAATCGTACGAAGCTCTAAGCGCTTTCCACCATCAATAATGCTATGACTACACTACAGAACAACAGATGACAAAAACAATGAAATTGGAAAACATAAAAACTAGTTTAAAACATTAAGCAGCAGAAAGGGTGAATCGGACATGGATTTCAAACAAAAGTACGGCTTATACGGCCAAGTCCATTTAGAGAAGGGGGGTATATGTCAGTCGTATGTCCTATGGAGGGGTGAATGGGACATGGATTTCAAACATGAAAAATCGAGAGAAAAAAATCGATTTAACTCTTACGAAAAAAAAATATAGTCTCCATTTGCCAAATAGAGACTTAGTGATTTAGCATCAGGGGGTGAATCGGACATTGATTTCAAACGGGGCGTATATGTCAATCGGGACATGAAAAATCGATTTAACCCAAACATTTGCCAAGTGATTTCGTCTTGAAAATTCGAAATGTCTCCATTGGGTTAAAAAACTCACCCGTTGATTTTATACGATATCGTGTTCGAGGGTCTTAGGACGAAAATCCTTTTAGGACTTTACAAACAGACTAATTTGTAAAACCTCACCTTGTAAATCAATCAGATTATTAGACTGGTCAGTGAGTTTGAAATTAATTCTGGTTAATGAATCATTATGACACCGCATATAGACTGGATTAGTTGGATCCACAATTATTAGAAAACCTGGAGGGGCTATTGGTGCAAATGAATACAAAATATATCCTTGGAGAGCTTGATTTGATCGTTCTAGATTTATTTGATAATTTCCCTCGATAACATCACATACTAAATTGAGCGCAATCACCGATGAAATATTCACATGTTGAGGAGCAATATGCCTGCCGCCACCGTCTGGGTCATTATTATGTGTCAGGATTAATGAATCAACGAGTTTTTCTTGAGGTGGGTTTTCAGGCAAACCTAGTACGGTTCTTATAGAACTCTGATAGATATCTACAACGTATCCTTCTGTGCTTATTTCAATGGCAGATGATAGCGTCGGCTCATGAACCGTTATAGCTATGTTTGATTCTTTTCCAGTAATCGATTTTATTCTACGTTGCAATTCAGCATTGATTTGTTCAATTTGGTATGATCCAGATGGTATGGAAACAACGTTCCAGTCTGGGGTACCGTCGTCTTTATTCTTATTTGCAAATACCAAGGAATTATTGGGTTGTTGACCACCAAATGATTTTGATCTGATATTAGGCCAACTGTGGTATACTGGTAGTTTTGCTAGAGCGATTTCCTTCACTGGAACCGGGGAAGGGAAATTCACACTGAATTCTGGATTCGTTGAAGTTATTGATATCATACTTGTTTTCACCGGGGTTGTGTTCTCCACTATTCGTTGAAGTAATTCCTGCGGTGTTGTCATTGTTATTATACTGTTGTTGTCGCTCTAATTTTGACATCGCGGAATCATATATATCTACCATTGCTGAAAACTCACTATCTGATATAATTGTATCATCGAGCGATGACGATATCAACGAGAATAATTGCGAGTATGCAGTGGAAACAACATGAAATTTAATCACGTAGTCTTGCAGTTTACTCTGGCTGCATGATGATATTTTTTTTGTGATTATCGAAATTATTCCAGCGATTGTTGTTGCCGCAGAAATGCAAATTGGAACAGCTATCGGGGCAATCATTGTTACCGAGGATAGTATAATTCCGGCTTCGGCGATTACACCACTCACTGAGTACACTGTAACATGAATTGCGGTGATTCTCCTGCGATATTTTTTTATTTTCATTGCATACTCCTCAGCGAGTGTTTTGAGTTTCATTGAAAATTCTTTGACTGTATCATAGCGATATTGCGATGATGAAATCGTTGATGTCAACGTTATTTGAAATGTCATCGTTGAATTACTCTTCTACAGGTATATTTGTTATAAATTCCATAATCCACGATATTGTTCTTCTAACCGTGTTTTCTTTAACCGCTTGCATTTCAAATTCTATACCGTTTGGATGATATTTAAATGTTACCACGTTGATACCAGTTGTAAAAATAGATTTGTTAATAACATTTCTACATGTTATTGTAAATTGATCATCAGATATTATTGTAAATCGGTAAATCGCATTACTGTAATCCCTGCCAGAGGGAACACCCCACCATACCGTGGTATCGGCGTCTTTGATCCAATCGAGAGTTCCGTACCGAACCACATACACGACATTACGGATATTTTCTGCGGAGTGTGGAATTTTTACTTTATCGAGTCGTTCGACTATTTTAGGAAAATCATCTTTGACGGCGTCGATTGTTGTTTTACTATCCTCGATAGATTTTTTAATTTCAGCGATTTCATTAAGTCTTTTGATTATTTCCGAATATGTATTTGACACGTTTTCGGATGTTGTTGCTGTAAAAAATTTATTATTGAGGTCATTGATGACCTTTTGATCATCAACAAACGTTTTAATTTCAGCGATAGATGGTGTAACTACAATCGGGGATCCAAAGAACTTATGAACGACATTTCTACGAAAATTAATATAATTTTTCAAATGATCTTCAAATTCTTTGTCGTTGTTGGCAAATTTATCTGTGATTGTAGACATAAGTGCACCCGGTTTGAGTTTTCCATCATTGGAAAATAACGCAACTGTGTTCTCGATTGCGTCTCATTGTTTAACCAAAATATCATCCAGAGAAACATTACTAGTTTTCAATTTACCCTGACGATCTTGAAATACAACTATTTCCCCGGGATCAACACTTGCTAGGTTCAATGTCTCAGCGATTTCATCTTCAATTATTTTTTTTTATATCACCGGTTGCAGATATTTCTGTGGTTGGTTTCTTCAACGTTGATAAAGATCTCCCCCAAATATCAATCATGTTATTTTATACATCTCTCTCTAAAAAGCGATTACTAGTGTATTCATTTACGACAACATGAGGTGGTTTTCCCCTTGGGTTATTCAAGGAGTTAGAAATAGCGTTAAGGACATTTAATACTTCACTGCCGCATATTGGTGGACCATTCATTTGTTGTGTTGGTAGCGTAGAATACCAAGTCTTCATTGGAATTTTTTTTATATAACGCATAAACTTTTTTGGCGGGGCTAATCCATATGAATCAAAAAAGACAATCCCACGTGGATCAATAGCGTATGCAACCCAGTGAGTTCCAGGTCCGGTGCTGTTATCTAAATTAATAATACCGGTTTCAGTGTTGTTTGGTTGATGTCGTAATTGATCTTTCATAAAGACACCTCTGAAATTTTTAATCGCCAATTTTTTAGCAGCATCCATTAAATCAAAATTGGACATAGGAACCATTGAAGATTTGGGAACCATAGGTTCCTCAATTAATAAACCGGTTTTAGTCTTAGGCCTTTTCCGCTGTACCATGAATACGGGGTTCCTGGTAGTCTTAGACCCTTTCCCTTTTTTATACCCTCGTCCCTTCTTCTGTTCATATGATTCAGCAATGCTCTGTACCGCTTTTGTTCCCAAGGCTCCAGCTGCCCCCAATGCGACTGCTTTTGCAACTGCTGGTGCTGCTGCTGCAATTAATCCTGGAATTGCAGCAAATAACGGGAATATACCGCCTGTTTTCATCATATTTTTGATAGCAGCCGCAGAAAGAGTAATCTGAATACCTTTTTTTGCTACAAGTGCATCATTAAAATGTTTTATTTGACGAGTTGTCAGTGATAATTTATTTGCACCACCAGTCATTTGATCAGGTTTCAACGTGATTGTGGTTCCACATTTTTTAGCCGATTCTGATTGCAATTTTTTGACCTGACCAGGAGTTAACGCAACACTAATAACACTATATGACATTATACATAATAGATTGATTCTAAATCGTTTACAATTTCAATCATAGATTTTCCACTGGTGCATCAATGATTCTCATTCTTCCACCAACACCTTGAAGTAGCATTGATTTATCACTGAGAATGACAGCAACCGCTCTGTAATTAATAATACCCCCAGGACGGGTTACACGGGCTCTAAAGTGTATATCAACGACAGATTGTCTTGTTAAATCAAAATGTTCCAATGAAAAGTAATAAATCGGATACAGATTTTTGAAATCCAATTGTGATATTTGCAAACCAGTATCAACATTTTGATCACGTGCCATATATGACAACAGGTTATGATATACACGTGCAATATGATTTTGACCGTAATCAAGTTGTATATCATCGGATGGTTCCTGTTGGCCGTTTATTCTCAGCAAGACTTCTCTAACACCTAACTGATCAAATATCATATGACTTCATTCTTGATTACCAACTCGCGCATTATTCTGTAATGCAATAAATATATGACGTGGAGCTGAAACCCCTTGCTTTGATGCCAGGTGCCATGTAAATGTATCATCGACATTGTCCTGTTTAATATCCGTGGTCACTGATAACCAACTCAACAATGATTTTCCTTCTTGGTCCATAAATGATAAAAAAAATTTCTTCTGTGGTGATTGATGGAGTTAACACTGGCATCCATAATGATAGTTTTGTTAAAATGACTTTACCCTCGGGAACACCAGCATCACGCCAGATTGCATCATTATCAGTACCCTTTCGTACTAACGCGATTGTGTGTTTAGCTCCATAAATAACTTTTCGGACGTTTCTACAGAATCCAAAAATATGATGTAGTGGAATCGCACATGAAAATCGTCGACGCAGATCCTGCAACGTTGCTACGCGTGTTTGCTTATCCTAGGTTATAGTTAGTAACATTATTTATGACATCAAAAATACCAGCTGGTCTTACATATCCGGCTGGTGCTGGATCAACTGCAGTATTCAGTGTTGCCTTGACTCTAGAATACTGGACGTGTTCAGGAAAATCAGTGATATCTTTAGAAAACATCATAGATGGACCCGCTGATCTTGTATAATCATCAGAATATCTTGCTAACCCTATGATTGTTGTGGCAACATCAACTTCACGGTCAATGGATTCAATTTCTTTTCCATCAATGAGATATCTTGCACTTTCAAATAACGCCATGATACCGTTATTAACAAAACCAACTCGGATAGTTGGGTTATTGTCATATGGTGTATTAGCAGGGACATTTGTTACAAGTTCTCCTTGTACTTCAATAAATGCCTCACACGGCAAAAAGTATTTACTGGTATCATGAACTTGAAGTTCAATGCGCGATCGGAGATCTGGTTGTACTGCATGATAAGAATAAAATTGAAAATCGCGTACAGAATTATTCTTGAGCACTGGGGCATCCATATCAAATGCTGGATCAGGTGACCGTTTGAACATTTTATTCTATTTATCAGAGTCTAAATCGTAAAATCGTAAACGATTTTCACCGTAGGATTTTCATCGTCATCGTCGTGTTTTTTTAAAGCCACTTCCCGCTATCATGTTTGCTATCATGTTATTTTGGTCACTTGGATTCACCAGCGATGCTAGTTTTTCATCTACTACGTTATTTATAATTTTACTAACACTTGCAGTCATTTCCGCTGTAGATGGTAATGGTACCGGTTTCTTTTTTCGTAAATCACTTCGTGATTTCACTAATGATGTTATTTTATTCTTCACGGCTGAAAACGCTTTTCCAGCAAGATCTCCAACAGCACTAATATCCTTATCACGGATAACATCAGTGGCTTTCATTCCTAATTGTTTAGCTAACTTCATTACTTTTGGGGCCATTCTTGAAAATAATCCTAAAATGGTATCACCGAAACCATCTCCGTAATATGCTCTATAAACCGGAAACCGTGAATTAACTACATAGACACTGGCTGGTTTATCATGATTGTAGTGTATAATCATTATTAAAAATCGTAGATTTCAATTGTAAAACAATTTTTCAATTGTAATTTCAGTCACTATGATACCCACTTGATAACTCGCTAATGAAATCTCGATATGTGCTGATATCCATGATACCGCCTTGAAATAACCGTCTACAGATATCAGCTGCTTCATTAATTATTTCCGGTGAGTTATTTCCTGCTCGGAACCCTCCGATGAGAACTTCTAATCGTGATATATCACTGAGAACACTACCAGGACAATTAACCAAACCACTACCTGAAAATCTCTTCCCGCTATAACCAGTTGCTTCATCCAGTTTTTCTGTATCCGTGGTTTGTAAATAATCAAAAACATCATCATCATCAGGTGGTAGTTGTTGATGTTTTTAGGCGAGACAAATATTTTCTTCGCAGGTTGCTGTCGCTTTCCTTGCATTCTTTGCGGTTTTTGTTGTTGTTTAAACTCTTCGTATTGATTATACACTGTACCCACCATCTTGATATATTCGATGTATGATGCACTATCCGTCTTAATTTGACATTTTTCAGTGTTGATTTTGTAGAATATATCAGCCCAGTGAGTTATACTTCTAACATATTTTTGATGTTCTTTTTTCAACAATTGTTTTCTGTTTTCATACGTCGTAACAACAAGCGCAGGAATTTCTGCTGGATCAGTCTCATCAATTGTTGCTAACCCTTCCTCGTTTAATCTCACGCGTAAATCATCTACTGTTCTTTTTTATTCCATTTTTTGTACAGCTTGTTTTGTTTCCTCAGTTTTCGCTGCTACTTTTTCAAGTTCACCAATAACAGATTTCCCCGTCTCGGGAACATCTCCCCGTATAGCATGCTCTACCCCCTTCGGTTACTGTGGTTACTGGTTTAAACAATTCTTCAGACCCCACAGCAAAATCAGTTTGTAAACTCTGTCGTTGTTGCAGTTTATTCCTTACAGAGTCACGAATTGGTATAAATCTCTTAATTGCATCTAATCGTTCACGAGCCAATCGGGTCGTTAATTCTTCATTGACCATTATTTGAAATTGTAAACAATTTTTCAATTGTAAAACAATTTTCCGAACCCGACCTAACACCACCGTAGAAGTGTTAAGGGTGTTATCATTGATGGCGAAAGAGCCAATATTGTTATAAAAATAAATAATACTGGCACTTTCGCCACTTTTTTGACATTTTAACACCACAGTGGAAGTCTTTTTTTGATGTTTTAACGGCTCTATCAAGTATGAGGAAAGTGACCAAATTGTATATAAAAAAAATAATACTGTCACTTTCCTCATTCTATTTGTACATGTCAGATGATTTTTAACACCACCGTGCAACTTTTTTTTTGATGTTTTAACAGCTCTATCATTGATGGCGAAAGTGTGGAATTGTATATAAAAATAATTAATACCACACTTTCGACACTTTTCCATTGATCAATCTGACATATCGTCCATCGATTTTTTATTCAGTATGAAATATTTTCACTGATTTTGATGATTTTTAATACCACCGTGGAAGTCTTTTTTTGATGTTTTAAAGGCTCTATCAGGTTTGGGGAAAGTGTCATAATTGTATATAAAATATTTAATACTGACACTTTCCCCACTTTTCCATTGATCAATTTGAACCGTCCATCGATTTTTTATTCAGTATGAAACATTTTCACTGATTTTGATGATTTTTAACACCATCGTGGAAGTCTTATTTCATCATAAAACACATTCTATCATTGATGGCGAAAGTATGGAATTGTATATAAAAATAATTAATACCACACTTTCGCCATTCTATTTTGATCAATCTGACATATCGTCCATCAATTTTTTATTCACTGTTTCAATCAAAAATCCTAAAAAAAATGAAAATCTCTTTGAGGGTCGGTCACAATAAATGGTCCGGTCAATCAAAATCGTTCATTTTCTTGAATTAACGCCCGTAGATTTCTAATTTTAGAATTAACCTCTTTTTTCAATTTGTATTCATTACCCAATTCTTTTCGTATTCCTTCTACGATAGTATATAACGAGACGAACCCACTTACTTCACTGGAAAATGCAAGAAAGTCCCGAATAGAATTCTGAATTCTTTTGATGAGCGCATATACTTGTTATTGTTAACTCCGTATTCTATATCCTGAAAATCTGACATGATTTGATCAGGATTTAACCCGTCTGATAGTATAAAACCCTGACTTTTCAATTTTAAAATTTCAGCTATAATGCTGTTCATATTTTCAGAATTCATACATGATAATACATATTTCTAAATGAAAAATATGACTCATCATACATAACTGAATTGAATTTTTTGTCCGGTCTCTTTTGAAATTCCAGATCGATAAACCCCCTCTGCAACGAATCGTACTGAAGATCGACAAATATTGAAATACTTGCCGGCTTCATTCATTGGTTGAAATATTTTTTCTTCGTTAGTTGCCGTATTCAAAGATTTCACAGGTCTCGCTTTTTTTCGAGCATTTTCCAGTCTTTCCTCTTTTGGTATTCTCACTCTGTGTAATAGCTTGCAGATTTGACAAAGAATTGTTCATTAGATTAGAATCCTTGTGATCAATAACAAAACCATCATTGATCAATCCATAAAAACATTCATACACAAAACGATGATTGTGATATTTTTTCTTTCCAGCGCCAAACAACAAATTATCCCTGATTAATCACAACACTGACCGGTTTCTTCAGTCAATAGTGTCTTACAACACCATCACTGGATGCTTCATAATTTTTAATCACTGGGTGTGGTCTGGATTCTTGGTTCATTTATATACTATATTATTGTTTGTCTAATTCATTGTTTGGTTTAATAATGAATCTTTCAATATAGTCTTGAGGGGTTCTTATGACTTTGTCAGGGACTTTGTCAGGGTCAGGGACAGTGTCAGGGTCAGAACTTTTGATTGATTTTCCATTTTTTATTCTCATATCATAATAACGCTTCAACTCTCTATATCGCTTTCCACCACAAGCAATACACATTTGTGATTTTCCATTGACCCCCAACCCCACATCGAATACAAGGTAACGGACCAAGGCTTCCACGTCGAAAACTTTGCATATGATACCCACATAATTCATTTCTACATGATTTGTTACAAGGAGTCACTGATCCAATCATGAGCCATTTGCAATGAGTCATTATACATAAATCTTTCATTTAAATGCTTGTTTTAATTATAGTATGAAGGAGTTTGAGAGATTATCGAAAATTGGAAAAATGTTCAATTCAATCCTGATAAGGAGTTTAAGAGATTATTGAAAATTAATCCTAGATTTAATCTCGATAGACCAAAAAAAGTTTAATAGACGGAAACATGAAAGAGTTTAAGAGATTATTGAAAATTAATCCTAGATTTAATCTCGATAAATCAAAAAAACATTTAATAGATGGTAACATGAAGGAGTTAAAGAGATTATTGAAAATTAATCCTAGATTTAATCTCGATAAACCATAAAAACGTCCAATAGACGGAAACAAGAGATTATTAAAAAAATAATCCTAGATCTAATCTCGATAAACCAAAAAAACGTTTAATAGACGGAAACATGAAGGAGTTTAAGAGATTATTGAAAATTAATCCTAGATTTAATCTCAATTAACCAAAAAAAGTCCAATAGACGGTAACATGAAGGAGTTTAAGAGATTATTGAAAATTAATCCTAGATTTAATCTCGATAAACCAAAAAAACGTTTAATAGACGGAAACAAGAGATTATTGAAAATTAATCCCGATATGAAGAAGGTCAAGAGATTATTGAAAATTAATCCTAGATCTAATCTCGATAAACCAAAACGTCTAATGAAGGAGTTTGAGAGGTTATCGGAAATTACGCCTTGGAAAAATGCTCAATTCAATGTTGATAGAGTATCTGATACACCAAAGAATAAAATTCTTGATAGAACCATGATTAATAAAATCAGAGACTGTTTTAATGAATTTAAGCGTGATGGGGCATCTCTTTGTTGGTCAACATTTCGAATTGTACCCAATATCGATGCTACCATGAATGATGAAAAAACAGAAGTGATAATCTCACATCTTGGGCGAATAAGGTATTTTTTAAGATTGAAATTCATTACCCGTGATGATACTGGAAAATGGATCATTAGGGATAAATTTGAACCCATTCTCAAGGATAAAAAACTGTCACCGTGAATCAAGATTCCAAACCAGGAATTTTAACTGGAATTGATAAACCATACTACGAAAGATCTTATCCTGTAACAGCAGTTGTTTACGGGATATATCCGTTAAATGACAAACCTGATATTTCAAAACTAGCACCAATGAAATATTCGTCACCGCTGACTTCGTCAAGGGTCAATTGTGTAGCAACACGAATAATGGAACACTTCACAAATGCGTCCCGGGGAAATAAACTAACTGATCTAAGACGAAAAAAAAATAACCGAGTGGGAATTAACAGTGAAACAGCATGGAGCAACAATTCAGGATATAATGAAATTAGAAACATCATTGAGATTTCCAATATCGGTAACAACAATAACCGGAGAAGTATTATACGAATCGAAATATCAATCAAAAGGAACTCCAATACAAATTATTGACCATAACGAACACGCGTGGACACCTGCAGTAACAATATTTCCACGAGATAGAACTGTAAAATATATCCCCCAAACCGAAGAGTTTTTTCCGAGCAGTAATTATTTGATGCTATTTACCATTTGAGTAAAGAAGACCCTGTGTCAATGTTTCTATTTCATAGTGCTGCAGACGATGAATGTAGATTTGATCAGTTTGTAAGACCCAACGGAGAATTGTACCGTACTGAAGAGCTGCATAATCAAATGAAAAAACTAGCTAGTGAGTTTTCTGAGGGGGAAGACAACGATCAATTATTAGCAAACTGTTTTACACTTCCCTCGGTCGTAGCACATTTTGCTAGGAAGAAAAACGCGTGGAAACCAACGAGAGGTGAGTTTTTATCAGATGTCAGATTGAGCTGTCTTGAATACAGCCATGGAGGTTTATGGAATACAAAATACGACCCTGAAACCGTTATTTCAGTTGATATGATTGCGTGTTATCCAGGGAGTTTTCTCGGGTATGGAGAATGCGCTGAATACTTCAAACGATTTGGACACCCCACACACGAAATGACCCGTGTTGCTATTAATGGACCACTGCCTGATTTTGATTTAACAGGATTCGCTTGTGTAGTATCATTTGAATTGGCTACAGGACTTCATCCGTGTAGTTATCTTTGGATTGGTAAACACATGTCTAAAAAACACTGGATGCCAAAAGTGATATTACGGTATATGATTGATTGTGGGATGTTACAATCGTTTATTGTCAGTGAAGCGATTATATCCTATCGAGCACAGAAATCAGTCTGGTTACCACAACCTGATCTAGAAAAAATAATTAGCGAACAGCGAAATCTGTTTCCTGATTTTAATGAACAACAAATCATGGATTGGTCCAAACAGTTATTTGAAATCAGAAACAACGAAGCAAAAGATCTCAGTAGAAGAATAATCTGTAAATTTACCTAGGGTGGCAAATATGATAATACAAGATATTCTTCACGGTTGATTATAGACAACTCTGAATACGATTTTGTAATCGCGGATTTAACGAATAAGGGCCTATATGTCAATCGTAAAGACGCATTTCTGTCCGATGGAACCAAATTGGGTACATTTGTTACCTACAACGATGGATACAATCCGCAGTATACACATTTGAGAGCTTCTATGCTCGGTTATGCTTCTATTAATCTGTTTTCGATGTTAAATAGATTTCCTAACACCGCAGTTAGAGTTGCCACTGATTCATTTTACATAAACAGCGAAATGGCTGAATTCATAAACGGTAGCAAGGCTACTGGGGACAAGAATTAGGGGTCATGGAGAATTAAGCGAGAAATGCTTCATGATTATATTCAATCACCAGATGTTACAATTGAAAATAATTATTTAAAAAGCAATCAGTGTTCAGAATTTTCTAATGCACCACCGTGTTCTGATCCAATATGCCGGTATAAAACAGTTTATTTAAACGGCTGTGGTGGGTCAGGAAAAACAACTCGGGCAATTGAATTATTCCGTGGGAAGTCCAACATGATTGAGCTAACACCAACTCACAGACTTGCAAGAGAAATGATACAGAGAGGGGTAAATGCTTACACTTATCATAGTTTCTTTCGATGGAAAGGAGATAAATGGACTCCTGAGATTATGGGCGAGAAATTTATTCCTGAAATCATCATTTGGGATGAAATATGCACAGTGTCATTAGATGTATTACAAATATTTCTTGAGTGGTTGTTATTGAGAAATACAAACATCGTCTTGTGCGGTGATCACGGCCAACCACCACCATTTGTCAATGCATCCCCACATGAACGGCTAAAGGGTTTTGTAGACTATTATGAAGAAATAAGTACTGATTATAGATCACTTGATGAACAATTACGAGAATTCAAAGCGCTAATTAGATTATAACCGGATAGAATCCAATGTGAAATAGCGCGTGAAATAATTTCAGAAACTCCAATGAATTATTTCTGGGAAACATGGAGACCAAATGATTTGATTATTGCAAGTAGAAAAATAGTCAGAGACACACTTCAGATGAAGTTATTTGAATTGCATAAAAAAAGATTTGCAACACTTCCAGTACCGTTATGTTATAGGCCATCGGATACACGAAAACAGAACATTGAAGTTGATGTTCCAGGACAAAGTGAAAAACAAATTCTCGTATTAAATGATATTGTGCTGGTTGATATCAGCGTCGTTGAAGATGCATTGCGTGCTAATAAATCCCCGTGGACGCTAGGATACGCAGCAACAATATATTCTTCACAGGGATTGACTATATCGGATACAATTGTTTGGATAGTGGATAATCGCATCGAATGGTCAAATTTAATCTATCTTGCAGTATCCAGAGTACGAAAAATAAATCAACTTCAAAGAATTGTTTTAGATGATGACACCACAATGGATGATATTGATGTTAAAATTATTGATAAAAAACTCTCCGGTTACAATCAAAAAGACAAAAAAAACAACGAGAATTTGATATTGATGCTGAAATAATAATCACTTTGAAGAAACAACAGAATAATCACTGCGCAAGTTGCAATTGTATAATGCGTTGGCAGTTTTCGGATAAAGATCCTCGCCAATTTACCGTAGACAGAAAAAATAACAATCTCGGTCATGTCAGAAACAATGTGATGTTGACTTGTCTTGAGTGCAATAGACACAACGGCGCTAGTTAAGACCATGCGGTGGCAATTGAGTATCCTCGGGTATTACTTGCAGTTGTTGTCTAGTAAATCCTCGTTGAGGGGCAGTTGAATCCAGTTTATAGACTGGAGGTCTACCCGTAGATCGTGTTATACTAGATATCTTGTGTGCAGTAACACTCCAAATAGGATCAGTAGCCCTTTTTCTGCCACCTTCAAGCTCTCCTGGTTCGTATAAATACCTCACAGTGATATTACTACTAAGAGTTTGTTCTTTGAAATCTTTTTGTGGTTTTTCAGGTATAAACTTCGTTTTAATCGCGTTGATAGGTTTCATGTTGATTGTTCTAGTAATCTCTTTATTTAGTGCGGTAATCACAGCTGGTAATCTTTTCACCCATTCACTGGATATTTTTTCTTGGATGAATTCCCTTGCGTATTGATATCCAAATAACCGCTCAGCAATCGTCCGATGAAACCGTTCAACAATTGCCTGATCACGATGTAGTGCAGTTTGCCCTCGTCTAATGGTGACATTATGATGTTTCATTGTTAATAACACTGCACCCTGAAATTCCTTGCCAGGATCAACTTGTAATAGATTTGGCCAGTGTAGAGGGCCTCGTCGATAAATCTTTTCAAATGCAGAAGCCACTTCCGTGGCTGATTTTGTTTTTAACGGTTCTGCTTCTTTGTATCGACTTGCAACATCAATTATGGTTAAAGCGTATTTGTAACCGTTGTCATGAGGTAAAAACAATAAATCAGCTTGATGAACTTCATTAGGGACAGTCACATCAAAATGCGAGTAATTAATTTGTTTAGGCGGTGGTAGATAAATCTGCCATAGTGCCTGTTTAGATAACCAATTAGCCGCAGTGGTTTTTTTCACTTTTGCAGCGCTAGCGAGTTTATTGATTGCTGATTTACCCCTCCAGTATCCTCTTGGGGAATAATAAATATATTCCATGTTATTATTAATTACCAGCGCCTAACATCAATTTACTTTTCATTGCCGATTTTATCAAAAATGAAACCAATTTTTCTTTGAAAGATTTATCAGGAATAGCATTTAACGCATGAATTAATTTCACATCTGCTAGATGCCTGTGTTGCAAATTGTTGCTTTTATAAGAAACATCATGAAGGTGACACGCCTTATCAATGGCGTTTATTGGTTCTTCACCGGGTTTGGGTTGGTTATGATTATTGAGTCTGATATCAAGTCTTGTTCCCGGTCCACAGTAGCTATATCCTGGAAAGTGCTTTTCTCCGGGGTATTTTGCCCATGGGGTTCCAGGGAGTTTTGCCAATTTGGCTGCGATATCACCCCCTCGTTTTTTTTAAAATCCTTAGCAATAAATCTAAATTTCTTTTTACTACATTGTACGCATTTACCAGAAAGCGCTGATCGGTTATTTTTAGTTGTAATCGTCGTCAAGTCATCTGTGCCAGTACGTTTTTTACACTTCACACAATATAGATCCATATTTTATATATAACAGCATGAATGTAATTGATTATTCAGCTAGCCGACGACGGGAACCTATTACACACCATGAAATCTTACCGAATTCAATTAGAATGATTATAATCGGACCATCCGGATGTGGTAAAACACAACTGCTACTTAATTTAATAACAAGATGGATGAAATGGGACAAATTGTATTTAATAGCCTCGAGTGTAGACGATCAGCGATGCTATGAAGTGCTAAAGGATTTTAACGAAAAAGCAAAAGAATTTCAAATCGATGAGGATTTTATTGAATTTATTACTGATATCGACGATGCACCGAGTATTGATTCCATCGACGGAAGTATTAACAATTTAGTCGTTTATGACGATATCATGTTAGATAATCAAAAGAATCCTGCTAGAATTTTTCCCCGAGGCAGGCATAAAAACATGGACGTGATATATGTCACTCAACGCTACACACAAATACCAAAAGTGATCAGAGATAATTGCAATTTATTGTGTGTATTTAACGGAGTTGATACTCATACACTACAAAATATTTGGCAAACTTGGTGCTGCGGTGATATGGATCATAATCGATTTAGAAATTTCTTTAGTCACGCTCAGTCAATACCATACGGATTTGTGACGATAAATTTAGCAGACCCTCGAACACGATATCGTATCGGACTTGATAAAATCAACGGGTGAGTTTTTTAACCCAATGGAGACATTTCGAATATTCAAGACGAAATCACTTGGCAAATGTTTGGGTTAAATCGATTTTTCATGTCCCGATCGACATATACGCCCCGTTTGAAATCCATGTCCGATTCACCCCCTGATGCTAAATCACTAAGTCTCTATTTGGCAAATGGAGACTATATTTTTTTTTCGTAAGAGTTAAATCGATTTTTTTCTCTCGATTTTTCATGTTTGAAATCCATGTCCCATTCACCCCTCCATAGGACATACGACTGACATATACCCCCCTTCTCTAAATGGACTTGGCCGTATAAGCCGTACTTTTGTTTGAAATCCATGTCCGATTCACCCTCTCTGCTGCTCATTAAATATACAAAACATGATTAGGTCACTAAGTTTGTACCTGCAGTCGTAAAAGGTGAGTCTTAAGAGCACTCTTAAAAGGGACCACTGTATCTTTGTGTCTAATTGCAATGGGCAATTCGTTCCACGTCGCCGGGCCCTGGTGTGGAAACGAACGTTGTCCATATGACTTTGTTTTCGCCTTGAGAACAATGAGTATACAATTATCAGAAGAAGAGCGTAACGATTTAGCTGGTGTATACACATGGGTGAGGCTTGATAGGTATGTTGGACTGGGGTCTGTCATTTAAACATAGCACAGATAACAAATTTTGTGTTTGATTCTGTATCGAGTTGATAGCAAATGTAGGGCACAGAGCAGTGGTGAGGTGTGCTCTGATCGAGGTACTCTAAAGATGATTCGTTCACCTGTGTTTTGAACTTTTGAAGTTTCTGGAGTAAATTTTGTGAAGAACCAGACAGACTTGAGTTACAATAGTCCAGTCTTGAAAGTACTAATGAACACACAAGTGTTTTAGTGGCACCAACTGAAAGATATTTACGAATGGAACTGATTTGTCTCAATTCAAGATATGCAGCCTTGCATATGTTCATGACATGTTGGTGCAATGTGAGAGTACTGTCTAGAGTAACACCTATGTACCGTACTGACTGTGAGAATTTAATGTTGGTGTTTCTGACATTTATTGTCTGAGGTAAAGGATGTGAATGAGAAAGTCTTTATGTATTGATCAGATTAGCCTCAGTTTTATCATCATTCATCTGCATCTTGTTACATGTCATCCATGATTTCACATCAGAAATGCACTTCTCTACTCCATGGATGGTAGCATCAACTTCAGTTGGGTGGCTGGACTTGGGTGTCATCAGCATACAATTGGTGCCACATTGGGTGATGATCTATGACACTTGAGAGCGGCTGAGTATACAGAATGAAGAGAACAGGTCCAATAACAGATCCCTGTGGAACACCACAACATACGTCAACTGGGCTGGACTGTATTCCATTTGCAGATATAATTTGTGTCCTGTTAACTAAGGTAGACTTGAACTACTGTAAGGCTATATTCTGAATGCCAAATACATGCTGGAGACAGTGAAGTAATATATCATGGTCTATTGTGTCAAATGTTGCAGATAAATACAGGAGATGAGGACTGTAATCTTTCCACTATCCAAAGCATAGGTAATGTCACTAAATACTTCAGAAGAGTAGTTTCCGTACTGTGGAAAGCGCGATATACAAACTGTACGTTGCTAAAAAGACTGTTTGAATTCAAATGAGATACAAGTTGAGTTAGAACAACCTTTTCTAAGATTTTTTATATGAATGGAAGATTAGAAACTGGGCGGTAGTTCTTTAAATCGTTATGGACCTGTGTTGGTTTCTTCAGCAGTGGCTTTAAGATGGCAGTTTTGAAAATTGATAGGAATTCCCCTGATGAGAGAGAGATATTAATAGCATCAGCACTCAAGCAGCAGTAATGTCGGCATTGGATCAAGTTGAAGTTGATACCAACATTGATATTGAACATCCAGTCTCTGCCTGTGCAGTTGTATTAAGAATGTTTACGATCTATTTAGTCGCATTGTTTTTGTTTTTTAAAACGAACTCCTGCTATACTACACTTGTCTACTGTTCCTTCCAATGGTTTTGTTTGCATCGAGTACACATCAAGGAGATGATAATACAATTATTGGTATTGTGTTGCCTCTTTACTGTAATCATTGTAACGGTTACTTATGCTATACATTTAAACTTTGCATTCATTTGAAGCCAAGTATGTATCACAAGCTACCGGAAGATGCTTGGAGCTGACAAATGACTCATTACAGCATAAGTATGTAATACAAAAAATTACTATGTTACTAGATGTATTTCTTAGTCCGCATAGAAACATTAGATCAGTTACTAAATTTATTTCTTGGTATGAATGTCAAAGAACACCTCACCGCTGTTTGTCATGATTATTGTTCAAAGGCGTACTCTGTATAATACCCAAGCAATGTTTTCAAAAACGTTTCGAAATGGTTGTCTCTATTTGAACTTGAAGGAATAATGAAAGTGAATCTTAGATACAATCAAACTCTTCAGTGCTCTCGTTTTATTCATAATTCGATCTCTATCTCTTTCTTCAATATTTTTCAATAAAACTTTAAACCAGTATATCATATATCAATTGCGATTGTCAATATACAAACGTCATATAAGAAAATAATATGTAATTTGTTAGCACTTAGAAACGCCACAGACATCTTGAGTAACGAGATATCAACACATTCAAGCTAATCTCCCAAGTGGTCCTCATATAAATGTGTACAAACTATATTCTACTAAAATTTAGTTCAAAATCGTAAACGTATTTTAATAATTAATATAGGACAGTTATTAATTTAAAACAATAAAAGAAGAGTAAAATATTTTTAATAACCAAAATTTGAACATAAGTTTGCATATTGTTAGCAGTGAGCCAAAGGTAATAATTATACAAGGACTTGAATTAACATTTAGAGAGTGATTTTCTAGTTTTCAAAAAATAGCATTCTACAATTCTGGACCCAATAAAGCAAAGAGACTTGGCAAAACAGGACAAGCGAGGTCTCACTACAAAGACAAAACGTTCGGAAACAGGACGATAGTTACCGTCAATGATTAGTGATCTGCTGAATTAAGAAAGATAATCTAGTGCATTCCATTCCAACTTTTTTTTTGCATCAGGTAACGTTTTGGGAAGCAACAGTTCATAAAATGTTAACCTGTTTATTTCGAATACATGTCAGAAGATGTGACATTATCAGTTTTTAAAATCATTCGAGCAGCTGCTTTTGCAATTTAATAATCTTATCAGTTTGAGATATACTGCACTTGGCCCAAATGGTACACCCTTAATCTAAGATTTGTAATGTAGTTACCACAAATAGTGCACTCTTAATCTAAGACTTCTAAAATATAGCTGTTGTAATATACGTTAAAAATATTTTCCGTAACTTAATTGGAAGAAATTTTTATAAGTGCTATCCATTTACTCGGTAAAAGACAAACGTGATTAATTTCGATGTCAAATTGAAGATGGTTATCAATAAAGATACCATTATTTGAGTGTATACAGTTCAGCATATACATACATTTGAGTGCAGCAATTGTCAACAGTTCTGAGTGTAGTCAATTATCATTATACAAATAGTTTTTATAGATTTATGCGCATTTTATTTTTCGTACACGACTCGGAAAAAAAATAGATATTGGTCTAAACGTAATGACGGACAACGGATATAGATGTGCCTGAATGTTGGTTTATTTTGTCATCAGTAAATATTTCGGAATTAGACAAAGATGCACTGGTACAAGTAGACATTAACTCTTACCGATATCGACCACCCCACCCCGTCTTTCAGGTGTGGCCGTACTTGTAATATATATCTTACCAATACGGAACGGCATACGCGATAGTACATGCTTATGTACATCACTGCATCGACGTGGATCGTTTATAAAGATTAGAAATGAACAGGCCCTAAATTGGACGCCATACCTTTTTAGTTTCTAATACTGATAAGTGGTTTTTAATGATGACACTCGGAGTCCTGTTGAATAGGTGTAACGTGAGCAAAGTGTCCGTAATAGTTCTAGATGTGTAGGCTGTCATTTGTTCAAAAGAATATCGTGATTAACAAATCCTTTTGTAAACCAATGAAGACATACCAAGTGATTTTACATGCATTTATAGCAGCTTGCCAATAGTATATTATTTTAGTCAAGCAGTTTAAAAGAAGCAATTTTTTTCTCTTAATGCCGATGATTCGGCTCTATGTAAAATTTATGTTAATGAAATATGAGTGTAAAACTGGTTACCAATTATCTTTAAAAAATCGGCCGGATAGATAAAGGTTTATAACTTAATAGATAATTCTTAGGCCCACTTATATGTCTTGAAAAATCTCTAGCTTGTTTTAGGGTATCATGGACATCACTATCTTCTAAGCATTTAATTAAGAGATCAATAAGAGGGAGTTAAATGAGCGCAGCAAGTTTAACTTGTTTGGAAATCTGTCCCGGTAGCTCATTTCGAAAGAATGTTATCAACTTCATTATCAGGAAATCTAGGTATAACAAATTTAATATCATTAGGTACTCGTTCTTCTACATATCCATTTATGGAGGAAGAGTTGAGTGAAAATAATCTTGTTTATTCAATGGATTACTGATAAATAGGAACAATTCCTGCAAACTATCTTGCATTATGTAACGTTTCATTAGTTATATAAAAAAAAATCGTCATGGTCAAAGAAAGAATTGGACGCAATAATGCATTGTAAATGATTCCATTTGATCTTTGTGTCATGTATACCAAAACGTAAGTTCGATTCAAAGTTTTCTCACAATCCTCTTCTAAAAACACTTGTTCATTTTACCCAAATTTTATAATTGTGGGAATTTTGATTTTTGACATAAAAGTTACGCAGTTTACTAGGTTCTTATTTATCATTAGTATTGTGAACTATGTTGCTTAACTCTTTTGGATTTCAGTAAACTATATAAGTAACACCTGTGAGATCCAACAATTAACCGGATATAATGAAGAACAAAAATGGTGCATTATCGAATGCTGGGGAAAGTTCAAAGAAGAACAAATTTGTATCAAAATGAATGAAAGGTCTGTAAATAATAATATATAAGTATTTTTGTATGGTTTTTATGGACTGTTTCTGAGCGATACAGACCGGATAATGGTAGAAGCATGCAGGCACAAATTGGTTTCGTATATCGAATCCCGATGACATGTGCAAATGTGATTAATCAGAGTAGATGTTGACCCAAGTACCTGTGATGGTTTATTAGACGGATGGTCAAGGATGTAAGAGAGAAATATCACCACTAGACATTTTATGATTTTGATTTAAAAGAAACATATTTAAATCACCGATGAAGATGAATTCCATATTAGGCATCAAAAAATTCGGACGTACAATTTCAATATCGACTTTGTAAATAAACGCAGCAAGCAAAATTCTGAGACGGTAAAATGAAGAAGAAAAAAAAGGATTTTTATATAATGGGGTGAATACATATCAATTTTGCTTCTGCAGTATATTTTGCGATTCTATATTAGTACTTTAAAACACCAAAAATATACGAATATGGAATGTACATCTATCCAACCATCGATTCGGTGTACCCAGACTTAGATCGTTTGATGAATCTATATCAGGACAAAACTTTGATTTAATTCCATGGGATTTAAAATAAGGCAGGATGACGAGAAACATTTTATAAAATAAGAACAGAGCACATTAAAATCTGAAGAAAAAGTAAAACTATTGTAAATTATATAAGAGTGCATTGATAGCAAAATAATTTAACGCAGAAAAGAAATTATTGAGTAAGGATAGGTCGCCGCTATAACATCCAATCTTACACTATTAATAAAAGCCACAACATTTGCTGAAGATCAGCTTACCGGGTTTAGTGTAATTTACTGTGGGCATTCAGCTGTCATAGAAAGTTAACTATGATGAAAAAAATAATGCTGCAGGCATGTCTGTTGTACACGTTATGCTGAAGTCTACAGCCAAAGTATATGTTTTAATTATCTATGTGGAATGGAATTTGAGATGTGATACATTATTTGTAGTTATGGAGGCTGTACTGAATGAGATCCAGCGACATGTGCCAAGCAGTATGATCTCAAATGTACCTTCTGTACAAGTTCCTACCAAGGATAATGTCCTTGGTCATTTTTAATGTACCATGCAAGTTGTAAATCCAAGAAACCCTGTTTACATGATATATTATGAAAGTGTCTCATTGATGTATCAAAAATATTGTTCACAGTGAAGCCAAAGGTTCTGGTGACCCTGACCTCAAACATGCGCCTATTGCTAATGAAGCTACAATACAAATGGTCTATAGCTGCAAATCAGTTTTAAAATCTAAGATCGATGGAAATTCAATCGATTATAAATTGACTACCATTAGTCACTTGGCAACCAAGGATGAACCAAGGGGTGATTGTACTTCCATCGATGGCAACAATGTCATCACCAATTAGTAAGACCGACAATGAAACTGCTGAACGAGGGCTCGCCGATTCGAGGATTGCAAATGAGCAACGGGAAGTAGATTGTGATTGTGGACAGACAGGTCATAAAATGTATTAGACGAAACTGAATCATGTATAACCTACGGCAAACTATAGAGATGCATCCAATCCCACATATTATGCATTAGAGATTTTCAGTATTCTTCATTCTTGGCAAAAGGGCTTCATCTCATTAACAATATAATTACAAACGCAAGATGCATCTGGGTTTTTTATGAAGCTTTCTTGGGTAAACTTGTATGAGCTAACATAGACAACGATTACGACACCAATGTCAAGAATGGATTTATCAACAACGGCACTATGACGTTCAGTGGCACATATCATATCTCTGATTTCCAGATTTTAACCTCTGGTTCATGCAACGGTTCATGGAGCGTCGTGGTAAGTTTTTTTGGACTATTCCTCTCGGTCTTGTATGTGGGTTTTAGAAAGCTATCCAGAATGTTAATTTCTGAGCCAAACGGTCATATTTACCCATATAGGCAATGCAAATTATGCAATATGGCAGGACGATGGTGTGGTAGATGGCTAGGATGAGATGAAAAGATTAATATTGTTCTTGCCTATTCTAAACCCAACATCAACCACATTATCAAGATTTCATTTATGCAGACTTGATAAAAAACCATGCTGTTGTTCCTCATGCTTATCATTGACTTGCTACCAAACGATGTTTAGGAAAAAGTGGCGGGAGATAGAACATCGTGTGGATGCAAAGTGTCTTGTAGATGAACAAAATAGGAAAAAATATTCTAGTACCTTGTAGGACTAACACAATTCACTCAAAGATCTTGCCCAGGATGACTTGCCAGGTATTGGTTTATTGCCTCGCTCACAAGGACAAAATCAGTCAAGCATTTCCGAGATGGGGTCGGTCGCATGGGAAATAGGCATTGCTAACATGGATTCATCCATATAACCTGAACTACTTGGCATCACATATGTAATAACTCTTTAACATCATTCATATTTTAATTCGAGAATCTTAGTAAGGCATTCATTCAAAATAGGAAAGGGGTATCATAAAAATTAAGTTTTGAATTTGCATATACATGTAGGTGCATGTATCACTCATAAAACTGAAATGTTTCTTTAACATCTTCTACTACTGTTTCTGCAATGGACAGGATTCAAACTATCGGTGTGCATCTTCTAATAAACTTTCAAAATCATATGTTTTTTTACGTTTAAGATATATCCAACTAGAATATGTTAAATTGTCATGTATGTTTAACCTTGCATAGAAACAAGCCAGGTGAATCACAAATAATTCTTAATCTTTCATTAACTTTCACAGTTTGAAAGGAAAACAATAACAAGGAACCGAAAAACAGGCCCAGCATGTAACTGTCTTTAATTTTTAATTCAAATGAAAGAAATGATACAAGCAGCATTAAAACGGATATAGTATTTAGTCAGAAAATAATAACTAGGTCTTCAAAATTCCAGATGCCCGTTTCATGTGGCACATTAATATACAAGTGGGCAAGCAAAATATCCAAATGTGTATTTCTAGGCATGAAAGGTCAAATCTGAAAAATAACCCTTTTAGTAATTCCAAGGTTGTTTTTCTATATTAAGATATGAAAGACATATGTATGATTTTATAGATAATGTAATATGTTTAGATGAAATATTGTAAAACATTTTTTTAAAATGTTACGTGTAGTAATTCTTAAGTAAAAAATATCGAAAACTTGAATGGGTGAGTAAAATTTAAAATTCACTTGCCTGTTGGCAAGTAAACTCTTTAAATACATTCGAAGGTTTAACATGCTTCTAATTTACATGTACTGAGTATGCTTTGACATTAAAGTTCATTATGCACAGAAGCAGATATGTCATGTTTAAACAAAAGAACAAAACGTTTGTCATATATGTTTTAATTCTTCATCTAAACACCTATTTTATACTAGCTGAAAGTCACACGCTAGTGATAAGTGGTCACAGGGATAGGTCATTGATGGCAGTCGATTTTCACCAATCGCCTCATATGATTGATTTCACATTTATCCCCTTTTTGGTATGCCAGATGTAGTCTATAGTCTTGCAGTTTTCTCTATTCCCTCCAAATTCCCCTCGAATTTTCCATGTTGTGTACGGTGGTTCCTTTCCTTCCTTGTTAAAGTGAGTGTATACACTAACAAGTCCAAATCTTGATTTCTGGAACAAATCATACACAGTTTCGGTTGGTTCTGCATTAAAGTAGCCACAAATGAAGATAGAAATTGTGCAATACTTATCCAAATATTTGAGGAGATGTTTCCCTTGCTGGAATTGCATTTCATCAAAACTTTTCTTGGCTTTTAAATGTGTAACAGCAACACAAAATTCAGGGGCAGATTCTTTTGAGTTGTCTTCCTTTAACTGGAACTTGACTATTATAGACACCTGGTTTGTGTCTAAACCTGATTCATCCTGAAGAATAATACTATTTGATTCTGACAAAATCAAATGCTTTGTACTGTAAAGCACATCACATCTATCTGGCCCAGTATTATTTTCAACCCTCACACATGGTGAGTTTCGTTTGGGATAAAATATTCGCATGTATCCAAAGTTGATCAAGGATTCATGGATAATGCTGAAGTTGTCCACGTCCTCCAAGCAGAGAATGTGGGGTCGGTAACGGAGTATTTCCTCCACCAGATGGAGCTTCCTGTTTTCCCAATCAAGGGTTTTCCCTGGACAACGCACACAATTGTCATCTCCTGCAGACTGAGATGTCGAAGAAAACAGTTGCATGACTGTTAAACCTACTTTATTTGTCACCCTACTAAAATAAATCGCCTCTCTAATGCAAAGCCTTCTTTATAACATAAAAAAATATTATTCATCTGCAAAAAGTACATAAAGAGCAAACATAATCTAGACAATGTTATGTAAAAGGTGTCTATGTAGGCCATTTTTAATTTTCATTAGCTGGGTAAGAATATGTGAAGTGCATGAAGATCAACTTACATACATTTATATAAAGAATGTCATGTTCTGCACACGAAACAGCGTTTCAATTGCATCCTTGTAGCATTCAATGTTAAACACTCAAGTGACAGCTCAAGTCAGGGTAAAATAGCCGATAGGTTAGGAAACACCTAATTGTTGACTCTAAATTTAGAGACAGTATTTCACGTCAATTTTTTTTAAATTTGTATTGATTTATATGCTCAATTTCTACAGGTTTATGTCATCAAGATTACAGATGAATTAGGTTTTGAACTGACTAGGCAAGTTAATTCTGCCAATTATTTTAGAAAGAGCTGTTATTAAACTATGGTAAAAGAGGTGAAATAGACACAATATAATGTATATAGTTATCAGCGGATGACTTCTCCAGTGGTTTAGTGGTTAGAACATTAACCTCGGATGCGGGAGGTCGTGAGTTTAAGTCCAGCTAAGTCATACCAAAGATTTATTTTTAAAAATGGTACTAGCAGCCGTCTTGCTTGGCGGTTAGCATTAGGATGTAAGTAATAGGACCGGTCAGTCAGGTGTTGTGATATTTTGACTGGGTGGGAGATAATGCTACATATCTGCTGAATGATGTTCTTGTGCTACCGTACATATCATTATAAACTGTCACACTGCAAACATCGTAGCGATATGACTGAAAAATGGTTAAATCTACGTTAAAATCCAAATCACAAATATGCACACACTCAAAGGCTGATGCTTTATTATTTTGTAAAATATACCGGTACATCATTTGTTTGTGTTCAGATTATTTTTAAAATTCAGTTACATTCTGTTTCATAGGGATGAAATGCTACTCATTATTGTTTTGGTGATATTGATTTATATATATATATATATAAGGTAGTAACTTGTAGAGAAGTTTCACTTATGGAATAAGACTGAATGCAACTATTTATATTTTTTAACTGCGTGATGATCGTAAAACCAGTTGTATATTTGTGCAGCACATGAGTAGTAAAATGGGAAATGCCTTTGTTTTTGTATACCGATTATCACTCTTCAATAGTTATGCCCACAAGTCACTAGAACACTAGTACATATATCAAATATAATTAGATCTATGGTAATTATTATTTTTATTTCTTGCATGCCCAGATGATAGTTTGATGATACTATTTCAAGGAGAAATATGACCATTCTAATCCCTTATTTTGTCCATATTAAATCTTTTTGTGATAACCCCAACTCTCCATTTAAGTCGAGTAACTAACATATTTTAAAGATAGTTGCAAGATGTTTAAGCAAATATAAATATCTCGCCAAATAGATTCAATCTTAGTTGTTTCAAGTCTTTTCATCTCATTATCTCAACAGAAAATGGATTTTAAAAATTCATCAAACATTCTGAGAAAAATATTTCAGCAATTACACATTTTCTCTTGAAATGATCTTGTATTGTTTAAATTTATATAGCTACCTGTATTTATATGATATAATACATGTCTGTACCATTAATAGGTGATCAACATAACTATCCTCTCTGGGTCGACCATTCCATCCATGTGCCTGTCTGTCTGAACTGTCGTGCCTTACAATTTCTTTGAAGCATGTTGTTATTGTTGTAGTGTTTAACGCCATTTTCCAGCACAAGATAGGCTATACATGGCGGCCAGTATGAATGGTGGAAAAAAAACCTGGGAAAAACTCCGAAAAGAACCACCGACCCATGAGACGCTACTGGCAAGCTTTCTCACATATCCACATTGGCCGAATCTGAGACTCGAACCCACGCAGGCAGAAGTGAGATGGCAGTGATCCAAAACGGAGAGCGCTTTAGACCACTCGGCCACTTGGGACCCCTCTGCGACGCATGTAATTTGTACCCTTGCATTTAAATTTACTTGGTTCACTATCTATCACATGAATAATTAATAAATATATGAGGTATTAAACCTTTCTTATTGAAGTTATTGGCAACTGAATTAATATGTACATGCAAAATAATGAGCTGAAAATTTAATTTTTATGTATACTTTATTAAATGTAAAACTTTTAGTTGTATTTGCTGGGCAGAAAACAAAAAGAGAAATAAAAAAAAATCATTATTATTAAGACTGCAAAAACTTGCACAAAATAAACTCAGATTTTTTAAAAACAATCATTGGGCTTCTTTTCATATTCCGTGAGTGTGGAAAAGTCATATAACATGTAGCACCAACACGACACAGATCTTAGACCTAAGTGAAACAGTCAACTGCCATTTATAATGTGTGCCCAGCGAGTACTGTAAGGTACACTTGGGTCTCATTATCTTAAAAGAATGCCGCTTTATTACAAGTTGACGACTTGAATATACAAGTATGAAAGGATAAAAGAAGAACCTGTATATGGTATCACGGTACTAATTGTTTTTCAATAGACCATAATGCTAATGTTTTGTGAAATAAATATACCTTCTATCCCACTTCAGCATTCATGTCACACACAAACACACACACACACACACACACACACACACACACACACACTGTCATAGAGAATAATGTTAGATTGTCAATTTGACAAGGACAGAACCAGATACTCCTCCGCATTTAAGAAAAATAACTCTGCTGGAACTAAACAGGGATAATAGTTATCAAAGGAAAAACATACGAAAAGTGGTGCTAATATTACCAAATATCAACACATTTATTTCGATTGGTAACAATTCTGAAATCCATAGAGTGGACATAGTGGCAAAGAAACGGCTATAAAGAATAAGACAATATATATTTGTACAGTTGCAGATTAAACGATAATTATCAGATCAAAGATGATATCTTCAGATAAATATGAAACATGTTGAAAACATGGAATGAACATATTCGAAAATGAATCTGTACCAATACAGGTATCAAGTAGATTTTAATGTATTTAACTCGATTACCTCAGTCGAGAATCATGGTCAGAGATAACAGAAACATTTTCCAGCAACACGAAAAAGATGTCATTAGAAACACGTAGCTTATATCTCTGGTGGAGTGAATTGAGGTTTTATAAACAAGTATTATGGAATGTGTTTGCCAATATTGATTCTCTAGGATGTCAGTATACTAGTATATCGTTAACTCGGTAACCACGTTTGTTACGGACTAAATGTCCATTGTTTATATCTCCAGTACAATACTAGTTTTGAAATCACAATAATGAACAAATATGATTGTTAATTGATGTTCAATGTTATTTAGATTAATTTTACTATTTTGATTTACAAGTGAGCCATCTTCATTAAGCTTATGACTCATCTACCTAGTTACATATTAATTTGTGTTTTGATACTTTTTATCATATACCATTTAGTAGAATATTATTACCTGTGCTAATGTTAATTTGAAAATGAAATATATTTAGAAAATATTATATTCTAATGAAAAAGTACTTTTCCTCTTTAGCGTCGTTATATTCTGAATGTGATCAACATACAATCATTGATAGCTCTCTCTCTCTCTCTCTCTCTCTCTCTCTCTCTCTCTCTCTTGCATTTATTCAAGTTGATAAAATGTGATCAACATACAATCATTGATCTCTCTCTCTCTCTCTCTCAACTAGATTAGCTCGAGTTCGGTTAGAGGAAATAAAGAAGAATAGTATATAGTTTATCAGTATAGGTGGTAAATCATTACTGTCGTGGCTAACAACAACAACAGCTAGTCTGCACAGTCCCAATAATGGTGAATTTTCATGGCATGTTACATCAAACAGGGGTGTTTCTGCGCCTTGACACATATTTATTGCGTTACAGGATATTAGGAGATTAAATTCTCAGGAGCGCACCAATATGACATTTGATAAACTAGTTGCTAATGAAGTCGCGTGAAAAATAAGCGGTCAACAGGAACCACATGTGAATATTTCACTCAATTACAGACAAATCAAATAGCACGCGCATATCATCGCTTGCTGGCTTTTATGGGACGTGATCAAACATGTAGATACCGGTCTGCAAATATCACAATTATATTTTAGAACCCTATATCCAATTTATTACTTTTCACTGGAACATTATGACTTAACTAGACAATCCGCCGTTGACGTATACTTCGAAGCTCGTGTAACACAACTTCCCATTGTCGCGCTAGGTCCACCAATTGTTTACGGTGATTACAGAGCAATTGCCCCCATTCTCAGTGACAATTCAATGCTACTTGAAGGTTTTGGGAGACCAATGAGTATAGTTGAAACGCCAATAGAAAAGACAATTAGATCAATCTGGTATTAAATAAAATGTCATATAATCACGTTAGTGTTACTCTGACTCCTGATCAGATTAAAAAGTTGCAATCGGATTCAACTAAAAAATGTGGAACTACGATATCGTTAAAACACAATCAGATGTCTGATGGTCACAATAAACTATGACTGACAACTCGTCAGATTAAGTATTTCAATGATGCTAAAAAAGATTTTTTTATAAAGGTGTTCAGGTTGCTCTCTCTGTGGCTTCGATTAAAGACATGATTAAATCAGGTGGTATATATCCACTTCTCGCTGCATTAACAGCGCTGATTGCCGCCACCGCCCCCGCAGTCGCGAAAGCTGCCTCGCTAGGTGCTGCTGGTACCGCTGCCGGGATGGCATTTAAAAAAGGCAACTGGAAAGGGATATAACAAAATAGAAAGGGTCTAAGTCTACCAGGGACTCCGTATTGATGGTACAGCGAAAGAGGCCCGAGGTTGCCAGGGACGGGTTACTAAAACCACTGTCAATATTGATTTACTCGATGCTGCTAAAAAAATACGCGATTAGAAAATTTAAAGGTGTTTTTATGCGAGATCAATTACCACAACAACCAAAAAGCGCTGAAACGGTATTATTAATCGCGATAACAGCACCGGACCTGGAACTCAATGGGTTGCATACGCGATTGATCCACGTGGAATTTTTTATTTTGATTCCTACGGGTTAGCGCCACCTAAAGAATGCATGCGTTTTATAAATCAATTAAAATCCTTTCATAAAATGCCGATCTGGTACTCCACGCTACCAACACAGACAATGACCGACCCACCAATATGCGGCCAAGAAGTAATAAATGTACGTAAAGCTATATCATCATCTACTAAACCACTTTATAAAATCGTACACAAATACACGAGTAATCGCTTTTTAGAGAGATATTAAAACATAATGATTGATATTTACGGGACAGCTCTCTCAAACCTGAAAAAAACCACCAGGGAAATATCATCAATAAGGGATGTAAAGAAAATTGTCGAAGATGAACTATTCCAGATGTTAAAATCTTGCAAATGTGGATCCAAATGAAATAGTCGTAATTCAAGACAAACAGGGAAAATTGTAAACGAGTAATGTTTCTTTGAATGATATTCTTGTTAAAATTGATGGAGTAACCGAAAATTCCAAAACAGTGTTTGATTCCACCGGTAAGATTCAACCAGGAGTTATATGATATATAGTATTAACAATCGAGTAAAAACATCCGGTGACACAATGACAGGCAACCTCGACATGAATTCGAATAAACTAACCGCACATGGTAATCAAACATTGCACACTGATGATGTGACAGCAAAATATGTAGCTGTTATAGACAATAAACTAACGACGCTATATGGTGAGCATAAAACCACGGATGATAAACTAACAGCGCTGAAACACGAATATAAAAACACAGATGGTAAACTAACAACGCTGCGAGCCAAGTATGATGTTTATGAAGTCGCGTTTGAAAACCTCGGTAGGAATTTCAGAAAATCGGATGAAACCATGGATAATTTCTTTAGTACTCCGCTGACTGTCCCAATGAAAATTTATGACATTGAAACAAATACTGATACGATTAAACAAACAGATAGGTATTGTTAATATATCCTCGGTGATTGCAGTAAATCTAGTATGTGATGCTATTGATGGAAGTTACCAAATAAATCTGAAAAAATCAAATCAAGCCCAGCAAGGATACATTTTATATTCATTTGCACCACTGGTTCCACCTGAAATTTTAATAATTAAAGAAATGGTGAACCTAAAATATATGCAATGTCATAATGATTTATTAACGGGAATAACTTTTAAACTTATTGACCAGTCCAATAATGTACTTGACCTGGCGAGAGAAATATTATAAGTACGTCTTTATGTGAAATCCTAATGTATTTCCATCGTAATATCTCAATCCTAAAAGGATTTCCGTCTTAAGATCTTCATCGTAAAATATCCCATCTTAAGATTTCCATCGTAAGTTTTCCTTCTTAAGATTTCCCATCATAAGATTTTGTGTAAATTAAGTATGCATTTGGTGGATGGGTAAATTCCCTATGAAAGTTACAAAATCGGGCGATTTGTCAGCGCTGATACAGCGCGTGTACGGTTTACTATCAAATATCATCTACGATGCAAAAAATATAATAACACTGACCTATTTTCACTTCGTTCTTAGAAGACGTCGTCGTTACCAGGAAGTATTACTACTTTCATTTTCAATGAGTTGTTTCAATTGTTTGACACGGATATTTATAGTCATTTTAATTTCATATTGTTTTGATAGATCAGCTCTTATTTTGTCTACGGCGGTAAACAAAGGTACGAACTTATCTATTTCACTGTTATTCGCTAATGATTCATTACCGACTTGATGTATTTGTTTAATGAACTTGTATTGAGACGGTAGCATATACTTAATTCCGAGGAATATGTCTTCTAGAAATTGAAAGTCAGAAAGGATTGTATCACAATCTAATTTATTTGATAATAGTATTTGTTGCATTTTCAAATTTGTAATAGCAGAAATTATAAAAGGGTGTCATATAACATCTCAGTAGGTTCAGGGGCAGCACGAAACACAGTCCCCGTTGTGAGCCTCAAACCTGTAAAACAACAGTCTATAGCCCCAAGAGGGTGTGTATGGTGAATTACGACACAAGAACGGCACAACACATTAAGATCAAACAAACAACCCATATAAGAATTCCTAGCTTGCCAAACAACATGCTAGAAATTCAATAGGGCAGATGAATGATGTTGAAACAATATTTATAAGTATATATAGGACGGCAGATTTTCCGTATGAAACCCTGGAATGCCATTGACAATCCTGCAGGCTCAACGAGAGTACATATAGTATTTACCCATATTTGCAAATATATACAAGTTACATTTACACTATTTACAAATATATACACATATAGGACGGCACATCAAAGGGTTATATGGGACTGCAGAGTACATGTATGACGACAAAAACATGTAGACGGGGCCTGTCTCTAAGTGCAACTGAAAACAACACTCTCCCCCAAAAAATAACCCGGGGAGAATGAAAAAACACATTCACGTCGTAATGACAACGTGACAGAGTTTTGGTTATCAGTTGAATTTCGAGAATCGAAGGCTGGAGCCCCAATAGTAAAAGTGGCTGTATGCAATATAACAATATAAATTCTCGACGTTGATGATATGTGATTATTTTCCTTACAACATTAATAAAGGTTTTCCCCTTACAACATTAACTCGTACAAGAAAATATATATTTCAGTTAGAGTTATCTCCATTGGTAGTGATTTTTCATTCTATGTATGTAAACCAAATTTTGTGCAAACATTTCTTGGAAAAAGCTTATTTATATATATATATATATATATATATATATATATATATATATATATATATATATATATATATATATATATATATTCTGCAACACGTCAAACCGAAGGTTCGCAAATATCAAAACAATTAAACAATTGCCGGCGTGATTCATTGCTTGAAATATTAATTCTTCGTTAGTCTCTCTCTCTCTTTCCGACGGATTGACAAGTACCAGTTTTTCCAAATGCAGTATTTTGACTCTGAGTGATAACTCGTAAGTTGGTTAATGAATTAATCCTAGGATTTCAATCAATGTGATCAATTACAAAACCATCTTGGATTTCTCCCATATACACTTCGAACACGAACCTGTGATTAAGATATATTTTCCTTCCAGCATTAAATCTAAGATAACCCTGATTATCAACAGTTTTTACTGGGGTTTTCACCCTGCGGTGTCTGACTAAACCATCGCGTGATGCTTCATAGTTGCTGATCGTGGGATGTGGTTGAAATTCTTGGCTCATTTATATACATAAGTATTTATTTGTTTAATTGATTATGTGTCTAGATAATTATTTGTTGAGAATCTAGTAATATTGTCATCTGGAGTTCCTATGACTT
This sequence comes from Unio pictorum, assembly GCA_030141615.1. Classification (NCBI taxonomy): domain Eukaryota; kingdom Metazoa; phylum Mollusca; class Bivalvia; order Unionida; family Unionidae; genus Unio; species Unio pictorum. The sequence continues at coordinate 11,141,608 of JARLTB010000108.1, forward strand.
TCTCTTGGACGTTATTATGGTCAAGGTCCTTGACTCTCTTATAATAATACTGCTTATGTTCTCTGTAACGCTTACAACCACAACTGAGACACAACTGTATTTTTTGTCGTACTGCAATAACGCATCGTACACAGGGTTTCGGACCTATGCTTTCTCGTCGCACACTCTGTGAATGATATTCACAGAATTCGTTTCTGCACGATTTATTACAAGGGATTAGGGATCCTATCATAAGACATTTACAGTGATTCATTATATAAAATACTCTTTTTTAAGAGATTATCCAAAATGAAACCCTGGACAAATCTTAAATTCAATCTCGATAGAGTCTCTATAGATACACCAAATAAGGGTATAATAAGTGATAGAAGCATGATAGGTAAAATCCATGATGCGTTTAACGAATTTAAAAGCGATGGTGCATCCCACTGTTGGTCAACATTTCGAATCGCTGGTAGTGTTGATGCTACCATGAACGATAAACGAGCAGCAAGAATAATAATGCATCTTGAACACCCGAAGAATTTTTTCAGATTGAAACAACCAACTGGATTATTCGTGAGAAATTCGATCCTAGCCTAAAAATATTATGAAAGGTGTCATCGTAAGTCAGGAAGATTCCAAACCAGGAGTATTGACTGGAATTGACAAACCGAATCACGAGCGGGATTATCCTTTGACTGCGGTTGTTTATGGGATTTATCCGATAAATGAAATATCAAGTGTTGAAAAATTGAAACCTATGAAACCGTCAGGGATAAATTGTGTATCCGAACGAGTAATAGAGCATTTTACAAATTCTTTGCGTGGAAAAGGGTTGACAGATCTATGACGTAACAAAATACACAAATGGGCGCTAACAGTTAAGGATTTTCGATCAACAATTCAGAATGTGGCTGAGATTGGAAATATATTAAAATTCCCAATTATAGGATAAATATTATACGAATCATAATATAAATCAAAGGGAGCTCCAATCAAGATCATTGATCATAATGCACACGCGTGGACTAAAGCAGCAACAATATTTCCGCGAGAACCGTAAAACACCTTCCGTTAGAGTTCTCTTGGGAGAACTCTGGGAGGTGGAATTTGTATGATTTTATTGACGCGCTAAGTAAAAACGATGCTGTGCCAGTGTGGTTATTTCAGAGTTTTGAAAAACACGATGGTAATTTCGACTAATTTGTAAGACCTAACAGTGCAATATACCGAACGGAATATCTTCACGGCAAGATGAGAAAACTAGCTGAGAAATTTTCAATGGATAATAGCATACAGTTACTAACAAAACGTTTTACAGTCCCGTCAGTTGCAGTTCATTTTGCCAGAGAGACAAATATGTGGAAGCCAACATAATATGAATTTCTCTCAGATCTTCAAGCTAGTTGTGTAAAATACAGACACGGTGGATAATGTAATACCATATATGATGCTAGAAACTTTATTCCGGTTGATATGGTTGCGTATTATCCAGGACGTTTTCTCGGGTATGGGGAAATCGCTAGATATTTTAAAAGATTTGGGTATCCCACCCACGTGATGACACGAGTTGCGATTAATGGACCACTGCCCGATTTTGATCAAACCGGATTCGCTCGTGTGATATCATTTGCATTCGCTAAAGGACTTCATCCGTGCTGTTATTTTTGGTTTGGTAGACATATATCTGAAGAAAAAAACACTGGGTAACAATAGTGTTATTACGGTATATGATCGATTGTAAAATACTGATACCGCTGATTATCGGTGAGGCAATTATATCATATTGAGCGCAGACTGAAGTTTGGTTACCACAACCCGATTGTCTTGATAGTGTAATTAACGATTACAAGGAAACATTTCCTGATCTCGACAAAGAATATATTGTTAAAAAGTAAAAGGAGATCTTTGAAATCAAAAATAAAAATGCAAAGGATCTCGGTAGAAGATCGGTAAATGTACCCACGGTAGAGCATATGATCACAAGCGACATTATTCACGATTAATTCTAGATGTTGCTGAATACTATTTTATAATCGCGGATGCAACAGCTAGAGATATATTTATTAGTCGTGAAAATGCCTACTTGTCCGATGGAACAAAATTTGGTACAATTGTTAGCTACGTTGATGGTGACTCTCCGCAATACACACATAAGAGCGTCAATGGTGGCTTATATTTCTATCAATTTTCTATCGATGGTAAATAGATTTCCTCGCACCGCAGTAAGAGTCGCCACTGATTCATTTTATATAGATATCAAACATAAAGAAGCAGTGGCTCGTTTTACAAATTATGATGAGTGTTTGGGATCATGGAGAATAAAACAAGAAATGTTGCACAATTTTTCTAATTCAGCAGACGTTACGATTGAAGATAATTACATGAAAAATAAGCAAATATCACAAATATCGAATGCATCTTCGTTATCCGATCCAATATGTAGATATAAAACCGTTTACTTAAGCGGATGTGGCGGGTAAGGGAAGGCGACTCGTGTTATCGAATTATTTCGGGAGAAGTCAGACAGGATCGTGCTAACACCAAGACACAGACTTGCAAGAGAGATGAAACAACGAGGAGTTAATTCTTGCACTTATCACACTTTCTTTCGATATAAAGGTAACGCATGGACTCCTGATCGCATGGGTGAGAAATATATTCCGAAAATCATTATTTGGGATGAAATATGCACAGTGTCGTTAGATATATTAAAAATACTTCTTGATTGGTTGCTAGTGAAAAATACAGCTGTGATAATGTGTGATCAACCACCATCATTTGTCGGTTTGTCTCCACATAATTGACTCAAGAATGTTGTAGATTATTATGAAGAAATTAATCCTGATCATGGAGCACTTGATTCAAAATTAAGTGAGTTCAAGAAATTAATTGTTGTAACACACAAAGAAAAATTTGCAGCACTTCTAGTGCAATTGTGTTATAAACCAGCTGATTCACGAAGACAGACTATTGAAGTTGATATTCCAGAACAGACGGAAAAACAAAACCTTGTGTTAAATGATATTGTTCTGGTTGATATCAATGTTGTACAAGATGCATTGCATGCTGAGAAATCTCCCTGGACCCTAGGATATGCAATGACGATACATTCATCTCAGGGGTTAACCATATCTTATACAATTGTTTACATCGTAGATGATCGCATCGAGTAGTCTAATTTAGTTTACTTAGCGGTGTCACGAGTACGAAGATTAAATCAACTTCGTAGAGTCGTTCTACATTCAAATGACACCACAATCAGCGATAAGTCAACTCGCTGGTTATAAACAACAAGATAAGAAAAATAAACGAGAATTTGATATTGATGTTGAATTTATAATGATGCTGAAAGAACAACGGAATAATTACTGCGCGAGCTGTAAATGTATGATGCTAGGATCGTGGTCAGATAAAAATCCTCGCCATTGTACCGCAGATACAAAAATAGCAGTCATGGTCATACACGAGAAAATGTTATGCTGACCTGTCTAGAATGTATTAGAAGCAGAGGTGCTAGTTAAGCGATCGTGACGGCAATTGTGTTTTCTCGGGGATCACTTGTAACTGATCACGTGTAAATCCACGCTGAGGAGCAGTTGAATCTAATCTATTGATTGCGGGTCTACCCGTGGATCTTGTGATCTTTATTTTATGCGATGTGATACTCGAAATAGTATCAGTAGCTCAAGGTCAGCAGTAGCTCACACGTGTACATACATCAACGACTGACTCCCTAACAATCAATAATAAAACGGACGCGACGTCGAGAAATCCCGACATTCTGATTACGCCCCATAAATCTCTTCAGACAATCATATGACCGTGTTAAGTTGTTTTGGTCAAATTTCGAATGGTTCTTAATATCCATTCATCCTCAGCGAAATCTTGAACAACACTGGTCTGATGATTATACTTGGAGGCACTCTGACATGCCACGAATAAATGTCTTGGTGCTAAATTCATTGCTGTGATTCGGTCTGCCATGACAATGGTCATGCTGTGCCTGCAGCTGTGTCTGTGATCATTGTCAGCCAGGACAGCGTTGATTTATCACCACTATCCATGAACAATAAGAACCGCGCTTCTTCTTTCACTGACGGAGTCATCGTTGGCATCCGTAACGCTAAGTATTATAAACTTATTTTATCAGCACCACCCCCTCCAAAGCCAGATACTATCGCTGGATGTGGCCCTTCGATCCAGTGCTACCGTATGTTTGGCTCATTCGGATCTGTAGAATCTGAAAACTTGTGACAGTGGTATCATATATGAAAATCCACCATCGACATTAACATGAATTCTCTGTTTGCGCCCTGCAGTGTACTACTCGGCTCTTATTACAGTATCATTCAAGCTGGTTGTTGATCAACCCTGCTAGTCTGCGTTATTTTGTACCATGAGATGCTGCCTATCGTCAAGGTGGTCAGTAATGTCATTTTCGAACATAAATAGTCATCGCTGTATCGGGACAATGCAATAATTGTCGTAGCAACATCAATGTTATTGAAGCATGCCTCGATTTTACTTTCATCAATGATATCTCTGTCCATGATGCCACCAGTAAATAAACGCTGACAAAGATTAGTTGTTTTATTTATGATTTCGTGGAATGTTTTGCTGGCTCCTCTTCCACCAATCAGAATTTGTCTCCAGAGATTTGAGATGAAAGTTGCACTTTCCCAATAAACCGATTTTCAGCTCATACCATTGGCACCCATTTGATTTTCACTTTATTCAGACCAAGCAACCTAATCCACTCCAATACATAAAGAAATTATTCGACTGGAGAGAGAACGTGTCAACAATTTACACAGAAAAAGAAATGTATTCTCGTACAAGAATCGAAGCAGAATCTTTCTGATTTAAAACTTATAGCTTTCGTTCATCTGAACCACCAACGTTGTGATGATAACCCGTATACTAGAACAGTTAAAGTCTTGACCGAATGGACACCATACTTAAGCGTTACTATAGTAATCTACTGTAGTGGATTCGCATTTGAGCCATACTGTGTAATAATATTAAACAATTAACGAGAACTGATGTTTACTCTTTGGAATACACATTGAAATAACATGTATAGCGTATGTTGCCCGCAACTACATTAAAATCCAAAGCAGTGTAAAAACAAAAAACATTTATAAACCCGTAAACCTCTAACAGGCGACACTGTACAATGAAGCAGTACTTTCTAATTTTATGTTTAATTTTTAGTCTCCAAAGAATCGTTACAATCCTATACAGTTTTAACATTAAAAAAGACTCCTCCAGATGTGTCGCTTTTTATCAAAGAGAAATTTCCGAAGAAATTTCATAATCGTACAGGAGATAGTAATACAAAAAAATTTATCTATGGTTATATTGTAAAACAGAAAATGTTTATACTACGCTTCCAGTTCGTGGATATAAAACAAACTTCATAGTTAAAACGTTCTGCGTATTATTAAAGGAGCATCTTTGTTCTTAAATGAAACTTTGGTCCAAACATGTTCTAGTATAAATGTACGATTTTAAAATTTGCAGCAAAAAGACAATCTGATTTAATTTGAATTTATTCGTTAAGCACTCCCCAGCCTATATTACTGCTTCGCGCACTCTTGCACCTTTCTAATATAAATCTTGTGAATTAGTAGGAGGGTTTGTAATTACCCTTAACCGATAACTTACTATGATGCCAAAATCAATATATATATATATATATATATATATATCTATATATATATATATATATATATATATATATATATATATATATATATATATATATATATATATATATATATAAATGGAAGACAAGATAAATTAAGTTTTTAAACATTAAGAGTCTTCCTTCTTTGCTTAGAGCATTTTTTTCTGTAATAATGTCACATATACTACGCTTTGTAGGAATAATGCATCATCAGATATAATATTTAAGCTTAAGTAAATAAATAATATTATTGAACTGCAATCAATATAACAAATGTGTTTTGATGATTATGATGCTGCTGCCGCCAACGACGGCGACAACGATGATGATAATGATCGTGAGTGGACTCCATGCTGCTAACAAACAGTAAACACAACGATCTTCCTAACAATGAAAATGATATACTAGAATGTTATCGATACTTTTGGAATGTAAACCAATGGATCAAGCCGAGGTGAAAAAATATAAGATTGAAAAGCCATGAAGGTCATACGTTATCTTCCGATTTGTTTTCTCAAAATGTAGTGACTCGTGAAGAAAGTGCTTTACAGAACTATACAAGCTGCTTGCCAATTTTTTTAATCAATTTGATATCCTTAAGACATGTTAAGAAATGCCATGCTGTATACATTCAGAGGTGTTGGATGTGACTACAGAAAATACACGTAACATTGACGGTACGCGGTTGAAGGTAAACCTAGCAAATGAAGAAAGCATGTTGTTGACGAGATAGCCTGTTGACAATTCAAATAGAAAATGTTACTTTTGTGATACATCTGCATTTACCTCATCCATAAAATGACCCTAAAGGGTAGTAAACAGACCGATCTTGGTAAATATGATATTGTCTGAATATTCTTCCAATAAAGGCTTTGTGTGGTCTTTTCACGCGTTCACATATAATCCCCTGTTCTAATAAAACAAGGAAGTAAATTAATGACAATAGTACTTCGTTTTTTTCTTCATCGTTTTAGCAGGAAAAAGGCATCCTTTGGGTAGGGCAGAGAGGTGGCATTCCCACCCCACATAATATGCATGTGCAGTAAAAACAATTCTAAAAACGGGTAATTTTTTATTCAAGGTAAGAGCTATTTTCGAGCCTAGGGTCAGATATTCCTAGTCAGCCTCGATTTCACTCTTATCAATTTCACACTAGAAATGAATAATACAAAATGTTTGTTTACTTGATTTTCAACCAAGGTCAGGAACTAGCTCAGCATAAAGATACACAGTTCTATTTTAGGTATCTATGACAAAATAGTCAAGTCAAACTACTTTTCCAAACAAAATGCAAAATCGAGTAAACAAGGTTATATTATAATAGCATAAAATAGAATATAATCTTTTTTAACAATCTGACAAACAACTAATTAACTTAAATATAAATTAAATCAGACATATACGTAACAACGGACATCGGCAAAATTCTTCACGTTAGTTCATTATTTCAACAATTTTTGATAACTTACTATACACATTTAACTATTACAGACTGTATCGTACGAGTAAATGATTTACAATGGAAAAAAACTAATTTTCATTCTTTTCCTTTCATATCCAAGAACATATTGCTTTGCGTCTGCTATATTGAATCAATTATTATAGAATGTATGTATTCATGTTTTTCGTGTTTTTAAATGTATTCGATTGAAAAGAAATCGTTTTGAATACTAACCGTTTTTATAACTTGGCATATTCAACATCAATTGTAATCATTATTTGATGAAACTGTATTTTCTTTTAAAAATATATGTACAAAATCTTTGAAAGAATCCATTGTTTGATGTTTACAAACATTTTCAGACAACCTGGCAAAATGTGTAATTTTACCTTTGTGCAATTAATTCTCGATAAGAAAGGCAAAACTACATTTTAATTATGTCCTGGTTTAAAGTCGTCAACAATGCGTATCAATCAAAACAAGATCCAATAATGTCACACAGCTGTATAAATAATTACGCTAGATGACTTATACTGTATTATTTATCAAAAAATTTGGTTACAACATATTGAAATGAAATACATAATCGAATCAGGCCCGGCCCATTTTAAATTAGTGTGGGCAAATAACGATTTATGAATAAGATTATACGTGTACATCAATGGTAGCAAACATGATTTCATCATGTGATACGTAAATACGTATCATTTGGCCTGTATTGAAAATAGAATCGGCTCCGATAGTCAAGATAAAAAAATGCTCTCCTCTTTACACCTTGGCGGATCGGACAGATGTGACTGCTTTGTACTAACCATATATATTAGATTTCTCAATTTGCGTCGAACCGATCCAGTGGCCTAGTGGTTAGAGTGCCCACCGAGTCATACCATAGACTTAGAAAATAGTACTAACAGATACCTCGCTTGGCGTTCAGCATTAAGAGGTTAGTCTTAGGACCGGTCGGCCTGGTGTCGGAATAATGTAACTGGGTGGGACATCATGCTACATGTTTGCGGCATGATGCCCCAGTGCAAGATATAACTATAAACTGCCTTACTGCAGACATCGTAGCGATATAACTGAAAAATTGTTAAAGCTACGTTAAAAATCCTAATCAAACAAACAAACAAAACGTGTTGCGTCCCTTAATAGTGTTACACGCACAGGGGTATTACTTGATCGAGCGGTGTCAAATCCTAGAGCGAATCCCGCTGGAAGTCATATTGTTTTCCCCAAATTTCCAAAGACTTCCAAACAAGTTGAGTTGTAAATTGGAAAGCCAGACGTGTCTGTTTTGATATGCTAAATTTTACTCTAATCAATTCATGACCACAGATAACACAACTTGCCAAAAGTCCATAAACCGCACATTTGCATGGTATTTCTTCATCATTATCAGACTTCCGTACCGCCAGCCGTTTATGCCATAGAAAATACAATAGTATCCCCTTTATCACTGGGAACTATTTTAACTCCGCCACTTTAGGCCAGTCAATGTACGCTTTTACAGGCACATTACGCCAATATAATTGCACCCTTTTTCCACTATGGACACATAAACGATATCCATCTTATTTATTCAATTTCGTTATTTACAGGTTTTCTACCGTAAATAGTGCCACCTCAGCCACACCACTATTGTACACCATTAGATTTTAATATGAAATATGTTACTCCAGGGACAGTCATTCTGTTTGAACCTGAATTCACTACTAGCAAACTATGGCATTATTCAAACTCACTAACACTCGGCTCCGTGATGTTTGCTCCTAGTAACTGGCAAATTATTTCGGGCTAGGAATATTTCCATGGCACCGAATCCCGATAATCACACAAATCTAAGAATTGCTAAAAACGGGACGCTATCAAATACGCATATTCCAAATTTAATACAATATGTAATAACAACTATGTTATGCTATGTTACATAGCATGTAACATGAGTCCATTGTACATCAGTCAAATATGGTGGAAGCAACTGACTGCTCATTTAAGATTCCATTTCAGCTCTGCTCCTCTATTACGGCTTTTGGATTTAATTTATTTTTTTTTTATATCCAAATTTGTCATTTAGGGTTTAATATTTATTCATTAATTGGGAGATTTTTTTCTAGAAAATTCAGTTTGACCTAGACTCTTAGTTGTAAACAGGCTGACCATCCTTTAATTGTAAACAAGTTTTGACCTTGGCTTACAGTGGACCTAGTTCCTGACCATGCTTTGGACATTGTCAACAAGTCTCTAAAATTATTGGTTAATTTCAAGGACAACTTTTATTTTTAGTAATTAGTGGCTGATTTTTCTTCTGGTTCATTCTTTTAATATGTGACTTGGAGAAGGTAACTTCTTTCCATGACCTTCCAGAATCACATGATTCCTCTTGTTTACGAGGGAATTACATATATATATAGCTGTGTTTTGGAAGCTAACTTTAGTAGATGTTTGGGCTTTAAGATATTAGTTGTGTATTTCATGTTTGAGTGTTAATATCATTTTGTTCTGGACTTTGTGGCAATTCGTTGGAAAAGAAGAATTATTCTATTTATCTGGAAAAAGACATATGTTTCATAATTTCATCTGGATGATATTAAATCGAGAACTGTATCACGTGACATTGTCAGCCATTTTGGATTACATCGTCAAGATTCGAACCTGGAACTATTAGAACATTTATTTATCAGGACTTGCAATTCCATTAGTGGATTATTTTGTGAATTCTATACTTGTTGGATTTGATTCTCTAAAACGGTAAGTTTATTTATTTTATGAAAATAATTGTACTTAATAAAATCATTGTTAAAGTTTTACAAGCTTGTTAGTTTTCACTCTTTCTGTGTTGCTGCTTATTCGAGCCTAAGCACGTAACACCTCCTTTATCTCAGCCGTGCAGGAATAGTGTTCAACTTTGACTAACTTGATCTTGATTGCATATGGTGGCCTGCATGAAACGAAATTCACAAGCTGGAAGTACTGAAATATCTTATCAGTCCGCACAGGTGTAGGTAGGTTAACGTATAAAATATTGGCTAACAATGATGTAATGCGATTACCGTTGTCAACCAACTAAAGCCATTCACACGAAAAATAAATATGTGCCACCTATCGATCTGGCCATGAATTTGATATGGTGAGTATCGGTATTAGGAATACTGTGAAAAGTAGGAAATGGAATGGAAAAGTATGCTTTCTAATCTAGGCTGTCATCATCATTTTAATTGATTTTGATTTTCAAATCGATAGAAAAATATAAATCCTGATATCTGTTTATTATTTGAATATTTCTCAAACCAAATAACATGATGGCAACCTTTTTATAATACTAAAAGTTTATATATATATATATATATATATATATATATATATATATATATATATATATATATATATATATATATATTGTGACGTATATTTGATTTAATTAATTTTTTTTAATTGTCAAATCTAAATTTGTTATTTTGGGTTTAAAATTCATTAATTGGGAGATTATTCTGGAAAATTCAGGCTGACCTAGACCCTATCTGTAAATACAGGTTGACCTTGGCTTGTTGACCTAATTTCTGGCCCTGCTTCAGAGAGTGTCAACAAGCTTTTAAAACTATTGGTTAATTTCAAGGAGAAATTTTTATGTTTAGTTCTTGGGGGTGAGAAATGACTGATTTTCTTATCTGAATCTGTCTTTGTGTACGTGATTTAGTGAGGGTAGCTTCTTTCTATGACCTTCCAGAATCACATGATTCCTTTTTGTTTACGAGGGAATTACATATATATAGCTGTGTTTTGGAAGCTAACATTCGTAGAATCTGGGCTTTTAAGTTAATAGTTGTGTTTTCTGTTTGAGTTATAATTTTAATTACATTGTACTGGAAATTGTGTCATTTCGTTGAAGCAAGAGGATTTATTTTATTTGGAGTAGAAAACATGTGCTCATAATTTCATTTTGGATGATAAAACAAGAACTGCATCACGTGATATCGTCAACCATTTTGGATTACATCGTCAAGATTCGAACCTGGAACTATTAAAACATTTATTTATCAGGACTCTTGCAATTCCATTAGTGGATTATTTTTGTGAATTCTATATTGGATTAATGTGATTCTCTAAAACCGTAAGTTTATTTATGTTTGTACTTAATAAATTCATTGTTAAAGTTTTACAAGCTTGTTAGTTTTCACTCTTTCTGTGTTGCTGCTTATTCGAGCCTAAGCACGTAACAATATATATATATATATATATATATATATATATATATATATATATATATATATATATATATATATATATATATATATATATATATTATTTCTTCATATCATACCTGAAAAGCTATATACTATTCGAAATGAAAGTATATATTTGAAATTCACTGTTTGTAAGTACGAGGTAATTATCCAAATGCAGAGTTGAGACTACGATGTTGGCAATTTTGAGGGTGCAATGCATTTCCAAATATGGCAGTTGGAATATTTTGAGTCTCTGAATTATGGTTCATCGCACCCTGCCAACATTAACTGCAAAACTAGTAAACATTGGATAATAAACCGACATTCGCAGCAGCCGCAGCCACACGTGACGTAAAATATCAAGGACGGATGGTCCATAATATTAATTCAGAGGGAGACTAGAAATTCCTACGTAATATATACAGTTGTCTCTTCCTCCTTTTCATGTTATCATTAAATTATATTTGAGATTCTCAATGGCGATGGTTTACCATACGTCATTGACATTTAAAGCGATCATGTTGTCTATTAGTCAGCATGAGAATCAGCCCCTAACATGTACTGATGCTGACTGATGCTGATTGACTATTTGGGATCTGATTTATCGGACTGTGAATTTCAATCTTTGTTGTTGACAATTCTACGTATCGTTTTTACCTACGTAGAGGTAAAATACGCTTGAGACTCGGGCCAGGAAAGACATCTTAACCACAGCAGAGGAGACAGAATACTTGAATCTTCTGAATTATATTGCTTGACTAGTTACAACGGAAACGTTGTATGTACAAAACACTGAGTTGGAAAAAGCACGTTTTTGAACTATCGATTCAAAAGTCAAGGTATACTGCGATAAAAAGTAATGTCCTTGATAGGGCTCTTTCCATGAATACTTGCATGCGCATACGTGCTTCTTCGATTTATAGTTCTGCTACCTAACCATGGTCACTTGCAAATTTATGATAAGGCTGCATATATTGTAGTATCTGGCGGAAACGTTTGCCATCTGGCATATTTTCTCAATATATGTTAACAATTTAAACCAAAAAAAAAATAAAAATAGGTGTGATTACTTTGTCAAGATAACAAAAAAGGGCTCAATTTGATTTTAACAGGGTAATGATCGAAAATAACAACTTTCTTGGCTTTCAGTTTCCAGACCTCTGTCAAACTTTTAGATCATTTTAATGTTTAAATAAAAGGTTCACGATGGTAAAATATTACGATGACCATATATGATGTTAGGCATACAAATCGCGTTTTAAAAGGGTCAAATGGTAAATGTTTCGAGTAAAGCGCAGCCCGGTATACGTATAAAAGGATAAAATGAGGTTTATCAAAATATTCTTGGAAAGTTTGGATAACCATCCTTTTGAGATATATTATCAGTGAATCGTACATGTCGCTTAAAACAGAGAGTGATTTGGATTTTTAACGTAGCTTTACCACATTTCCAGTCATATCGCTACGACCTCTGCAGTGGTGCAGTTTATAGTGATGTGTAGTACTGGTGCATCATGTCGCATGTATGTAATATGCTATCGCACGCAGTCACATTTTCTGACACGGGGTTGACCAGTCCTAACACTAACCTCTTATTGCTGCGCTCAAAGCAAAGCTTCTCTTTGTACCAGTGTTTGGTATGGCTCGGCTACTACAAACATCACTGCCGTACACTTAGGAAGGCACGTGTTTTACATTCCGCAATAGCCTCACAGAGTATTAGTATTTACATCATTTTATCTTTAGGAACTTACATCTCCGTAATTAATTTATTGTGAAAGTTATAGCATATTTAAGACGATTCTTTGGAAGATTGCAATCTTTTGGAGTGTATTTTATGTTCTGCAAGGTTAGAGTAGATCAACAATTTAACATTTTAAGGATTTTAAAATTTGGATTTGTGTCATATATATATATATATATATATATATATATATATATATATATATATGACACAATATATATATATATGACACAATATATATATATATATATATATATATATATGTGTGTGTGTGTGTGTGTGTGTGTGTCATAGAGAGAGAGAGAGGCAGAACGTTACACTTATATTGCACGTACAATATACAGTCACAAATAATTCGCAAACAATTACACAAACAACTAAAAAAAAACAATTTTGTTTAGGCAAGAAAGGAATTCTTTTCGAGGTATATGAGTGACCATGAATAGGGTATTTGACTTCTTCTTATTATTATTCTTCTTCTTCCCCTCAGGTTGTTCGACATATTCCTTACTGTCTCAATTATTCCCTTCTTCTTCTTCTTCTTCTTCTTCTTCTTCTTCTTCTTGAATCCAGTCAGGACGTCCCATCGCTCCAAATGTTTCCTGCACCTTCATCAAATTCGTATCCAGTCCTCTTTCTTCTTTTTGTTTTGTTTTTCCTTTCTCTCTTTTGCCAATATACCTTTCATTTTCTTTACTTCCTCTTCCAATACTTATGTCATCATATCTTCGGCTTTCTGTAGACCTCCAACCCCCTTATGAAAATGACCACTAAGTTAAATTGAAGATATCATCCAAATAAATCTCGCATTGCTAACAATATAAAGAGCTTACTTCAAGCTTCCAAATCTCACATATTGAAGATAGATGAAAACTCTCAACTTCTCCTCTTCCTCCATTATCCTGCTTTATGCCATACCCCTGACTACTTTGAGGCTGCTCGAAAAGTCTAAGCTGCCTGGGAACCGCCATTATATTTCAAGTCCTTCTGCCACATACTTCACACATGTCATCCAATACCAACTGTCGTGTAGTTGGTTAAATAAATATATCGACATCGTATTTGGTTATTCCGTAGAATTGCGCGATTGACAGACGCTTGACTTTATATATGTCAAGCACGGACGTGAAGTAAAACGTCCCTTACGCTTACTTCACATATGATCTACTATACATACATAAGGAAGAGATAAAAACTATCTATCAACATCCACATTATGTACTATCCACACACGGAGAAGAGAAAGCCAAATCATAATATTCTATCAGAAACCAAAATAAATACTATAAGCACAGAAGGGAGTAAAATCTAACCACAATATACTATCAAAATCCACAAATATACTATCAATACAAAGGGACGTACAACAAGCCACATATATGCTATCATCACTGAAGGGAGAAAACACAAACCACAAATATAATATCCACACACGGGAAGGAAAAGAATAACCAGACACAAATACTATACCATCCACATAAACGTACGTGCACGCATAAAACAATACACTCTACTATTAAAAAACGCACACAAACACTATGACATCAGAAAAGGAGTCAGTGTTTAAAATCACACTACTCCACACTCATACGAATTGGCAATTTGAAGAGTCCCTTTTCTAGATTTCGATCGCCCTAAAAATGGCCGGTGGCGGATGAACTTCACCTAAAAATAGCCGGTGGCGGAAGAACTTCAGATGCATTTTAACATTGTTTTTATTAATATAAGTATGCTTAAATATTTTCTAGTTCATCTAAAGCATTGTATATTAACATTTTCACGTCATTTCAATAATCATGTTTAAAAATGAAATTAATATAATTATAGTAGTACAAGTTAAATAGTACAACGTTTAATAAAAACATTAAAGGAATAATAAATGCGGAAAGGCGTGCTTTAGATGTGACAAATAAAGATATGCATACGTTCAACATAAATGAGTATTGCCACATTTGTAAGAAAGAGTACATAATAAGCAGGATACCAAATAGCAAATATTAAAATAAATCCACGAGACAAATGTATCATATTAATAAACATTTTTGTTTTAAAATTACATGATAAACATATACTTGAATGTACTTACTTCTAATTGACAGCAAGTTTTATTTCAAACACGTTGTGTACCAAGTCAGACAACCTGTGATTCATCAGTTTCGAAAGAACAGTGTTATTTTGCTACGTTGTCAAATTAGAATCTGTCTTCTGCACGAATTTGTTTCTTACATTTGTTACAATTTTGCTATCCTGCAATAACCTGTGTTCGGATTACGTTACATTTTGTTGTCTTAGATTTAAGAGAATTGAGAACATAACCTATCGTTATTATTAGTACAGTTTTCAAACTAACAACGTGGCATGTCGGTAGATTGTTTTCTTTTATTTCTTCTTCTTTATGTCCTTCCGCGCAGTGGGGCGCATAGGGAAACAAGCTTCTTCCAGTCATCTCGATCGGCAGCCTTAACCTCCGCTGCGTCTAAGTTGGTATTGACGGCTCGCAGATCTTCTATAAATGTCCGTCGCCATGTCTTTCTCGGTCGTCCAATGCCTCGTTTCCTACGTGCTGGCGTCCACCACATCGCCGTCTTTGCGTGGCGCGTCTCGGCCATTCTCAGAACATGTCCCGCGAAATGTAGTCTTCTTTCTTCGACCACTTCTCCCAGGCTTCGGGCGTTTGCTCTTCTGAGGACTTCCTCGTTAGTGATGTGATCGTGGTAGGTGACACGAAGAATACGTCGCAGACATCGCTGTTGGAATACGTTCAGCCTGTTGACCAGCTTCTTCGTGCCTTTCCATGTCTCTCAGGCGTAAATGGCGGATGGGATGACGATAGTGTTGAAGAGGCGAAGTTTGGTGTTTGTGTGAATCGACCGACGTGTCCAAATTGGAAGAAGACGTTGGAATACGGCCGCCGCTTTGCCAATTCGGCATTTGACGTCTGCATCAGCTCCACCTTCCTTGTCGATGGTGCTTCCCAAGTAGGTGAACTGCTCGACTTGGCCGATGGTCTGGCCGCCTACGCTGACGCGCACAGGTGTCTTCCGGTTGACCGCCAGTGTCTTCGACTTTTCTGTGCTAATTCTTAATCCAACTTTAGCCGCCTCCACCTCCAGGTTGGTGGTCATTTCCTGAAGAGATCTCGCATTCTCTGCCAGCAGCGCAATGTCGTCAGCAAAATCCAGATCTGTCAGGCGTGCCTTATCCTTCCACATGATGCCATATTTCGGATGGTCCATCGCCCTTCTCATGACAAAATCTATTGCCAGTAGGAATAAGAAAGGCGAGAGTATGCATCCCTGACGGACTCCTGTCTCAATGCCAAAGAAGGGTGTGTGGCCAGCGTCCGTTCGTACGCAGCAGCTGGACTCGCGATAAAGATTCTTGAAGATGGCGATGAAACGAGGTGGAATGCCAAATGACCTTGCAATGAGCCACAGGGATTCACGGTGGACGCTATCAAAGGCCTTTTTGAAGTCGATGAAGTTGACGACAAGCGGCTTTTGGAATTCAATGCATTGTTCGAGAATATTTCGGAGGGCGAAGATTTGCTCAATGCACGACCGGCCGCTTCGAAATCCAGCCTGTTCTTCCCGCAGGGCCTGGTCCGCAGCGCGTCGCAGGCGTTTGAGGATGATAATGCAGAAGACCTTGCCAGGAACGAAGAGGAGAGTAATACCGCGCCAGTTGTTACAATCGGCCATGTCGCCTTTCTTCTGTAGTTTGACGATCACTCCCTTTCTCCAGTCACTTGGCACGCACTCGCTATTCCAGCAGCCATTAAGCAGTTTGGTGATCCTCTGCACGACAACATCTCCTCCTGCCTTCAGCATTTCTTTTGAGATTTGGTCGATGCCAGGCGCCTTATTGTTTTTGAGGCGACGAATCGCTGCCATGACTTCGGCGGTATTGATGTCCTCCATATTCACATCCAAATTCGTAGGAGGTGGTGCATCGGTGAAGTCGAAAGTGGAGGGTGGCAGTGGCTGATTGAGTGTTTCACGGAAATGCTCCATCCAACGTAGATTGTTTTAATATTTGCAATAGTTTATATGCCAGTTGATGCAAACCACAAAACAAAACACTACGTTTAATATAGAACTTGGAATGTTTAAATTGTTCTTCTTATTGACTTTTATGGACTGAAGAACGGAAATACATGCTGCAACTATGTAACTCTCATCAATTGCTACAACACTTTTAAAAGTATGGTGGTTGGCGTGTTTAAATTGTGAGGATATATGGCTCAATAAATACTTGGGCGGCTTTGTTAAAACAAGTTGGATGGTTGTTGGAATATAGTAATGTAATGCCTTGGAGAAATGTAGATTTTATCTCTTTTGAATGTTCGTGGACTTGTACCTTTTAAGTGGCGTAGGGATTTTTAATTTAGAATGTTGGCGAATGATAGAAAGGTGATTAGATCAACACCTACATTATATCTACTACTCATTTATATTTTTTCTTCCAGTTTTGGAATGCAAATACGCCTTCTAAAGTGTATGACCACCATAGATAATAGCAATAATAAGATACATATATATATATATATATATATATATATATATATATATATATATATGTGTGTGTGTGTGTGTGTGTGTGTGTGTGTGTGTGTGTGTGTGTGTGTGTGTGTGTGTGCGTGTGTGTGTCTTGGCATAAACATGGAGTAGAAGTAGTAGTTGACTGGAAATATTAAATCAATTTTGAATTACACGCTAATTCTGGACTCAACATATAGATTTTTGGCAAGCAACGTTGAACTATATCTGTGATTTTTAAAAGGTTTTCCCATAATAATGTTGTACATGCTTAATTTGTTTGTTTGTTTCTAAACTATTTTACGTAAATTTCTAGATTTAAATAGATGTTTGATTCAGATTCACATGAAATATTATTTACAGTATCATAAATTCGTAGACATATGAAAGTTCACAAAGTCACTAAAAAATGATGTATTCAAATACTATATTATGTATAAATTCTTTGCATCATCATCATCCCTCTCTGCGTCTTCTTTTAATTAATTAATTAATTAATTAAATAATTAATAATAATAATAATAATAATAATAATAATAATAATATGAATATGAATATCTGAATGGATTGATGGATGGATGGACGGACAAACAGACAGACAGTGAGACTAATAGATAGGTAGACAGACAGACAGACAGACAGACAGACAGACAGACAGACAGACAGATAGATAGATAGATAGATAGATAGATAGATAGATAGATAGATATATAGATAGATAGATAGATAGATAGATTGATAGATATATAGATAGATAGAGACAGAGAGATAGATAGATAGATAGTTAGATAGATAGATAGATAGATAGATAGATAGATAGATAGATAGATAGATAGATAGATAGATAGATAGATAGATAGATAGATAGATAGATTGATATGATAGACAGATAGATTCTACCTGTACGAGGAGAAAAGTGCACAGTTTTAAAACTTGTACTGTAAGTTCAGCGCATATTACGGCACATTCTTTTAAAAAACATATCTCATTTAATCTTCGTCTCAATAATATAAATAATATAAAAGTACATATTTACCTATTTAAGATGAACATTAACATTTTGAATTGTATATCAGTATATGTTGTACACAACAACGGACTTTTGATGTTAGCAAAGTTGCAGATTTCATTAGACCACCCTTTTCACCCTAGTCAATCTACAATTCATAGTTATCATCATCATCATCATCATTATTATTTTAATATTTTTATTATTATTATTTGTTTTATTATTATTATTATTATTATTATTATTATTATTATTATTATTATTATTAGTAGTAGTAGTAGTAGTAGTAGTAGTAGTAGTAGTTGTAGTAGCAGTAGTATTAGTATTATTATTATTATTATTATTATCACGACGCTTTGTAATTAAAAACGCGTCGGAAATAATGCCATGCCTCTTTTATCTCGTCTATTCGTTATTATACCTCGTCCTAAATCGCTGCGTGAGATCTCACGAAACTTAACAGTTGTGTTGCCCCTATTTTGTGTCAAAAGAACGTCATTTCTAGCTTCATTCCCCCCTCCCCCCAACCAACCAGGGTCTCTAGGAGTGCGCAAGTCCCAAATGTGTTAAACTTCAACAATATTAACATTTTCAAATATTAGACCAGAGTTTATAGATGAGGTCCTAGCAGGAAGGAACTTGCACAATGCAAATGGGTCACAGGTGGGGATGTGGTGTTATGGAATATGAAACAAAATGAATCGGGATATGTGATGGAGAATAAATGTAGTAGCTCAAGTTCATCACCATCATCATCATCATCATCATCACCATCATCATCATTGTTTTAAAAATTACTATTCTCCAGCTATTTATGTTTCGTTCATGCAGTTGATTACAGATTGGAGAGACAAGCAAATTTACATATGCGATTCTTGATAGCCATTATTTTATTCGTTTTAATCAGAGGTCATTTGTTTTAAAGTTCTTTTTGTATTTCATTTACTATTTTATCTCTAATAACACGGAATGCAATGCATGGTGATCATACCAAGGGAAGACGTCAGACCAGGAGGTAAATTGTGTATTTATTGATTAACATAATGCATTCACTTAAGGCAGTCAACCATGGTATAAAGTAAATTCCGCTGACTTTCTTTGTGATCGTTTAATTTTTTTAAAGGACTTTATGACAAGAATTTTTATAATGATTTATCTAAATTATTATGGCAGACAAATCGTACAGATCATATCTTTCTACTTTCTTTTTCAACATTTGGCTGAAATGAATTCCACACCTAATATATAGCAAAAACATAAGTGCTTAAATGAATGACCGATAGTTCGATTTAAGAAACATACAAAACTAGGTATGGACAAGGGTAAGTTTTACCTGTTTTAGTTCTGTAGCCTGGCTGTTAAAAGCTAATTGGCTCTAGGCATTATGTGTACTCAAAGGCATCGGCGAATACATTAACGTATAAAAAAATGAAATATTATTCTCCGTTGAAAAATTAAACTACGAAATAATGCAAAAGTAAAGAAAATAATTCGAGGTAATTTTTATTACAATAAGTGTTCGATTATCATAATATTTCATCCATTTGAGACACTGATTACGAAAAGAAGAAACAGTATGAGCCTGCCGTATGTCACTGAGAATTACGTTCTATATCAAAGGACCAGTATATTAAAAACTTCTTTTAAACAATGCCTTCTTTGGCCTGGTTATAATGTAATTGTTACTTCTAATTGACCTTAAATTTGGAGTATCATAGGCATCTCACTGCTGAAAGATATTGCTTAGATATACGGGAGTGGCTTTTATGGTTACTGTATGGATCAATTTGGCCTTTTTAAGAAATTTTCTTTCATGTATCGTTAAATATTTTAAATTATTTATTGCATCTTGGAAACTGTAAATGCACTGATCTATACTTAAACAGCATGTTGTTGTTCTTTTTTGGATTTTTACAAATTTTGTTATGTTTGATTTTAAGGTATTACCCCAAATTGCATTACAGTTTCCCATATATGACTGAATGTAACTTTTGCAGCACATGACCCTACTCTGAAGAGAAATGTATTTTATTTTTAAATTCCATCTGTATCCAACGATAATAACTAGCCTTTTGTTTAAACATGTTTAACAAAAACACCAAGAACCATATAATGAGGTGTATTATTAAGGCTCACATTGTCAGATAATACCTGGAGTTCGTCGCTATCCAGCCTCGCATGTTTTTGTTTTATTGGAACTAGTAGGGCTTCTGGTTTTTGTTTTCTGTATTTGTGGCCATACTGTTTTCTTTGTACCATATGTCTGCTGAGAGAATGTTGTAAGATATTTTGACGTACAGATTTAGTTTTACCCATCCCAGACAGTTTAGTATCATCTGCATAAAGGTCAGTGGAAGAAACTTAAAACTATCTTAAGAGACAAGTCGCTGATAAATATAATGAATAACAGGTCCGATGATTTAGCCCTAAGGTACTCCACGATTAATATGTTTTGCTCTTGGAAAGTTGACAATTTAATGATTCTTTTAACTATATTAATAAAGTACGAAATAAACCAGTTTAGGGTGATTTCATTGCTCTGATAGATTCTTAGTTTTTAAAGCAACATTCCATGTTCTACAAGATCAAATACTATCAGCCATAATGGTGTCTACCATTTCTTCTTTATTTAATGCTTTCAGACATTTATCAATCAAATATATAACTGCAGTTTCACACGAGTTATTCCGTCAAACGCCAGACTGATTTTCATAAATAATATCATAAGTGTTCCAAGAGTTGAGAAACGAATCATTTACATGTTTTGCTAGTAACTTGGAGAGAAAAGGAAGGATAGAGATGAGACTGTAGTTATTTACATCATATTTTGTTCCAGCTGTATGACATGTTGCTATCTTGGTAGCTTTCAATATATGTGTATATTTATTAGACCTAATATTTACATTGCAAATAAACACTATATTTTCTACGATTGCAGGTGAAGCTACTTTTAGTAACTTTGGTCAAATCATATCAAGACCTGTAGCATTAAAATCATCAGTGATTTTAAAATGTTTCAACACAATATCATGAATCTTTGCAGGACTTTCAAACTATATAGTATTTGTCATTTTAGCACCAAACGTTTAGAATTCCAGATGATCAGATGAAGTTTTTGGTTTTTTACGTTTTTAAGCAATTTGAACAAAAATGTCTTTAACAAATATTTGAGATGTCAGTTGAATTATCGGTGTAAATGCCCTCAACTGAGGGATACAATTTCAGTTTTACCAGTACATTTTCCTTCACCAAACTCACTACAGCTCTCCAGATATGTTTTGGGTTATTTATATTTTCATCCAGCACTTTTTTTTGCAATGTTTTTATTTGGCTAGACGAATCATTTTATTAACTTTATTTCTCCAAATTTTATATTCAACTTGATTTCCCATATATTTAAATTGGTCTCTGCTTTATTGCATCTAACATTTATGGGGAGGTAAAGTCTTGCTGGTGGTCTTTCTGTATTCTGTGTGTTATTAAAGGGGCATGTTACTTTACTGTTTTTATGAAAACATCAACATTTTCAAAGATTTGGCCTGTATTCGACGATATCTGTTTCAGATCTTACAGGAATTTAAAATTGTTACATGACTGACATTTCATCAATATCTCTCTAATTTGTTTTTACTTGCAACGAAAATAAGCTCTCAAAATATTCTTTTTCCTAAAACATAACTTACATTTCAACCAATCCTGGTCAGCCAAACCCATATATACTCTATTTTATGTTCACTCGTTTCCAGGTTGTTTCGCATTCGGAAGTGATATCTAAGCAAATATATTCTATTTCCTGTATTTCTAGAAGGAGCAGATAGGGTGAACCGACCGTTTGCTAAACCTTGCTTAAAAAGTAAAGCTTCCACGTAAATGAAAAAATACAAGGACAATAACGCCAAACCAAATCATTTGACTTACCGAGAGATTTTCTTATTGGGTTAGTCGTTTTTGTTACTTTATGTTCGTTTCTTTTCTTCTCATTGAAGTCTCACCCTCTCTGCTGCTGTAATTGGATCAGTATTATACCAATAATGTGGCGCTAGGTATGGAGTCTTACATAGCAAAATTATCTCGAGGGTGATGAGAGGCAATTAAGAAGCATCTTTGCGTCAATGATTTTATCAGACGAAATTTACAAGAACGTTAAGACTCTCAGTTGGATTTTGCAGAAGGTTCAAAACAATTATTTAAACCGGTCCTAGTGACAATGGTAATGTTGCCTGTAAAGCATTTTCGGCAATCAAGGATAGTTAGCACGATTAATACGACAAAAACCACCGCCAGTTATATTACCCGGCGCTGACGTTACGCATGTCAATGTTAGTAAAAAAAATATATCAAGCCGCAAATAAAAGCTTACAAGAGATGGCTGATGAAGCAGTTAAAAATATAACTGCAAGTCTTATAGCAGGAAGTTGTCTTCGTGTTAGACGATAACAATTATAATAATATGTTTAAACGTGTGTCTGATCCAGCATTCGACATGGATATCCAGTTCTCAATGATGAATTTGTGCGCGATTATCAGTATTATTATTGTGATGCGCGGATACCAAATCAGCGTGGATATGTCGAACTTCAAGTTCAGGATAAAGGTGGGTATTTCAATCCATCGGAAGCGTTTATTGAAGTACAAGGTGAAATTCTAAAATATGATAGCACTGAATATGGTGCTGATATTAAGGTTGATTTGGGTAATGGTATTATGGCATTGTTTGACAGCGCTACGTATATCATAGATTTAAGAAATATTTACTCAATTTAGACAGACGTCAACGTTGCCACGACGTTATTGATTCTAGCAAGATATTCCGATGATTAAGCGAGATCAGCTGGCCCATCAAAGATGTTTGTCAAGGATAACTACAACCACCCTGATAATAATCCATATTTATAAGACGACTAATAAACAATACCGACACGGCTGACGTTAATATGTCGTCGGTGGTTCAGTGCCGCAACCCAAATTACAACTTGGGATTTTATTACGTCAATTAATGCTGGAAGATGAAAATAGAAGATTTTCATGTGCAATTACACTGCCCAACAACTTCTGATTTTATAGAAATGTTGGAAAAGTTATTTTTTGAGCTAAACATGCGGTTGTACTCAATCGAAAAGCTACTGACGATGATGCAATATGGCGAACGGCAGTTGTTGATACAAAATATTAGGGAAACATTCATTGTCGATGCCAGTAATTACTCTACCGATCGCTGAAGGTACTCGTTTTTATAGTTCACAATGGTAAATCAATATTGTCTTGGTTGAGGATAACTACAAATAGTGTTTAAAGTAATATTAATGGTGTATTTACATGGCAAGGTATTTCCGCACCGCGATATATATTTATTTCTTTTCAACATACTGAACGAATAAATTCACAAATATATAGTCACATTATATTTGACAAAGGAGGTGTATCTGAAATTTCCTTAAGGATAAATGGGCATCAAGAACCATCTGAAGATATATTATTGAATTTTGATCAGACTCATGCAACAGGTGATATCATCGGTTAGTGATATTAAGGGACGTGATCAGAATATAGATACTGGTTTACAAATATCACAATTAGATTTATCAAATCTATATTCAATTTGTTAGTTTCGTTGGAACATTTAGTTCTGTCTTGACAATCTGTTATTGATCTACATTTTCCAGCGCATGTTCGAGTTCCATTAAAAGCTCAGTTAAAACAGGTGGTATGTTTCCACATCCTGCTGCATTGCCAACTGTCGCAAAAGCCGAGATGCATTTGGTTCTGGTGAAACAGCTGCTGCAATGGCATTATAGAAAGTAACTGGACACGGACTTTTGCACGCAGAAAGCCTAAACAAGAATCACTGCAACAAAACTCAGGAATACATCCGAAAAAGTCAAAGTATGGCGCAACAGGGTCGTCTAAGATTACAAGCCTTAACATACAAAAAAGGCCTCATTAGACACAAAATTATTATTCCAATGTTTAATTTTGATTTACTCGATGCTCCTAAAAGATTATATAACAAACTATGCAGAGGTATTTTTATGCGAGATCGATTACCTAACTAGCACAATGAGGTTGAAACTGGTATCTTTAATGTCGATAATAGTTCTGGTCCACGAACTCATTGGGATGTTTACACAATTGATCTATTTATTTTGAACCGAATAGACTTCATCCGCCGAGGTATTTTGTGTTATATAAATAAGTTCATTTCAATCTGTTATTCAACATTACCAACACAGAAATAACTTATCCGCTAATATGTGGCCGTGAAGCGATTGCTGTACTCGACGCTGTATCAAAATCAACCACACCACCTCATAAAGTCTTGCATGATTATACTAGTAACCGGGTTTGTTTTAAACAGATCTTAAACATATAATTTTAGATATTTACGGAAGATCTTCCTCTAAACAAATGGTAACTGACGGTATATCACACGAAAATATAAATAAAATAATTAGTAATGAAATATCAAAATTTTTAAATTTTGCAAATGGAGATCAAAACGAAGTGGTTGTATTTCAAGATAAGCAAGGTAAATAAGAAACGAACAATCTTTCATTAAAAGATAGCATCGGCAGAATGAATGGAGAAATTAGACATAGCATAGCTGTGTTTGATATAATGACCTGATGTCTCACTATAGCTAATCAAAAATACTGGTCATGGAGAACTAGAATAAAATAAAATGACGCTGCAACAACGAAATATGTCGACGAGAAAACTTTCCAATGACAGACTCGTTAACACCAACCAAACAGGAATGACTTTAGTGAGAACTGATTTTTCCAATCATGTACAAATGTTTGTGAAAGTTTCGAAGAACATTAAAAGAGACATTAAAGATTCTTTTGGGAAATCCAGCTGTCGTTGATAGTATGATCTCTGACATAAAAAGAGATCACCGATAGAGTACTGTAGCGTCTGAACAAGTATTATGGTCGCCACCTAATACATCTATTATACATCGAGCTGAAATTACCGGTATATACAGGTTGTCCGTACTAAGTGTTACAGTATTTACAAAATCTACTATAATAGCACGGCGTTATTCTTAAACACAAGTCTTAGGATTTATGTTAGTGATGTTGGAACAAAACGACGACGTAACATTTGAAGTGGAACCTGAAGAAGAAAAACACACGGCTTGATATATATGCAGTTGTCGTTCACATACTTGTATATTCGGTGTCTTGTGTTATCGCATGAAACCGGCTTACTGGTATCAATATTAACACTCTCTCGAGTGATTGCAGTTGTAACAATTTGTGTTTCTTCTGTAACAACAATGGCAAGTATTCTTAATATCATTGCAAAAATGAATCTACTTGCAGCGAATATCAATTACAGAGTATATAAAGCTGCATACAGCGACTCTAGCATATTCTAAATTATCTTCATTGATATCATCAGGTCTAAGTGGTGGTAAAAAATGTCAGATATTGAGTTTCAAAAATGATCAAGATTTGGAACGAAGCAATGACTCTATGTTTAGATAATAATAATAATAATAATAATAATAATAATAATAATAATAATAATAATAATAATGTCCTCATCGCAAGAATTACTGCAACAGATCTTCGTTAAAACAACTCCGTCATAAAACAACGATGATATGAGCAAGCACAACCATTCCTGAATCTAGCGTCAACTTTCCAACTGCATTTCCAGTAACACAAATCCTCTTGCACTATTACAAGTATATCATAGTTTTCCCAGTATTAGATCAAAATCATTTGGTGGGTTGCAGGCGAATCATACTTTGGTATTTGCAAACAAAAATAAACCAGATTGAAACCCCGATTGGCAAGTATTTCTATTCCAACTGGCAGTTATCAAATCGAACAAATCAACTATGAATTTCAGCGCATAATTAAATATATTACAGGAAAAGTATTTAAAAAAAGATAATAACAGTTTAAGAACCAACAGTATCATACACGATAGAAATGAGATAGCTAGATTATGTTGCATATATTTATCAGTCATCAATCAGATCTGTTTTAGGATAGACAGAACTTCCACCGTTTATCATGGACCACCAGAACCAAAGTTAAATGAATTTCTCACAAACGAAAAAAAGTTATAAACTTTCTTGAATATAGACAATATGGTGTATTCGGAGTTAGAAAGAATATTCTATTACGTTTGATCGTATAAGACTACATACATTTAAGAAGAACTGTATATGACTTTGATCAATGAAGAGGAAACAATCATTAACATAATTTTGATTGTCGTTTTTATTAAGTCTGAACACTCTAAATCAAATACAGTTCTGCGAAAATTGGTTTCTTTTCTATCTCAACATTACAGCAACAATACAAAACAGAATATTATCAAAACCATACTTAATCAGATTTCGAATTTATTAATAAGTTACTTAACGATTTTATCAATGAAAACTGTCCTAAACTACTTGAGTCGTGGAGAAAATATATCCACCGGTACGTAATAACAAACATAACAATGATACATACGGTGGAAGTCGTCATATTTCACTAGAAATAGTAAATAATGCATCAACGATTGCACTCCATCACGAAAATAATCTAAGTGGTGGCAGCTATCAAGCAAATCGTGAAGAATCAAATCAAGTTCAGTGAGGAGATATTCTATATAAATTAACTCCATAAGTACCTCCTGGATA
Organism: Unio pictorum; assembly: GCA_030141615.1. Taxonomy (NCBI): domain Eukaryota; kingdom Metazoa; phylum Mollusca; class Bivalvia; order Unionida; family Unionidae; genus Unio; species Unio pictorum. Next base: position 11,168,881 of record JARLTB010000108.1, read on the forward strand.
TTTCACCTCACAAGACAAAAATATTCCGGTTTATCTGTAAATAATCCGTTATTAACGAAGATACATTTCAAACTTACTGACCAAAGCGAATACCTTCTTGCCTTAAGACACTGAGATTTTCAATAAATCTTTACGTAAAATCTAAACGCTTTTTCATCAAGTTGGCGTTTCAACAAATAATGAAAGAGATATATTATATAATGTACGAACACGTGACGGTTTTTATGCACGATAAAGAGGTACTAGAAAACGTCATTAGAACAACATTTACACTGACACCAGTCGGGGTAGAATAATTTAGTATTACCATAATTTTTGATGAATACGGCAACGAAAATTTGTATTGACGCAGGAATAATTAAAAAGTCTGCGATTAGAACATATTATGATCAAATGCAATAGAGATCAGATTCTGAAGTATGCGCATTATTGTAATAAATTTGATTGGATAAAAAATATCTAAATCTTAAGACAAAATCACCCGACAAACATAAATCCACATACAAACATATTTTGTTATTTATCTGATTTTTTTCAAACAAAATTGTGATTTTAGTGAACATTTCTTAAATTTACTCATTTTGAGCCTATTATACTCAGTGTTTTCATAGAAAAACTGTCACATTTATATTTACCGAAGGGTGAAAACCTCAGTGATTATATAAAAAAATCTCGATTTTTTTCATATTTGTTGCATGAAACATAATAAAAGATGATGTGTTTTTTTTAAATCAACCTTAGTGATTGTTTCAACAAATTTAATGCAGAAACTATAGCAAAATATCGATAAATATTTTAACAAATTAGAGACTCGCTGAGCTTTTAGTCCTTCCAAAATCAGACATCCGACAGATGTTCTATGATAAAATTGACTAAAAGAAGTCACAAAACGAGATATTTTGATTGAAATTTCAGATGTTTCTGAGAAAATTCAAGATAGAAAGTTTTTTAAAAGCAAAACAAATTCACTTCTGGGGCCGCCATTTTCACTTTCACTAATGTTATTGTTGAAACGTTTTCGTTTCCACGATCTGATATAACTTTTTTAGTGCCTTAAATGTCTATAAATAGTTTCTTTTCTTTCGTATTCGTCATATAATCTGCATCTAGTTTTGTCGATAGGTGGTGACAAAGTGACGATATTATCAAAGTTCTTATCTTTACAATTGCCAAAGATCGTCTTAAATAATATATTCCATGAATATAAGGAATACACACCTTCTGTGCTCAATGGAATCAAAATGGAAATAATTTTGTCCGGATCAAATTGAATTTTCATATCATCCAGTGTTAATTTTTTATATGTGGATATGATACCATTAATATTTTTGTAGTTCATTATATATATATATATATATATATATATATATATATATATATATATATATAGTACGAGAATCGGCCACATTCCTTCCAATCTTACAAATATACGATCAAACTTACATATGCTGGATTGCTACAGATGATTATTCTACTGAGTGAATTATCCACGGCGGCAAATCATATCAAATAATTGCATCTATATATATATATATATATATATATATATATATATATATATATATATATATATATATAATATATATATATATATATATATATATATATATATATTATATAGTTGTCCATATACATATAATTATATTAATAAAAAGAACAATAATAATAATAATAACAACAATAATAATAATAATAATAATAATAATAATAATAATAATAATAATAATAAGAACTTTGTGTAGCGCCAAATCGTTAGAATCTCTACGAGATCTATAATCAGATGTCTACAAAAAACAAAAACAAGCCACCATGGAATTGGAAAACCAAAAAATACTGAAAATATTTAAGCTCGAAAACATTATTAGGTATTTAAGGTTGTTCTTACAGTCGAAAAAGGTGCGGTTTCAGAGCAGTCTTGAAAGGGGTCACCGTCTTTATGTCTAATTTCAATCGGCAATTCCTTCGACGCTGCAATGACCTGGTATGCAAAAGAACGTTGTCGATATGACTCCGTTTTGATAGTCGGAATAATGAGTATACGATTGTCCGAAGAGGAGCTTAAGTATCTAGCAGGTATGTACACATGGGTGAGGTTGGATAGGTATGAAGGACTGGAGTCCATCAGTGAAACGTAGCACAAAGAAGAAATTTTGTGTTTGATTTTGGATCCAATGGAATGCCAGTGTAGGGTACAGTGTAGTGAGTTGGGGTCCTCCGATCTTGGTACTCTAAAGACGATCCGATCAGCTGTGTTCTGAACATTTTGAAGATTCTCGAACACAAATTGAGACGAACCAGACAAAATTGAGTTACAGTATTCCAGTCTTGAAAGTAATAGTGAAAACACAGGTGGTTTAGTGGCATCAATTGAAAGATATTTGCGAATGTAGCTGATGCTTCTCAGCTCAAGATATGCAGCCATGCAAATGTTCATGACATGTTGTTGCAATGTAAGAGTACTGTCTAGAGTAACACCTACGATTTGCACTGACTGTTTGATTTATTGCTGTTGTTGCTGATATTTATTGTTTGAGGTTGTTGTTGTTGTTTTAGGGTTTAACGCCATTTTTCAGCACACGATAGGCTATAAATGGCGGCCAGTATAATTGGTGGTGGAAGAACCCGGGAAAACCCACGGAAAGAACCATCGACCCACGAGAAGCTACTGGCAAGCTTTCTCACATAACTACATTAGCCGAATCTTAGACTCGAACCCATGCAATTGGGTGGCTAGACTTGCAAATTTGAGTGTCACCAGCATACAATTGGTGAGCCTTGGGTGATGCTCGATCACACTTGAAAGTAGCTGAGTGTATAGAATGAAGGAAACAGGTAAAGGAACAGTCCCCTGTGGAACACCACAACATAGATCAACTAGGCTGGAATGTATTCCATTTGCAGCTACAGTTTGTGTTCTGTTCACTATGTGTAGGACTTGAACTACAGGAAGGCTGTATTGTGGATGCCAAATGCATGCTGGAGACGGTGATGTAATATATAATGATAAATTGTGTTAAATGCGGCAGACCAATCAAGATGCGTGACGACTGTAATCTTTCTGCTATCCCTTGCATATAGAAAGTCATTAAATACCTTCAGGAGAGTAGTTTCAGTAATGTGCAAGGGCGATATGCAGATTGAACATTGCTAAAAGGACTGTTTTAATTCGTATGAGATACAAGTTTCGTTAGAACAAAATTTTAAAAAAGATTTTCTATATGATCGGGAGATTAGAAACTGCGCGGTACTTCTTTAAATTGTTATGGTCGAGTGTTGGTTTCTTCAGCAGAGTCTTTACAATCGCAGTTTTGAAAAATTATGGGAATTTCCCGGATTTGGGAGATCTTAATAACATCATTTAGTGATGGCAATATAGGATCTAAGCACTCAGGCAGCAGTGATGTTGGAATTGGATCAAATTCACATGACTCTGGTGCACTCTTCATCACGATTGTCCGTGCTAAATCCATAGAGACAGGTTTAAATGCTCCTAATGGCTGTCGCTGAAATTCTGTATCGTAAGTGTATGGTGACAACGAGTTAATTAAAATTGTGTTGTCAAGCGTATCTCTAATGGTTTGTTCTTCATCACAGAAGAAATATGCAATTAGGTCAGGAAGCTCCAATGGAGTAAGGTAGTTGGAAGTGATGTACATTTGTTCCTTTACATTAATTTGTCGGTTATCTCGAAGATCTTTGCAGCTGGAACTCTCCGTGATCTAAGTACTGTAGTGGGGTAATTTTGCTAAACGGACTGTGTTTGGGACGTTCTTCTTAGTGGCTTCATAGATTCGTTTATGAATAGTTAGTTTGCTGGAAATCCAAAGCCTCTCTTCTTTACGTCGAGCTCTGTTAGCAGTGCGAAGTTTGTCCCTAACACTGCTATAACAAAGAGAACACATCTAAATTGATACTTTGCACTAGGTGTCTCAGACATGTTTTTGAACAAATGAAATTAGGCAGTTTTCGAGTTGTTCAGCTGAATGAGGTAGGAATGTTGTTAGGTTTGCTTGGATGTCATGCATTAGTTTGGTTCTAGTTGTCAAACGGAGGATTCACTTGTAGCAAATAAAGATGTATGGTTGGAGACTGATAGGTTGAGATGGCGTAACACACAAAGGTGATCTGATGCAAGTTCGTGGGATACAAGGGGATCGCAAAATATTATCATCAGGTCTATGAAGAATCTAGCGTAATATGTAACCATGTTTATCGGTGGATTGGTTAACTGAATGTTTAAGGTTGACAACAGGGATGGCATCTAGGAGTTTTGACGTGTATGAGTTTCTAGGACAGTCAAAGTGAAAGTTGAAATCTCCAAGAATAATCAGATTGAAGGTTTTGTTGTATTTAAGACAATTTATAATACAATTATTTGTGATCACAGTCATTCCACATCCGCGAAAGTGGCGGGTTACGAACTTGATGGAGTAAGCAGTGGGTGTTAAATCCACGCATAGTGGCTCATCGCCTGATGTTCTTTCCACCTTTCGGTTAGGAAGAATACGTCGATATTCTGATGGTTGATACAATGAACTATTTCTGTCCGCTTTTCCAGTCGATATAAAAAAAGCTGTCAGACATAGATCTCTCTCTCTCTCTCTCTCTCTCTCTCTCTCTCTCTCTCTCTCTCTATATATATATATATATATATATATATATATATATATATATATATATATATATATATATATATATATATATATATATTACTGCATTAGATAAGGTAAGTTTAAATATACATATTTATCTCTGTACAACAGATCTAAAAATAAATTAGCGGTCTTTCACATGTAACGGAATGTGTTTCTGTCATGTTTGTTTTTGTAGGTTTGAAACCATGGATATCCTTCTACTAATTTGAACTATTATATAATGATGGTACGTTACTATTTTTAATTATCATACAGATGATTAATTAATTATGATGACAAAATATAATATGATCTACGTATAACTGAATGCTAAGTATTTACCTCCCTTCTTTCCAATCATTGGCAGTAACAAGAGAGGCAACACCTACTGAATAACTCTGCCAAAATGAAAATAGTTATTTCCCTTTAATTATCATTATCGACTCGGTATCGACCATGTGAATAGCGCTGTTGGGATGTTGTCTGTCTTTGTGGTTTTGGCATCGTCTGATGTGGTTGTGCAGGCCTAAACGCGAATTACAGTCCCTCTTAATGTTAGTGCAGATATACACGAAGCCTGAGTTACTGTGGTTTATGCAGCGTTCTTATTTCTCTCATGTTTCTCTGCTGCCAACTGGCCTCTCTTCGTTTCAGCGACTGATATACACTTACTTACTGTCAATCTCCAGGTGCCTCTCTCCTAGACCAGCACTTCCCAGCCATATGGTGAAATGTCGCATGCCTTCATGTCCCTCTTGCACACATCCTTGAAAGGTAGTGAGGGGCGACCGAATCTTATTTTGTTAGTGGATGGCTGTCCGTTTAGGATGTTCTTTAGCTCTCTGAAATTATTACTGTCACTGCGGTCGCCCTTGTGTTTGTAAAAGGTTTCAATTCTGGAGTGGCGCATGTTTTGGAGAACTGCTCCTTCCTCCCAACAGAGGCAAAGTAGCTGATGCAGTGGTTCAAGAAATGTTGGTTTCCCACGTTTGATAACTTCGGGCGGGATGCTGTCACTACATGGTCTTTCGTAGTTTGGGACGGAGTCAGATGCTTTGCTGAGGTCCTCCAAGATTACTAAATTGTCGAGCTCCTCCATGGTAGTCAGATTCTTTATGCTACTTATGTCTGCAACGGTGACTTACGTTTCTCGGGAGTATAGGGGGTTTCACTGTTGCAACGGAGTTACTGATCGTAGCGCCTAAAATGAACTCATTTAGCTCCAATGCGCATGCCCACAAAAAATGTCCAGTTCCGGATAGTTAACTGTTCTACACTTGGTTAGCAAAACATAAAGTCAGCAAAGGAAAACCAATGAATCAATTATACCTGTCAAACTTATTTTTTTCATACTAGGAGAATAATTATTGACACCAAATCAGATAATTAGGCTCGGTGTCCATACTTACATTCTATCAGATAATTAAATATTTACTTTCTATACTTTAAGAATGTCAAAAAATGTAATTAAATACACTGTCCATATTAATATTATACCTGATAATTTAGATTCATTATCCAAAATTTCAGATACGTTTGTAGGAACATTTCAACTTGCAATCTGATTTTAAACATTTATTGCACATTTTTGGCTGTATAACTTAAACGAAAACAAGCTCAATAATTTGCATTTTACATATGATTATCTATCCTTCTTTCTCAGTTCGCGTATAACACGAGTTAAGAAAGTTATAACACAAGTTTAATAAGAAAATTATAACACGAATTCAATACGGCATCTGATCTGTAATGTTAAATATTTTAAATCTGAAAAGGTTTTTTTGGTTTTTAAATTTAAAATGGAACACAGTATATTAATGTATTCAGATGAACTTGACAAAGCAATAATGACATTAGCTATCATAACGGTAATGGAGTGTAATTAATGCTGATGGAGTATTTACTCAAATTTGGGTGTAACATTTTTACAATTTTTAGATTAATGACGTTTTAACTTGTTTCATTTTATTTTAGAAACATCACGTATCGGACGGTACATGCAGTAACTTTCAAATTTAGACAAGATTTCAGATTGCCACCTGCATACTTCATTTAGAACAGCCTTTTTAAAATTAGGTTAATTCTGATTAACGTTCCATGCATTAAAGATTTAAGTTTAAAAAAAAACAATTATTTCATAGATTTCGTCTTATTGCTTTAATTGGCTTTCAAATCAATATTGCTCCACGTGACCGGATGTAAACTTGAAAACTGTATGATTTAAATACAAAAAGGTCTGCTTGTAAGAAAAAGCCATACAAGTCAATTCTAAATGGATACGCTGTGATCTGTGTATATGATCTTTTCTCCCATGAGAGATTTCATGGGAGCGACCCCTTTCACTCTAGGGCCTAGAGCCTTCTTGATCCCACTGTACATACGTTGGATGTTTCAAGACTCGGCATTGCGCTGGATTCCTTCACACAGTTCTTGCCAGTATTCATTCGCACACGGTATAGCGATGCGTTTTGTGTTGCTTCGGGCACTTTTAAGAGCAGCAGGCGTTAATTCAATAGGGCTTCTTTTGTAGGGTATGAAGGCTTTTTGCTTTTCATTTAGTGGTTCATCTTGATACGTGTGCATTGAACCAGTCCTGGTTGGGACGTTCCTTTTTGCCATACGTGGACATGATTGTACTGTGGATTGCACCCTTTATGACGTTCCACTCGGATGTGGCATCGTGCTATGACAGTCGTGGAGAACCTTGCCCAGGGCTGACACGTACTAATCTAACACTGAAGGGACTGACATCGGCGTAGTGTTTATGCGACGGAGTCATTTTTGTTTTGAGCGGTGTTGTGAGTGTGTATGTAGTCGCACCCTGCTGTTCACGAGGGTATGGTCGCAGTCGCAGTCTGCACTGTGGTAGGTTCTGGTAGAGAGGTGGCTATTAAGGACGGAGCGCATGGTTATGACCTAGTCGAGTTCGTACCAGCGATGAGACCTGTGGTGTTTCTATGACACATTGTATTGTGGCTTACATTTGAAGAAGATGAGTGTGATGCACTGGCCATGGTAGGTGCACAGCTTCGGCAGCATCAGGCCCTTTGCGTTGCTCGTTCCGGTACCATGATATCCGCGGCAGGTAGGCCATGACTCGTGATCCTCACCAACTCTGGCATTGAAGTCGCCGTGGAGGAATAGTGGTTCGTGTTTGGGGCGTCCTTTGAGCTCTTAGACTAGCTGTACATATAACTGATCCTTTGTGTCTTCTGAAGAAGTCAGGGCAGGGGCGTAGACACTGATAATGTTCACAGGACGTGCAGCAGTGATGAAGCGGATGGGCAAAAGAAGCTCAGTGCCCCTTGTGGGAGGTTCAACCAAAGCCACGAGATTGTTTTTGATGACGAAGCCCATTCAGTAGTGACGGGGCTCCTCAGGTTCCCGACCCTCCCAGAAGAAGGTGTAATTTTCCTCTCAGAGGGAGCCACCAGAGGCGAGCCTGGTTTTCTGGATGGCATCTATGCTGATATTTAGTCTGGTAAGTTCTCTAGCGATGATGACCATCGTCCTGGTGTCGTTCACTTCCCTGAGGTCATTGGAGATGCCTGTGCAAATCTTGCGCACATTCCACCTTGCGAATCGAGGAGTGGGATTCTTTTTTATTGGTTTCTTGTTTCCTTTGTATGGTGTGGAATTTCCATCTGCTTGTCATCCTAAGCAATACACTGAGCTTAATACGCCGATTGAAGCAGGCAGACGATGGCGGGTCAACACTTTATTGACCGGGGGCTACCTGGCTTGAGGCGGGCGGTAGTTGGTCAATGGCACACGATGATCCCTCCCACCGTCAATGCTGATCCGTGGCGCTCCTTTCCTCCGACAATTAGGGTTGACTTATAACCCATGAATTGTCAGCTTCGGTTTTGTTTCCTTGCTTAGTAGCGAGACTGGAGTGATCTATCCAGGGTACTCTGGAAGACTCTTCATATGTATAAAATAAAATCTTAATTACAATTAAAGTCTATTCCTACAGTTATAATATAGAATGTGAAATACATCAGGCAGACCAGGGAAAATTAAAGGGGAATTCCAATTACGTAGACCTAGAATCAGATTCAAAAAATTATGTTTACCTCTATTAATAATCATCCGAATAGTAAACATATATACATAGATAATATTTGAGGTATATATTAGGTGCTTACATAATTAAAATAATCAATGATTCAATTCAAATAGGCAATGATACTAATTTTGGAAATGGTAAAATCCAATATATACAATGTTACAATTATCAATAGCATATACAGAATTAAAAAATTTTAAAAAAAAACTAACAAACAATACAAACTACATGTATACAACAATGCTATTTAGCGATAAGTTCTTGATGTATGAAAAGAATATGGAACATAATGCAACTATAGACGGAATGCTAGATATATTTGCTGAATACCACCTTCCATTTATAGTACTCATTGATATCCATTACATGGGTATACTTATGTTGTTATTACTTCATGAAGATATGTCCTTTATTAAAGACGAAACATTTAACATTTGTCTTTCTCTACCCAAGAAAATTGACAACGGCCTTTGTTACATTTCCTGTTCTTTTCTCCTTTGCTGTAACTTCGATTTCTGTACCTCCAACTGTCATGGAAAAAAGAACACTTCTCTGGTCCCTTGGAACACTTTTATCTAGAATATTAATACTGACGTATCCAAGCTTCACACATCCGTCATCTGTGACGTACATTGGGGATTTCTGGGTTGAGGCATATATCGTAAAACCAACTTTACTTTGATATTCGTTATTCGGTGTGTAAGAACGGTCTGTCGTAGCCACGTGTAATGCCACAGATTCGCCTATTTCAACATACTTAGAAAATATGTCGTCGCAACGTGAACCTGAATCTGTTTCTATTCTCTTCCTGATGTCATGCTTTTCACTGTCAAACGGGACTGTTGTCGCAACGCCGTATGTGTATTTGCAGATGCGATGTAAAACAGTAGATGGACTATGGCCAAAAACTACTGCCCCCTTCAAGACCACTAATCCTGCCTCATGCGGTATGATGACGTTGATGTTAGGAAAGCTGGTACGAATGGCATGTTGAAGCATCTTGGACTCAGAAAATCCTCCCACCATCAGAATGCTGGATACGCTGCGGACAATCTTGTCTTTCATCAGCTCCTTCACATGTGATACTGTGCTTTGTGTGGCATTAGAGAAGAGATTTTTCATTACTGGGGCATTTATACGAAGCTTGTCACCTGTCAAGGACACATCGTTGACATATTTTGTCTGCATAATGGCTGTGCGAAGATCTTCACCAGATTCATCCTCAAAGATTTCCTTCAAGGAGGACGGCAATCGAATTGTAACTTTATTATCGTTATCCGGAGCAATATCTCTTTTCTTTATCTCAAATTCTCTGAACATGTCCAGATAGTCCTCTTTATTCTCAACCTGGAAACGGTGAAACACTGGATTTCCAACCAGGCTAATTAAAAATTGCCTATAGGCTTCGTCTACTTGAGTTCCTCCCCATGCTCCACCACTGGCTTTATGAAGTTCTTTCAGTTTTCCATCAGATAAAACTTCGTGAACAGTGATATCTATCGTTCCACCTATGTAAGATACATAAATATTATAACTGTACTGCGTTATATATTTACTGTCTTCAAAAACATTTTCTTGAGAAATACTTTTGTTTGTTGGTTCTTTTTCTTAGAGTATGACAAAACAAAAGCATCTGCTAACCGGACATTTACGAAATAAAAAACAGTTTTAGTTTTGATTTATATTTTCAGATTCTATATGTAATTTAGAGGCAATGCAAAATTAATGACAAAATAACGAAGTGATTAATTAACCTCCAGCATCCAGCACCATGTATACTGAGCCCGGCTTTAAAGAAACCATTCCTCCTCCTTCTATCATCTTCTCAACTGGCAGAAGGCAGCAGAAAATGGACGATGTTTCTGGTTCTAGTGCTATCTTCAGGTTTTCGTTTTTAATCCCGGCCTGTGAAAGACATTTGTTGATGCTTTTTTAGAAAAATGTTAAATCTCTTTATATCTCAGTGTTCGATCTGAGTGACAGGTTTATCAATAGCCTCTTACATTCAAAAGAATTAGTAAACAAATACGTGGAAAAAGCTAGCCACTGAAGTAGTGAAGAAATACAATCAGCTTTAATATCTGAAGAAAACTGTGTCTGAGTGATTATTTAGTTGATATATCTATTTTCAAGGTCAAGCATGCATATTTCAGCAGGTACGAAAGTTACTAGTGCAGTATAAAGGTTGATGTCGTTTTCTTTACAATAAAATGGCTGAAATTTCTCATAACGTTGTTTATCTACGATTATTAATGATATGATATATCGTTATGTTTTTAGATGGGAGATCGGTGATTCGTTCTACTATGATTGCCATTTGATTGTTATATTATCAGATCACAATATCAAACTTCAAGCTGATATTTTTAGACCAGTCCCTGTTATTATTATCTATATAAAAAAAAATTAGTTGATCATACTCATTCGAATGAGCTCGATTCGAACATTGCGTTTACTCCACTTGTAAAAATAGATATTTTCACAGCCGTGCGAAATATGGTCTGTGTCATTCCACAAACATTTTCAGTCATAAATAAATACTTTGAAGCAATACGTGGAAAAAATAATTAAATTTTTAAAACACACTTCCAAAGTTCTGTTCTTATCACACCTATTTTAGACTGAACGATCCACGCTTGGCGTTAGACGTAAAGGTTGATTATGACGGTAAACAGAAAGCTTTATGCAAGATATGTCATACAATAACAAGGCAATTTGACATAAATCCATATAAATTATTGGCACTTAATGAAAGCGTTCTATTAGAATGAGTATACCATGACCATAGCACTAAAATATTCAACGACTGTAAATATATTAATAATAGTTCAAATTGATACGGGTTTGTCAAAGCAACCTCAACTGCAGCCTCCCTCATGAATTGTTTGGCGGCATCAGTCCAGATGGCGGGAACGGTCAGAACCCACGTAATCTCATCTTCTCTGATGTGCCCACTGGACAGTCGATCTTTGCTGGTTTTCAGCATGTCCTCTTTCAGGTAACGAATGACAAGTGAGAAGACGGTTTTTGCCGGCAAAGATTTTTGAGTTTCGTCTTCTATATCTATATTTCTATCCAATCCCTGTATAGAAGAGATAATTGAATAGATGATTTCGGAAAAAAAGACTGCATAATACAATTTTTATTTCATGCTAATGTGATCAATAATCAATATATCAAAACTCCTTATGGTCTATGAGCGATCGGGAAATTCTGTAAATCATGTAGAGCAGTGTACTGATTTACATAAAATTGTGCATATTGACAGTTTCGAACATGGACTCCCAAAAACCAAAACTCGATTGCGCATAATGCCTAATAATTGCAACCCATAAATAGCCTAATGATATGAAGGAAAAGAAGACAAGAAACAAAAAACAGTTCTCATCTACTTGTAGTTACATGATGATATTTATTCTGACAATTTCGATAATCCACAAAAAAACCTATGTTTAGAAATGACATTTCAGTACAAGAGAATAACGCTTCAGTTAACGGTCGAGTGGAAAGTGGTTATATATATATATATATATATATATATATATATATATATATATATATATATATATATATATATATATATATATATATATATATATATATATATATATATAGATATCTGTGTGTGTGTGTCACTACTTTTAGATAACTTTTAGCTTTATATGTATATATCCCGACACAATACGAAAAGTGTGACATTGTTGAATACAAAATAAGCGAATCTAAAATTATAAGTTGTCTTCTAAAAAATGATTATAAATTTTAAAACGTTCTTACATTCGAATAATATCTTCAAAGTACAATATGAGTAAACTGGTATTCAAGCAAATAGCTATAATTGTAGCTTGAAATGAAGATTGAAGTTCAGTTTTAATTTAAATAAAATAGCCAAAATATGATGTGCATAGTTTTTTATAAATCAAATGGTTATATGCACAACTATATTTCCAGTTAATACAATTCCTTAAAATAGTTTCCAAGTAACCGAATAATTTTCAATGTATAATACTGACCCCTTTTTTAGGACTGGTCATACTATTAACCACGACGTATTAGTGCCAATAATAATAATAATAATAATAATAATAATAATAATAATAATAATAATAATAATAATAATATTATTATTATTTTTATTATTATTATTATTATTATTATTATTATTATTATTATTATTATTATTATTATTATTATTATATCCCCACGATACATGTAATTAAGTCTTTGACATGGTTCTCTGGCGTTTGTCAGCATCACTTTGCATCATGATAGAGACTCTATTTCTCCGCAGACTTACTATACCATTTATTTATTTTCTAATAATATGAATATGCCGGACATATTGATAATGAGAAACACCTGATCATATTTATCAACTGACATGTCACTTGATTCAGTGCGATTGTCAAGAACATAAACTGCATCATCATAATTTTAAGAGCAGCATCGACTTTATCATCATCATCATCATCATCATCATTATTACTATTATTATTATTATTGTTGTTATTATTATTATTATTATTATTATTATTATTATTGTTATTATCGGTTGTTGTGAAGTTTTTGATTAGTTTGTATTGTTGCAGTTGTTTTTATTGAAAGTTAGTGGTGATATTGGTGTTGATGTATGTTACCATTTTTCCATGCAGCATCATTTTGAAGCGACGGAAGTAATACCATCTTTTGTGTTCATTGTTGTCATCAGATGCTAACTCACTATACTTGGTTTCAGCTTCATACCCAAAGGAATCCAAAGTTTTACCATCCGGTTTTATCAACACTGTCGTCGGGGCCTTCATTGATATATGCTGTCCCGAATTCCACTGCCTTGCGCTGATCTTCGTTGGATCTGTATCGTACTCGTGTTTGAACGAGAACGCCCAGCTGGAGTAAGTAGTTCCGAAATCGATAGCGGCGACTAGAATAGTTTTTGATGCCTATGGATAGATGAAAAGGCAGGTATTTGTTGCTGTTTTACTTTCATGTACAAATCGTCTTATTTTTTCTTTCGATTTATAAAATATTATTTTATTATAAACTTCATAATAGATAACATATGTACGTAACTCATATTCTCGAGTGAATTCAGAATAATTTTATATGACATCATATTTAAGGGCACAAGAAAACAAAACTAATATTTACAAAAAGTATATGTATTTCTTACGGTTTGTATTTTACAAAACGAATTAAAGTATTTACCATTTCTGTTTTTATCCTAAGACAGGGGCGAAACAATCAACCTGCAAGATAAAGGAAGATAAGATTACTTCAAATGGGTATACTATAAAGGAAACATTCCAACAAGGAAGAATAGCAGATACATCAATTCTAAACCGAAATATTTTGTACATATAATTTTCTTTTGCGTTGCTTCATCAACAACAACAAAAAACTCCAAAAGCAAAGATCATATTGAAATGCACAAATGACAACAACCTAAACAGCTCCAAGTCCCCATCCCCTCCCCCCTTCAAAAACCACAAACTCCCACCGCATTTGAGAGAGAGAGAGAGAGAGAGAGAGAGAGAGAGAGAGAGAGAGAGATTGCAAATATACACCAAACAGAACTGAAAGTGTTATACCTGATTGTCAAAATTATACAAAATTAATATTTAATATAACTTATATTATCGTACAGGTAAGAGAAATTGTATTTCATTCTCTACGGAGATTCAAATCGAGTTCCGAGGGTAAACATCACCCATCGCATACCCTGCATGCACCAACCCATATACTATAACGACTAAGCACACATCAACAAAACCGGTGCTGCACTCAATGGTGGCACTTTTGGCATTTTGTTTTCGATTTAGATATAAGAAACAGACATTGTAGACTCTTAGTTCGTGTCCAGACCAGCAAGTTATTTGCCATTTCCACCTTTCAATCAATTGTGAGAAATCTATACGGGTTCGAGAATACGTGTTTGACATTGTGGAACGATTCGATTATTCGGTCATCAGTACGCATAAGAATTGTTGATGAGGCTAGAACGGCCTCAGAATTCGAAAATACGAGTTCGTTCGCCATAGCAGCTTTGAACAATAAAGACGCAAGTACAACGCGATTAAAACTAGCCAGTGCGTTTCGACAAAAATGTTAGTCAGAAATTGATTCCACAGCCTGCACCTTTACAGTCGCTCGAAGAGAGCTCGTACGGTATTCGTTTGCTTCTGCAGAGTAAGAATGTGTACAACAACAATCAACCGATTACCCTTGGGGAATATTACCATGTGGAGCAATACTTTTCAGCGATGTATCTTTGTGAGAGGCATTGCATGTAGTTCTAGGAGATACGGTACTGCCACTAGGATTTGTGTTGACACGTCATTAACCTGCTCATTCACAATATCACGATGGCCAAACGCGAAGGTGATAATTTCATCAGGACATATCCGTCGTTTGGTAAAAGCCGGGAACAAACTCATTTTTGGTGCATCCTCCCATGTGTTGGTACTTTGATCGGATCATATATGCCGTGTGTGCGAATTTACGTTGTTTCCGAAGATATTTCAGGTACAGTTCTTGCTTGATATATTCTGCACAACCACGAGTGAGAGACCTTTGACCTTTTTAGTGTTTTTGTCAGACCTCTATGGTACAACCATATTTGAATACATTTTGGGTTGCAATCTAACATTCTGCTTGATTGGGTTACTCGAGCATTTGTCTCTGATCTTATTGGTGGCACTAAATAGCGGCAGCTCTTTCAGATAATCGCTGATATCGAGGTCATTTACCAATATTAGTTGTTACATGTTCGCTTACATATTAGTGGTGGTAATGTGCATCAGCAACAAACCTTTTCGATGTACAACAGTTTTACATGATCACCTTACCTCGGTTTGATATTGTCATAATATAACTAGTATATGAGCAGGTTCGATAATTTCAGCACAATCTTACCCACGCAGATTGTTTTTTTTCAGTTTTTGAATTTCGATGATTTTTATTTACTGTGAACATTTACATGTCCAGCTTCAACGATTTTCTGTACTAAAATGCCGAAATAGCAATGACCTTTCGAAGTCTGTCTTGCTCATTACGATCGACTCGATTTCGTTAGCACAAATTCTATATGGTTTTACCAAACACAACATTGATCATCAGCTTAAAAATGTCCTGTCAATTCGGTGGTGGCCTCTTCCGTGCTTATCTGAACATACAGAGCCATCCACGCTTGCTGACGAAATCCAAGCACTCGGTGGATCCTGCTCGTACGCAAGCTCAATCTCAAATAGAACTGCATGTTTCTAACGTGCAGTAATAGTTACGTTTGAACCGAAGACTTGGTACAAGTATGGTGCCATTTGGCGTATTTCCGGACCGACTCATCCAATATCGCGTACTGATACGAGAACAACCACAAAACGGACATCAACAACTTTTCTGGGACCAGCGGATAATAATTGTATGCTCGTATAAATGCTCTGGATATTACAGATTGACTTCAAACATGTATCCATTTTACTGTGCAATCAATGATCGCGGACATCTCTTTGCAGATCATTGTGTGTATGATAGATCCAGTGAAAATCCGCCAACAGGAAGTAGCGGCATCTGGTCCATCCATTGAGAGTATTGGTATCTAGATACATAATGTAACTGTTTGGGTCAACTGGGTTATACCCTGACACGTTTGGCACGTTAAAACGGATGTATCTATGACTCGACATGGATATTCCACCACGAAGTGATCGCTCGATAAACATATCATAAAAAGTGTCAGTGAGAAATTCCAGATCGATTTTGGACTAGTACAACTATGCATCCCAGCCCATACGCGATAACGAAAAGTAATGCGTAACATCAAGCTTATTCACGTACATTGCGGTAGCAGGTCTTTGCATGAAGTACAACAGCGAGCAGCAATACATCGTTTAGCAGATATAACGAGTGGCAAAAGCATGCTCATTAAAACTTTATCCAACACATGGTTACGATTAGCTATACATTCCAGATATTGTATTTATTAATAATCATCGTATTAACATAATTCATGTGCGGGCAAAGCAACTCAGAATACCAGTAAAGGATCAAATAATAAATTAATTATGTAATAAATAGAGCATTGTCTAAACGTTCGCTTAATCATTTTTAAACAAACCTGTGAGATGTGTGTAAGGCACTTTTTAAAAAAAATGTTTATCATTACTCTCTCTCTATCTTTATCTCTCTCTCTCTCTCTCTCTCTCTCTCTCTCAGAGAAAAGGGACACATAAACAGATTTTCAAAGCGAACTAAAAATGAAGCATTATTCATGTTCTCGTCAAAACATCTTTAAGAATAAGAAATTGAATCCATGACGTTGGCATTCAGTCTTGTATCAAACATGCATTCGGTTGTCATGACCACATTACAAGCAACATGTATTATCATATAGTACAATTCAAGTTATCTCCTTAAATACACTGTAAGGTTTGGTACTAGTGTTTTGGAATTTTACCCCAAAAATTAAAAACAATGAATACTTCTGGAAACGGCCTGTAATAGTTTCTGTCTCTTGTGAATGGACTTACGATATAAAAATTGACATGGTGAAATATGTTTGACCAGGGCTGTACCTCTGTCCATGATGCGATTGTTTCGCAAACTCTTCATGAACACTTGGTGCATTTAATACGCTATCTCCTAAAGGGAACACTTAACGTCTTTAGTTTTACGTTTACATAAACTAATCTGTCCTTGATCCATTAAGTCAATTTTATGCATCATCTTCCTCTTATACCAATTTATCATTAAATACTGAATCCGATCAAACATTCATTTTGTAATGCTGCTTATTTCCTGTCCAAATCAGGAGCAGAAGTGGGGGAACAGACCCAACAAAAGAATGACCGACTTTTTGGGGATGTGTCCCACCATTTCATCCTTCGTATCACAAAATGGGGTAACACAATTTTGTTTTCACTAACTGAGGTTGATTCAATAAATTATCCAAATAATAAGGATTCTATAATAGACCAAATCAAGAATAAAAATACGCAGCCAGGTTTTGAAGGGAGCCCTCATCAAGTCCACGCTTTGCGAAATGGATGCTAAAATAGGTGCTGTTTTAGCCAAGTAGTGTTGACTCATTAAATTATCCAAGTATTATTATCATAATATCTTTTAATTGCTCTATATTTTCCCTCTACAAGATACGCATAAATAAAAAAATGTTTTTGCCCTTGACCCCAATTTCGCATTTCAAACATGGTTGTGGTCCGGTTATGCGACGTCAAACACTTGTAAATTGAGAGCCGCAGTACTCACCGCGGCAACTGTTTTACAACGCGCGATCGCACCGATCATGAGCAATCGGCAACTCTTTTTCTTCTCCTGTCATATATTATTTGAAGAAAGTCTAACTAGATAAATTACTTTGCATAATAATATAACTCTACTGTTGCAAAGCAGCTGATGGAACAGAATTTTACTTTAACAAGGGGAAAAAAACAGCTTACCCTTGGTCGAAAATTGCACCGAAAAAAATACATCAGCAAATAATTGAATTACTAGCAGTGATTGAAAGTTAGAGATTATCAAAGATTGAACATAAGAAGCGCCGAGACGAGATTTTTTACCGGTTAATAAAAGACACACAAAAAAACAACCGCCGCTTGAGTTGTAATTACACGAATTTATCACATAGACAACAAAAATAGTTTACGCGAGTTGGTGTATTTCGTGTTTTATCAACATTCCGGATTGACGTGACCGTATTTTTGTCGACTCCTCCATGAACTAAAAACGACTAGCGACTAGTTTTTACAGTCTCCAGGAAGACCGAAAGTACTTATTTAGAATACAATTTATTGTCAAACATGTCAGCGATGATGGTCAATATTAAATTAGAAAAATACATTGAAGTTTCTGAGCTTGGTAAAAACAATTACAAACGAGAGTTTGTACAATTCAGCAACTATCGTAGTAATTACGCTTCAATAGTGGCTCAAACAATAATTCACACGCCTAGATTGGATCAGTATCAAAGAATCTTTGGAAAGAACAATACGGTTTTATGACAGCGATATTTTGAGGACATTTACTATATAAGTGCGAGTGACCCCTGGCTCTTTCACGGTGACGACCCAGGTTATCTTCAGTGAATTTATACACCAAAAATGTATCTGCTACATGATATTCAGCATTTCATCAATTTGCGATACGGTCTGGTACACTTTATCAGAAGGAATCTACTTGGTGGACTCTGGAACACAAAATATGATTTTGCCGATATGTTCGTTGTTGACAGTGTGGCTTTTGACTGGGCTAGTATTTCTTTTCACGGTGAATGTCAACCATTTTAACGGTTCGGTCAAACAACATGGACTACGATCATACCGGATTTGCCTAGATTATATCATTGGAGTTCTCAAAGAGTATTCATTCAGTTGTACCTGCATGGTTTGTCCGTCATTTTAATACGCCAAATACCAGTGTAAATTTCAACGACTGATGCGTAAAAATCAAAGTGGCTGTTATCCAATGATGCTATAACGATGTGTGTTGGATGACAATATCCTCACATCGCTGACTTTAACGTCTGCAATAACTTTTCGTTCAACCCGACGAGGACAGTTTGGTTCTCGAACGATGATAAAGATTTGTGGAAAAATTATATATACTTTAACGTATTGTATTTGATTTGATAATAAACAACGCTGCATAAGATGAATAATGGACCCAGCAGCACAAGACTTTCTGATCGCATATACAATGTCGAGAGATGTTTTAGTTTCGCAGCAGCGTGTGTGATTATCAACGATACGTATATTGGCACGGTTGTTAGCTACTACGACGGCACCAATCAGCAGTTCACTCATCTTCACTGCTCGCATTTTCGTCAAGAAATTTGCTATCGATGATTTATCGATGGTGTCAGCGGTTGTAGTTAGAGTCTCCACTGATTCATTTATATATATCAAACCAAAATTGATCATGCGAAACCATTTATCGACAAAGCTACACTTTCTGCTAATTTAGATAACACGAGCTGGAGTCATTGGAGAATAAAGCAAGAACAAATACGTAATTAATCTAAATCAGAAGATACCAAACATGTTGGCGCATGTTACTGAACAATAAATTATCAGACCGTCATCGAGTCCGTAAGTGAATGACCCGATCACTAGACAGAGCACTCTCTGTCTTAATGTTCTTGATGGTTTTAATAAAACAACACGTGCGATGAAATCATTAAAAAAACTCCGACACGATCGTACCAACGCTAACTCACCATGTTAACAGAAAGATCAATTCGCGAGGTGTCAAATCGTGAACATACCAGTTTGTTTCGATGTCGAAGTGATGTGTGCATCCGCGAGAGAATGGAAGAATACTGTGTACCTAAAATAACTATTTGAGACGAAATATGCACTGTGTCGACGAAAAAACACTGCCATGAATGGCTGTCCCATTACGTAAGCGTCTGCGAATAAAAATTGTATAATCATATCGCGCGTTTAAACACTAAGACAAATGAAATCGCAAATCAGAGTACATCCGTACAAGATTTAAACTAAACAATGTGTTTCGTAATTCCAGAGACAGCCAATGTTTGATTTACGGAATTCGTGGTCACCTGATGATCTGATAGTTGTATCCAGGAAAGTCGTGATTTACTTGTGCGAACATTATTTGAGTTTCACGAAGAATGTTTCCAAAGCTGTCAGTTACATTTTGTTATCGTTAAGCGAATACACGTTTACAAAATATACTCGTTAACATTTCATGAACACATGCACAATAGCAACTTGATTGTAATGATATCTTCGAGGTTCCTGAAGACGCCAAACAGCAGGCGACGACGGGAACATCGAGTAATTGCAGCGGCGTTCAGGAACGCTTAGCATGATGCAACACAAATCATTCGTCGCAGTTGCTAACAATCTCAGATACAATATATATATATATATATATATATATATATATATATATATATATATATATATATATATATATATATTCCTCGACCCGATATTAATATTGTACGGTCCTCCTTGGCATCCCATGAACTTGTATCAGATCACCTATGCATTATGTGCCACTTTGACGTATCAGTCCCTAACTCTCCATCTTTATTTGCTACTAAGAGAAACATCCGTCTGATAAATAGAATCAAACTAATGCATGACATCCAAGCATACCTAACAACTTGCTTAACTCCAACATCAGACCAACTACATAACTGCATGTGTGCATTGCTTGAAAAACATGATCCAGCCACCAAGCACAGAATATCAATGAAAACGTTTTATACGTGGTATAGTAGTGTTGCAGTGTTAGGGACCAGCTTTGCGCTATGAAAAGAGACCGCCGTAACGATGAAAGGATTTGACTTTCATCCATAAGCAAATATATGAACGTGGTAAGGAAAACGTCACATGCATAGTCCATGCAGCGAAATCAGTTTACTACAATGCTAAGATCACGGAAAGTTTAATCCGTCAAAGAACAAATGTACACCACTTCCAACTACCTTCTCTCCAGTAGACCTTCCGGACATGTTTGCTTATTTATGTTGTCTGAAAATATTTGTGAACAACAATCGATGCACACCTCAGATTTGATCTGACACACTTGATACATCATGATGTAAGACAGGGTTCTTTCTTCCTTCACTTTTTTCTTTTTCACCTCCTCCTCCACCTGCATCTCTTCGCTTTTGGCACTTTCGTCAATCGCCTACATAGCCAGTTCGTCCAGGAGGCGATACGCACACTCGTGGTGTATTTGTAGTTCCAAGAGTTTTGAAATCCTCTCGTGTTATCTTAGTTGATCAATTAAGGATGGGTAGTCCAACTGACGAGTGCTTCTCTTATATACTTTAATCACAGACGTGAAGATATATAAGGCCTTGTGTATGCAAAATGGAACACTTGTTGAATTTTGTTTAATCATTATGCAACATTAAAATTACACCGCAGTCACTCAGTTATATATATATATATATATATATATATATATATATATATATATATATATATATATATATATATATATATATATATATATATATATATATATATTATTATCTATTCCACATAAAACACAATACCAGTTTGCCTAGTTTTGGTTTTCCACAAATCATGTTTTCCCTGCCCATTTCGATGTCAGTCTGTTTTTGTAAAAGCAAATTAGTTATGTAACATTTTCCACGTATTCTCTATACATGATATCTGACAATGTCACACTCACCCATCCTATGAAGCCTGTTTACATTATAAATAGACTTAATACAATATGAAAGCAGTATTGTTTTTGGATTGTATTTACTTTGTTTGCTATTCTGTAGATGTTTATATATATATATATATGTGTGTGTGTGTGTGTGTGTGTGTTGTGCTTAAGTGTGTGTGTGTGTGTTTCTTGGCTAAATCGTGAAGTAGAAGCAGTAGCTGACTGGAAATATTAAAATAATTTTGATTAACAAGCTAATCACGGAGTTTTGAAATGAAAAATGACTCCTTCAAATATGTTACTGCTTGGCTAAGAGACATTTCCGGGTAATATCATAATTGTACAGGAGATAGTAATACAAAAAAATATCAATTTTTCTCTATTGTAAATTAGAAAAAGTTTATACCACGCTTCCAGTATGTGGATAAAAAAAATCAAAGAGGAGTAGTTCTGCGTATTATTAAAGGAGCATCTTTGTTCTTAAATGAAACTTTGGTCCAAACATGTTCTAGTATAAGTGTACGATCTTTAAAATTTGCAGCAAAAGACAAACTGGCTTAATTTGGATTTATTCGTTCAGCACTCTCCAGCCTATATTACTGCTTCGCGCACTCTATCACCTTTGTATTATAAATCTTGTACTATGATGCCAAAATCACTATGTTATATACATAAATGGAAGAGAAGATACATTAAGTTTTTTAAAACATTAAGAAGTCCTTCTTCTTTTGATTAGAGCATATTGTATGTAATAATGTCACATAGACTGCGCTTTGTTGCTTTTGTAGGATTTAAAGCCATTTTTCAGCACACAATAGGCGGCCATTATTAATGGTGGAGGAAGAATCCAGGAAAACCACATGAAAGAACCACCGACCCACGAGAAGCTAATGGCAAGCTTTATCACATACCCACATTGGCCGAATCCGAGACTCGAACCCACGCAGACAGAGGTGAGATGGCAGTGATCCGTAACGAAGAGCGCTTTAGACGACTCAGCCACTCGAGACCCCTACTGGGTTTTGTAGCTACATTGCATCATCAGATATAATATTCAATCTTAAGTAAATAAATAACATTATTGAACTGCAATCAATATAACAAATGTGTTTTGATAAGTATGATGTTGCCGCCGCCAACAACGACGACGACAACGATGATGATATTGATCGTTAGTGGACTCCATGTTGCTAACGAACAGTAAACACAACAGTCTTCTTAACAGTGCAACGGATATACAAGAATGGTATCAATAAATTTAGAGAGTGGACCAAATGGATCAAGCCGAGGTGGATAAATATCACATTGAAAAACCATGAAAGTCATACGTTTGTACTTTATCTTTTGATTTCTTTTCCTCAACATGGAGTGCCTCGTGAAGAAAGATCTTTTCAGAACTAAACAAGCTGCTGACCAATTTTTGTAATCAAAATAAGATCCTTAATACATGTTAAGACATGCCATGCTGTATACATTCAGAGGTGTTAGATTTGACTACAGAAAATACACGTAACATTGACGGTATGCGGTTGGAGGTAAACCTAGAAAATGGAGAAAGCATGTTGTTGACGAGATGGCCTGTTCACAATTCAAAAAGAAAATGTTACGTTTATGATACATCTGCATTTACCTTTGTGTTATATCTGCACTTGTCCTCTTCCATAAAAGAATAATCCCGGTTGGTTATAAACAGACCGACCTTGGTAAATATGATAGTGACTCAATACTCTTCCAAGAAAGGCTTTGTGTTGTCTTTTCATGCGTTACGTATAACCCACTTTTCTTAACAGAACAAGGAAGTAAATTAATGACAGGGATACTTCGTTATTTTGTACATGGTTTTAGCAGACCAGGGACATCATTTGGGAGGTCATAGAGGTGGCATTCCACTTCCACCCCCACTGAATATGCATGTGCAGTAAAACAATTTTAAAAACGTTGCTTATTTCACTGGTGATTTTTGATTCAAGGTAAAAGCTATTTACGAGTCTAAGGTCATGAATTCCTAATCAGCCTCGATTTCACTCTTATCGATCGCACATTACAAATGAATAATAACAAATAGTTGTTTACTTGATTTTCAATCAAGGTCAGGAACTAGCCCAGCATAAAGATACCAAGTTCTATTTTGAAGGTATTTTTCACAAAATAGTCAAGTCAAACTACTTTTCTAAACAAAATGCCAAGTCGAGTAAACAAGATTACATTATTATAGCATAAAATAGAATTTCAAAACAATTAAAACTGACAAACAACGAATTAACTTAAATATAAATTAAACCAGATAAACGTAACAACGGATATCGGCAGAATTCTTCACTTTAGTTCATTATTTCAACAATTTTCAATAACGTACTATTATATTTCCAAATGTAACTATTATAGACTGTATTCTACGAGCAAATGCTTTACAATGTAAAAAATAACTAATTTTCATTCTTTTCCTTTCATCTGCCAAGAACATATTACTTTGTGTGTTATATTGAATCAATTATAATAGAATGTATCTGTTCATGTTTCTCGTGTTTTTTAATTTATTTGATTGATAAAAACATTCATTTTGAATACTAGCCATTTTTATAACTGTGCATTTTCAAAAGCATTTATAATCATTATTTGATGAAATTGTATTTTCTTTCTAAAATGTATGTACAAGATCTTTGAAAGAATCCATCGATTGCTGTTCACAAATATTTTCAGACAACCTGACGAATGTGTCATGGAACATTGTCGCAATTAATTCTCCATAAGAATAACAAAGCTATATTTTAGTTAAGTTCTGGTTTAAAGTCTTCAACAATGCGTATTTGTGTACAATATCTGATTTTTTTATAGATTAGTCAAAACAAGATCCAATAGTGTCACACACCTGTATAAATAATAATGCTAGATGACTTCTACTGTATTATTTATCCAATAATGTTTAGTTACAACGTATTGAAATTAGATACATAACCGAATCAGGCCCCGCCGTTTTTAAATCTGTATGGTAATATAATCAGCTCCGATAGTCAAGATTACACAATTATATCATATTTACTCCTTGGTGGATCGGACAGATATGAATGTGACTATGATTTGTACTAGCGATATATATTAGATTTCACGAGTTGCTTCCCTTAATATGAAATACCAACTAACCAACAGCATGTAACATGAGTCCATAGACCATTTCATACCGGATTTAACCGAGTTTCTCCGTAATTATCCGAATAACCTACCGAGTCACTTTATACTCCAGCCAATGAAACGCTGGTTGGTACATGTACATACCAAAATTGGCGTTCATTGTTGTTTAGAAATATTTCAGAGATAAAACATTAAGAAAAACCCGCTACTTGTATCGTCAAAGGTTGCAAAAGTTGCTCCAATCAAGGATGTGGCATTAAATTCCATCATCTGCCATGGAGAGGTGACTTTACATGTATTAGTATTGCGACTTGATAAATTGTTTTGTACTTGTCCGTGAAAGTTATAGAGATCGAATACCGGTGACGCCGATATTTTAAGCTTTTTCCAAATCCAGCAAGTGGAGCTAATTAAATGATTGAAATTTACATGTAAATTATTCACAGACTTTCAAAAACAAAATTATAAATTCACTTATTACAGTGACGTTTCGGATGCATATAAATAGTTTGATTAACCTGCTCTTTGATTGTCAGGATGAAATTAGTTTACTTCGACACCGTTTTCTTACTTACATGTACATGTCCAGATGTAAACAACTCAAAACTACTCTCTCATATGGCTTTGAAATCCGCCCTGGTTTCCAGAAAATAAGACAGGATGGTTCCAATATTAACTTTCGTCAATATCTGCGGCAGCATCGCTGTTGAATAGGCATTTTCCAACTCGATAAACGATGTTGACGTAGTTTGAAAATTGATGCTGATTCTGAAGCGTCTGTCATATTTTGCCCACCACCTATCGAGTGGCTTTTGCGGTCAGCTGACCACCCGCCACGTGGTAAAAATTCCGAGCAAATTACGAAGTTCGCCGAAGTCTCCATGAAATGGTCTATTAATCATCAGGCGAATATGGTGGAGGTAACTGACTACAGAAGGAAACATTGTATGGTTTTACATCGAAAGTATGACTACATACCAGGGTGAAGCCATTACAGTTATAGTTGAGGTAAATGATGTGTGTGTGCAAATACAAACCAACAATGGAAAGTTGCTCATTTAACACATTCACCCCAAGCGACGAGTTTACGGGGCATGAGGTTGTAGGCTACCAAGGTCTGTATCGTCAAGGTCATTCATGATACATCACAGTAGGTTGTATTATAGGCAGATAGATTTAGCTCTACAATATTACCAAATAATCTGGACATTTTAGTTGCACTACAAAATACAGAGGGGAAAACCTAAGTTTTTGGACCCGTTTTTTTTTCATCCAAAATTCGCCCATGATCGGAATCCGATTTTGTGTCAAGATTTGAGTCTTTATGGCCTCAAATCTACGGCAGACCGGTCTGAAGCGCACACAGACAGGTGAATCGGTGCAAAAAGTATAATAACGTTGACATTTTGAATAAAGAGTCTTCTCCATACGAAAAATATGGGTCCGTTAAGCCAAAAAATAAAAAGAAAAAGAAAAAAGAAAAAGAAAAGAAAGGAGTCCAACTTTTCATCTTCTGCTCATACGCCAGCAAACTAACCAATGAAAAACCTTTTCTTTAGTACAACTAGCCATTTGTCTAACTAATGGAATATTGCTTGGAAGTCGATGTATTAGGATGTATTCAGAAATAGTCCCCAAAATGTGTTTCCTACTCGCATTTCATGCTAAAACAGCAAATACTTCCAGGGGTTAATGTGTTATGGGTCCATTCCAGTTGTGCTCCTCCTTTATCTCAGCAGTGTAGGAACAGTGTTCAGATTTAAATAACTTGATTTTGATTGAATATTGGAGCCTGATGCAATGAAATTCACAGGCTGGAAGTACTGAAATATCTTATCAAAGCGCAACGGTGTATGTAGGTTAACATATACAAATATTCGCTAACGATGATGCAATACAATTACCGTTGTCAACTAACTAAAGCCACTCACAAGAAAATTAAATATGTGCCAGCTTTCGATCGATGAATTAAATATGGTAAGTATAAGTATTAGGAATGATTTGAAGTGTAGGAAATGAATGGAAAAGTATGCTTTCTAATCTAGGCTGTCATCATCATTTTAATTGATTTTGAATTTCAAATCAATTAAAATAGTTTCAATTGTTTATATAGTTTTCTTCATGTCATACCTGAATATTTTAAAGCTGTATACTATTCCAAATGAAAGTATACATTTAAAATTGAATGTTTTTAAGTATGATATAATTATCCAACTGCAGAGTTGAATCAAAGATGTTAGCAATTGTCCGTGTCCAATGAATGTGTAAATATAGCAGTTGTACCATGTTGCGTCTCTGAATTATTATTCATCGCATTCTGCACACATTAACTGCCAAACTTGTAAACGTTGGATAATAAACCGACACAGGGAGCAGGCGCAGTCACACGTGGAGTAAAAATGTCAAAGACGGATGGTCCATAACACTAATTCTGAGGAAGACTTGAAAATCCTATGTAAGATATATAGTTTTCTTTTCCTTCCTTGTCATGTTATCATTAAATTATATCTGGGATTCTTAATGGGGATGGTTAACCATAAGTCGTTGACATTTAAAGTGATCAAGTAATCCGGGTGTTGTCTATTAGTCAGCTTGAAAATCAGCCCCCAAGCATGTACTGATGCTGATTGAATGTTTGGGATCTGATTTATTGGACTGTGACTGTCAATCATTAATGTTGCCAATTCTGCTTATATATAGTTGTCTTCTTGAAATTAAAAAATAAAGTATTTTCACAGAAAAGAGCACACAAAAGCAGTTTTGTTTTCATTGCTTTTTTAGTTCAGTTTTAGTCCTTGTCCGTAACTCAAATGAACGTACTAACAAATGTTTTATTTACCACTATTTAGTAAAAAAAAAAATTGTCTTTCGCTAATATGTACAACAAATTATTCATGCATTTGGCCGTAAAACTAAGAACACATCCTGAAAATAGTTTTGTAAACTTCCTCTCAAATGATATAAAGCATCGACAGTAGTATTAGGGGGCACTACAAAGACAATGGAAATCCAAGTCAAAAAAGTTGTGGACAACCCTGGCAACAAGGTATTATGACCCCTGGGCAACTTTGGCGAAACGGGGAATTTAACATGGAAATATTGGGCCTGTATAGCGACAGGGGAAAGTTGAGTTGTTGTGTAGGGATAATGGGAATGGGAAAGGTATGGTGACGTCACGATACTGAAGATTGGTAACAATGTTGCAACAGTTGTAGGAACAGGTGTGCACCAGGTTAACCTCCTGTTGGGACCAGAGAGTTGGACACAGACATAGAAATATATAACACATACAATATACAGTCACAAACAATTCACAAACAATTACATGAACAACTAGAAAAACATTTTGTTTAGGCAAGAAAGCAATTCTTCTCGAGGCATATGAGTGTCACTGAAAAGAGCCTTTCGCTTCTTCTTCTTCTCATCCTCGTCCTCCTCTAGTTGTTCCACAAGCTCCTTACTTTCCCAATGATACCTTCTTCTTCTTCTTCTTCTTCTTCTTCTTCTTCTTCTTCTTCTTCTTCTTCTTCTTCTTCTTCTTCTTCTTCTTCTTCTTCTTCTTCTTCTTCAATCCAATCAGGATGCCCCATCGCTCTAAACGTTTACTGTACCTTCATCTAATTCTTATTCAGCCCTCTTTCTTCTTTTTGTTTTATTTTTCTTTTCTCTCTTCTGCCGATGTATCTTTAATTTTCTTTACTTCTTCTTCCATTACTTTTATCATCATATCGTCGGCTTTCTTTAGACTTCCAACCCCCTTATGACAAATGACCACTTTGTCAGATTGAAGATATCATCCCAAAAAATATCACATTGTTAACAATATAAATAGCTTCCAACTCTGACATATTGAGGATAGATGAAACCTCTAAACTTCTCCTCTTCCTCCACTATCCTGCTTTATGCCATACCCTTGACTACTTTGAGGCTGCTCGAAACGTCTTGGCTGCCTGGGAACCGCCAATATGTTTCAAGTCGTTCTGCATACACCGCATTTATCATCCAATACCAACTATCGTTTAGTTGGTTGAATGAATCTATTTCCATCTTCTTTGGTTATGACGGAAAATGGCGCGACTGACAGACGCTTGACTTTATATATGTCAAGTACGGACGTGAAGCAAAACGTCACTTACGCTCACTTCACATATGATTTACTATCCATACGGACGGAAGAGATAAAATCTATCATATACTATTAACAAAACATCGTATAATATCCACACACGGAAAGAAGAAAAAACAAATCATAAAGTAATATCAAAAACCAAAATATACACTATATGCAAAAAAGAGAGAAAAATCAAACCACCATATACTATAAAAAAAACGACAAATATACTATCAACACAAAGGGACGGAAAACAAACCACGTGTATGCTATCAGCACAGACTTGAGGGAAAACAAACCACAAACATAATATTCACACACTGGAAGGAGAAATATTACCACACACACATACTCTACCATCCACATAAACGTACGTGCACGCATATAACAATACACTCTACTATTCAAAAACACACACAGACACTATCACATACACTCATGCGAAATAACAAATTGAATAGACCTTTTTCTAGAGATTTCGTTCGCCCTGAAAAGTGCCTAGGGCGGTTGGACTTCAGATGCACCTGGTTAATGGTGCCATCTCGCAGGCCTGGCACCACAGACACAACGACGGCTCTAGTCATTGTCCCAATTGACTGTAGCTGATGGGAGTGCAGAGGCCACATGAGTTCACTCAGAACACCAATCTTCTGTTTCTGGGATAGCGAAGGCTTCCCACCTTCTCCTATACAACAACGTGAATGATGAAATTGTGGTTGTTGTGGCTGTTGTTGATGTGGCTGTCGTACAGGGACGGGCTGATGAAGTGCACTCACCTCAGACTTGTCACATCATTATGTGAGTCAGGGTTATTTCTTCCTTCACTTTCTTCTTTTTCCTCTCCTCCTCCACCTCCTCCTCTTCTATTCTCGCACTTTCTTCAATTGTCTCCATAGCCAGTTCGTCCTGGAGGCAATTGGTATACTCGAGGTGCATTTGGAGTTCCAAGAGTTTTGAAATCCTGCTCCTCTTAGTTGATCAATCAATAATGGGTAGCCAGACTGTCTATATATAGTTGAATTATAGTGCTTCGTCTACACAGAGACATTTAGCACTGTTTAATGTCATCAAAGATGACTATTTAATTAATCCCTGGGGAAGGAATTGTGCCACATCCCCACGGGCATTTATGCACACAAAGTATGCTATTTAATTTGGTCGTCGTGTCGTGTCCCTAAATAGGGACTTTCGACACGAATGAAAGACCTTCAGGTGAGTGGGAATCTAACCAACACGCACTCAACCCTATCAACCAATCAGAAGAGAGGTAAGAGAGGTGCAATGGCACCAAATAATAGCGAGAGAAAATTAGTTTTCTCATATCGCTATGTTGATGGGTTCTGGACGTGGAAAAGGTGGAAAAAGTCCCGGAGGTCGGCCAGCTGATGTCGTAGATGGATGTCGTTTACGCCCTGGAACACCCTAGCCATACTTATTTCAAATTCAATCCAGTTATACTAATGGACGGCAATATACCAATATTGTGTAAGCCACCTCTGCAATTATATCAAAAAAATGAGTCGTAGAATTTTCCTATCACTTAACATACCAATTTTGCTAGTACATAGTGTACATATTATAAGTCCCTAACAAATTTTGTTTTATAATGTCTATGAGACATGCATAGTTGAGTCACTGTTAAGTTGAAATAG
Source organism: Unio pictorum (assembly GCA_030141615.1). Lineage (NCBI taxonomy): Eukaryota > Metazoa > Mollusca > Bivalvia > Unionida > Unionidae > Unio > Unio pictorum. The sequence continues at coordinate 11,199,646 of JARLTB010000108.1, forward strand.
ATTGTAAATTTTGAGGCGGTATTTCGAAATGATTGTGTCAGATTTCTCAAAAGAGCTTGTTCGAATAGAGTTCTCGTACCAAATGAGAACTCGTAAGAATATGGCAATGAAAGATCCCTTAGAAAGGCTGTAATTCAGGAGGGCAGAATGTGCCCCGCCTGTCCTCCACCTCTGCAAGGAATGCAGCGGTTCTTTCCTCCTCCCTCGAGACTCTGGGGAAATAGATTCCATGGAGGGTGGCGATATGTTGTGCTGCATCGAACAGATGGTGGAGGGGTCGCTCTTCGAATATCTCGTAATAATGCCTGGTAAGAATCTTCAATGCAAAGTGCCATTGATTTATCCGAGGTGGGGAGGTTTGCAGTTACCTGAATCCAATGTAGGTTACTGCTGAAATAAATCCACCTGCCTTCCTTTTGTCCGTGAGGAGCTTCGAGAGCCCCAGGTCCTTGCAAAGCTTCCCCATTATTTTGTCCTTGGACTTTGTTGGCATCCGTACCGGTTTTGCAGGCGAGAACCATTCGTTCTGGGGCGATGCATCATGTAGTCGTTTCTCCAGGTTCACTGCCACACTGACTGAGTGGGGCTGGGAGTGCTTTTCTTCATCGCCCCCTTTTTAGACTTCCCTTTTTTAGTGGGGGTGGTGGTGGTGACCAATCCGGCTCTATTAATATCGGTGACGTGGCCACATCCTCCGTCGTTGCCGTGTGTACAGTGTCCGCCTGGTTAGGTGGGACGGGGGCAGGTTCCTCACTGATATTTGGTGGTGGGGGAGGGGTGCTGTGGTCCGGTCCGGTTTCCCGCTGCCGCCGTTTTCTACTCCTATTTCCTCTATACTTGGGATTCCCCTGTTCATTTTCGTAGCATTCCCATATCATGAGTAGAGTTGTTCTCTTCTCCTGAGCCCTTAGGCTCCAGCCTGCTGCAATTTTGAGCCCTACGCCCATTAATGCACTCAAGGCCTGTTGTGGTATGATTTTCTTCGCTGGCATAACGTCCTCCATTTTTACGTGCTGCTCACTGCTCTGCTAGCCGCTGACTAATAGCCAGACTGAGAGAGATGATAAATTATACTGATTCGGCCACAAAGGTCTTTTATCATTGTTTTATCTGTCAAAGGACAGTTATTTAATTTTTCCTGGGGTAAGGAAATGTGCCACATCCCCACGGGCGTTTATGCGTACAAAGTACGCTATTTAATTAGGCCGTCAAGTCGAGTCGCTATTAAGCGAAATGAATGTAAGGCCGTGGTGAGTGGGAATCGTAACAACACGCACTCAACCCTATCAACCAATCAGGAAGAAGATAGATGGTGTGTAATGGCACCAAAGAAATAGCGAGAAAAAATAGTTTTCTCACATCGCTATGCAGATGGGCTCTGGTCGTGGAAAACGTGGAAAGGGTCTCGAAGGTCGGCCAGCCGATGTCGTAGATGCCCTAGCCATACTTATTTCAAATTCAGTCCAGTTGTACTAATGGACGAAATACAACCAATATTGTGTCATCCACCTGTGCAATTGATTCAAATGATAGCCAGACTGACGAGTGCTTCTCTTTATATACTTTAAGCGCGGACGTGACGATATATAAGGCCTTGTGTATGCAGAATGGAACACTTGTTGTATATTGTTTAGTCATTATGCAACGTTATATATTACACTGCAGTCACTCAGTTTTATCTATCTTATTATCTATTCCGCATTAAATACAATATCAAATTACCTTTTTTTAGTTTTGAAAATATCTTTTCAACACATTATGTTTTACTTGCCCATTTCGATGTCAGTCTTTTTTTTAGTAAATAATATAACGTTTTCCACGAATGCTCAATACATGATATCTTATAATGCTACACCCACCCACCCTATGAAACCTGTTTACATTATAAATAGACTTAATACATTAAGAAAGCAGTATTGTTTTTTGTGAAATGTATTTACTTTATTTGCTGTTCTGATTGTGCTTATACTGTATATCATTTTCTATATCATTACCAGTAGACTGCTTTAAAAATGCATCATCAGTTCTAAAACAACAGCAACAGAGCCACCTGTGAAGCATTAAATTGTACATCAGCATTATCCATTTGTGTTGCCCTGGTTTAAATCATTGTTCTCATTGCAGAGGTGTAGCTAGAGTGTTTGGCGCCCGGGGACAATATTCATTCCCCCCCCCCATCTCAACTCTGAAACCCATTATTTTCATCAATCAAATCACCATTACCAGTTACAACCAATTTCAAAGCCCATTTTGGCGCCCACACCAGTATCGCGCCCGGGGACATATGTACCCCCCTGCCCCCACCTAGCTACGCCTCTGTCTCATTGCTTTATTTCAGTCAACGCTTTGCTCCGTGCTCTTATTTGCAAGTTTTCTGCTCTGACCTTTCTAACCTAATTGTTAATGTTTTTGAGGTTGCATTCCAAACTGAACTCGACATGAATCTTGTATCTTCTAGTCATTTGTGAACTTTAGGTATTTCTCCATCATACTCTAACCACCTTGCATTTATTTTGCAACTAATTCAAAAGTTAACAACGTAATAATAATAATAATAATAATAATAATAATAATAATAATAATAATAATAATAATGAATATCTGAATGGATTGATGGATGGGTCGTGTAGCGTTTAAAAAGGTTGGGGTTGGGTACTTCCAATATATTAATTAAAATATTATGGAAGTTCCACCTGGCTCGTGAATTATAAATTTAAATTAATGACCAAAGAGATGTACAGCTCTCAGCCCCCAGTCAGCACTGCCGACGGTTAAATTATATAGAACACGAAGATGAAATTCAAAATAATAACAATTTAATAAAGCCTATAAATTTAAATGATACACAATCACTCGTCCTCCAAATGATAGCCTATTTCATCTCGTGATTTTCAGTGTGAGTTCGATTTTCCACCTGGCCTTTGGTTGTACTTATCTATTTATTCGATCCGCTCACTCCTCCTGGATTTCACCTCTCCCGACTTCTCCCCTTCCTTCTCTTTCCTTCCGTTTCTCTATCGAGACTATTGGGACCACTTTCACTGGTCTGTCCCCCGAAGCTTGCTCTCCTGAATTCTCGTTTTCCTTCTCTGCCTTCCGTCTCGATCGGAGACACTGGGACCACTATCGTAGTCTGTCCCTCGAAGCTTCCTGTGAAAATCACAAGAGGTTAACATAGGGTTTATCGAATCTCACCTCACACTAAATTATCAATTAACCATCAGATAAGGCTATTACGTTTTAGGTCACGCATACATACACATCGAAATTCCCACACACTCTTACAGGGAAACAATGGCGTAATAGCACGATATCATACATATATCAATACATCGTATCACATCAGTCTAATATATATATATATATATTTAATCTCATTGTACTTACAATATTACAACAACCAGACGTATGTCTGTACACTACACTCCCACAAGCGTACACAAATATTCAAATATTTATATTATTAATTTCTCACAGTGCAACCATTTCAAAGATACCATTCAATTTCTATAATTGCATGGATAATGTGCTATTTTATTATAAAATAACCACATAGCGAATTATAATAATATTAATTCTTACGACGGCTAGCAAGCAATATGATTCTTTACAAATATGAACTCATTCTTCAAAATATACAAATATATCAACATCACAATAAAAGTTATTCCTACTACGATTTTAGTAATAATAAGTATATATACGATCTACAAAATGCAGTCGCAGTCAGCAAAGATCGAACAAATAGCTCACTGACCTTTTAAAAGCTACACTTAGAATTCTGTTCCAAAGGTTTTTCCGCCAATTAACGTATGGCTGACCGGAGTTCCTATTCACGGGTAAGTTCTCTGTAACGAACTATAGCAACTAAAGCTCGCTGGCAGGTTTAAAGATATTATACTTTAAAATAAATCAGGGTCCCACCCCTATCTCGATTCTGATTGGGTAGCGCTGGGGCCCTATCCACTCGACTAATTTAATCTAGCGGTCAGTCAGCGTGTCCAGAAGATAAGGCACGCCCACTCCTTCTGGCAGCTTCTTTGATGTACAAAACATCCTTCCAGCCCAAGGTGCTAATTACACTTCTGACGGCCTTGGTCGGCTTCCTATCCTAGCTACGGCAAACGTACGTAAGGGATGGTGTTAGCCTGCGGTCATGTTTAACAAAAACAGTGGCTTGTCCGAATTACTCTGATTACACATGTTTCTAATTTAATTTTGGGTCGGGCAACGCCACAGGTCGACGGACGGACAGAGAGACATACAGACAAATAGATAGATAGATAGATAGATAGATAGATAGATAGATAGATAGATAGATAGATAGATAGATAGATAGATAGATAGACAGATAGATAGATAGATATTCTACCTGTACGAGGAAATAAGTGCACAGATTTTAAAATGTATGGTAAGATCAGTGCATATCACGGTACATTTAAAAAATAAAAACTTACATAAATTACTTCCTTAAGCAGATAAAATATAGGCATATCTCATATAATATTCGTCTCAATAATGGAAATAATAGAAAAGTACATATTTAGCTATATAAGATGAACATTAACATTTTGAATTGTATATCAGTCTATGTTGTACACGACAACGGACTTCTGAAGTGAGCAAAGTTGAATTTGTCATTTGACCACCCTTTTCAGTTGACGTTCTTGGAATAGCAAATGTCAGGTTGCGGGTTGTGCGTTATTCGTTTAAAGTATTGTATAGACCATTCTTAGAATATATTCATGCATTCGTCGACGTCATCAAAGGATTCGATTAGAAAGGAGAATTATAAGGGACAGTGGTAACCCAATGGACGTTGATGACACTGTTTTGTTCGCTCACTATAGATTTACCAGACTCAGAGGCATAGCGATGATATTTTGCGCCCGGGACAAACTATAAAATTGGCGCCCCAGCGATCTTGTGACAGATTTATTACCCTTGTTTTCTTATTAGAATGTAACGTTGCAAGCCTCATTTTGGCGCCCCTGTACCTTGGCGCCCGAGGACATATGTATCCCCCGCCCGCCCCCCCCCCCTCGCTACGCCTCTGACCAGACTTACCATTTTATTCATCGTCGATGCTGTTACTGAAAAACTTGATTCGGTTTTTACGAAGCGGAGCATGGCGTTACCGCCCCTCCACAAGGTGCTTGTGGCCTTACGCTTTTTCGCTACTGCCGCTCATTTCAGGCTCATCGGAGAGTCCTTGGGTGTGAGTGTAGCCACTGTAAGCAGATGCATATTTGAAGAGAGCCTTAGTGAGACAGGCAAAGACGTTCATACAATTTCCCAGAGAAGAGGCAACATCATCTGTCAAACAGAGGTTTTATAGGATTTCTGGTATTTTCCATTTATTTAATTTTAACCAACGTATTTTTTTTATTAACAAATATTCGTGTTCATTATTAGCAGCGTCCGCTCCTTAGACGTCATACGGCCATGACCCCTATTATAAACAGCTGATGTCGGATACAACAGTGCGGTCAAACTTGCGGCCCTCGGGCTGATTTTAAATGGCACGCCAGAGTTCTAACAGCTGCTTAGTCCTTGCTTTTCAGTGTGCTGCTGTAGCCATTGGCTTCAAAAAATAAAAAATCCAGTAGCCATTGGATTTTAAAAAAAAATGGACAGCACTGCGATAGACTTTGCATGGAAGTAAACTTGCTATAATATTTTTTTTTCTTCATAGTTTGTATTACGAAGCCTGCTGTATACTTTTAATATTTCAACAACAAATTGAACAACAGATTTAGTAAACGTGTTTAAATAGATGTAAATACATAATTTATTCATTTGTAGAGATTATCAAAAATGGTGGAATAAATCACATTTGTTGCTTGAAAACTTATTTTCGTGCATGCAAATATGGCGACCGCATTCATGAGGTTGGAATAATGAATTTGCATACAGTTTCCTGTTACATTTCCTTTTTTTACTCATATACCGGTTATGTTTGTACAAAAAACTCAATTTCCTCAATGCATCGTATTGGTGATTCTTATCATAGAATGTCATTTGTCGAAAGAATGGATCATTCTTTCCTGTTGATATACCATTTGCCCTAGCTAAAGTTAGAGCTGACCTGCCTTTACCAACTGAAGAAGCATGTGCAGTAGAATGACATAGACCAGCAAAATTTCTGCTCCACACTGTATTCTTTGGAGCAAAAGTAAACACTTGGTTATGAAGGCTTTCACATTTATTGGTTGTAGACAGCCGAGATAATTTTTGAAGGTTATCGATGGAAAAGATTTTATCTAAATTGGATTGTATCTTACTAATATCAGCCTAATCTATAGCAATATGCTTTCCATAGGGCAGATGTTTTGTGTTATATGAGGTCAAATGAGCAGTACAGACGAACGAATTTTGTCTACATTTATCATGCCTACCTTGAAAACAGTCCAAGACATTGTTGATAGTATTTTTTACTCTGACACACAAATCTTGCTTCTGTTTGACAAGATTTTTTAATGTGTATCATCTCTAGCCTGACTCTTGTTCGAGTGCAAGTTGCAAGTTTTTGTGAATAAATATCTTTTTCACAGCCAGGTGGAGATGTTTTTAGTTTAACATTTTTTATTTACTTTTGAAGAGTACATAATCTATGTACCAGACATCTGTACTACTTAATTTTATGTTTTGCACTAAGAGCATATTCTCGTACGGCCTTTTCAATCTGTGTGCTGGCATCACTGGTTACTGAGTATACTTTAAGAATGTTATTAGATTCTATCTTTTAAAGAATTTTTACAAGCAATTTACCTTCAGTTGAGGCAATCGAGTCTTTTGTACTATAGTTCTTTTTACATGTCATTGAATCATGAGCACACTTTCTTTTTGGGCACAGCTTGTTAGCAGTTGCCAGTGACAAAACCAGTTTTCTCCTTGTATTTTGTTCTATCAGAGGGGAGAAACTCTGTAGCAGCTTCACATCCAGATTGCGGGCGGCTGTTGTGTGAAGTATCTGTCTCAACATGAACAATATTCTCCACTCCTGCTGCCCAATTGATTCTTTTCACATACTCCTGGTTTGCCAACATCTGCTCATTCAGATCTGTGACAATGTCACACAAGTGATTTAATTTTCTTTCCATCACCCTCTTATTTGGTGATATAATATTTAAGCAGCTTAAAAATAAATGTATATCAGATATACCCATCTTGGACTTCAGGACTGGAATTAACAATGTATCATTCAGTATTCCAGCAGGTGGGCCCCTCCTTTTCTTAACTTTTGCGAACAGCTCCACCATATTGGATTTAAACTTACAGTTATTGCATTGCACACAACAGTAATGCACAAACCCTGTCTTTTGTGTACCGTAACAACTGGAAAAGCATTCATACATTGATGTGGCAGATATACCCTGATTAGTTCTGAAAGTTTATTGATGTTGACAACACAGTTTTCTTCTGGCATACTGGTAGCCACTTTTCTACTGAGTACAGAATGAGTAATAATGTCAGTTGTTTTCCCTTTTGCAGGTCTCAATTTGCATGGAATGACAGTTAGGATCTGTTGTCTCAGTCATGTTGGTAGAAGCACTAGTTTAAAGCATGTCCAGATATTCATTATGATCCAAACGCACTAAAGATTGATTATGAAAGACCGACTTGGCTTCATCATGACTTGTATTTTCTGGTAGGTCCTTATTTAAAGTAATAGAAGTTACATCATGTCCCTTTTTGTACTGAGTTTTCTTCTTGTTAATATTTTTCTTGTAGCTTTTCTTTCTACTTCCTCTCATTCTCTATATCCTTGCAATTGCTAAAGTCAGCTGTGAGTGGATAGGATTCTGAGAATATTTGGGTTAACTGTATGGACTGTGTATTTATTTTGTATTTTGGGCTTGAGAATGGTTCATTTCAAAGGCTTGTTGTCACTGAATTTATCTGATATGTTGATATAAGTTCAGCAGGGTTCCTCACATCAATGTCCCAACATTGAATAATATTGTTTCTTTTACATCTGTCCCAATTAGCTAGACATTGGTGTATCCCCCCTCCAAATGCTGTTTATGTTAGCATCACTAGAACAATACCAGGTCAGGAATGTTGATGTGTGTGTCTCAAGCTATAATTATTATTAAAGTACATTATAAATGTAAATGTCTCGTAACATTTTTCTTAAGTGGCACTTTTTAAAAGAAAAATTTAAACAAATAATTTCTTGAATAATAGAGAAGTTCTATCGCTAATAACAAAGAGTGTATCTCATATTCAGTCACTATTTGCAACTGTAAAATCCATTCTTAGCATTCAGTCAACATCATCATGTAATTCCGGTATCTTCCTGACTATACGATGGCAAAAAGGACAGAAAACATATTCCATTGTGCACAAGTTTAATTCTTTTGAAGACAGCAAAACTAGCACAAAGTATATACAATGCAATGCATTTTGCCGCAATGTAGTCACTTTTCTAAAAGAGTAATACTGTAACATTTTTACTTTAGCATACAAAATAATTTCATTGAGTCCCATTTGCTAGATAATGTCTACGTAAGTGATATGTACAAAATTTTTGACAGAAATTATTTTTTGCAAAATGCTTAAGGTGGCAGGGTCCAGTTTCGTAAATTGGCCCTGGCAAATTTCTTAACGTAAGGGTATGGTGTGAGTTTTGAGCTAGTATTGTGTAATAATTAAAGATATGGATAAATTTGTGAACTAGGTGTTTCAGGCTTGTGTTGTTCTTGAAATTGATGTCAGACATGTACACTTTCCATAGTTACTCTGCAGTATGTTGATAGTGAAATACCAATAGTCGGCAAGGAAGAAGAGCTAGCCTCCCATAGCAGTAGACACGTGGGTTCAAGGCAAGTAGAATATCTCAAAAACGGCTTTGATGACAACTATTATGAATTGCATCAAGCTATTTATTAGACAATGTTTTTCAAAATTTTCATCCAGGGAAAGGCCTTGCGTTTGCACTGTAAGCACCACATACTGTCAAAAATGGCCTTCGGATGTGAAAAATGCATGCATAAAATAGGGGTTGGGGTACATAAACATTTTATTCTAAGAACTTCAGTAGACTTGTCAGGTCAAGTGTGTGATATGATTATGTTGCGCTACATAATACCTATCCAGAAATATGGACCTTTTTGACATCACTCGCGTATTATATTTTTAATGAATTTTTATATTAGACAGGTGCATACTACATTAAATTTATTTATAAAAACTGGACCCAGCCCCCTGAATAAACTCCGGTTAGATTCAAAATCAATCAGATCAATGACCAACATAAAAAGGAAAAATGGCTTTGCATTTACTTAATCAAAACACAACATTACTGAGTTTCATACTTTTTCATTTAGAAGATACACATTATCTTTTTCAGTTTTCAAAAGACATGCCTACATATGGCTCTTACAAAGCTACCATTTTGTACATATAAACATTACATAGCTTTAACACACATTTTATTCCTTGCAGACATTTGGGGCAAATAACACAGACAAATTAAAGATAAATAATTATTATGGTTTGCTTCAAATTTATTAATATAATCTAAGGCATTCATTAATGTAGAAACATAACAGAATTACGTTTGCTGAAAAATATATTTTTCAGATTTTGATTAGCTGCAGCACCAGTGAAGAGAATATGGTCAAATATATCAAATATCAAAATAAAGATGAAATTGGTCACCTGAACAACAGGAATTCAAATTCAAATATGCATTGTTCATGAAGGGTATGCTTATTATCACATACATGGGGTTCAGAATTTATTACTTAATGCAATCAGTGTGTTTGAATCGAATATATTATTTAAATCAGCTATCAATGTTACACAATTTTCCCAATTATCAAGTACATTAAAAGAGTTCATAATTTTTTTTATTTTAAATTAAACAAGAAATTGAAAGAAGAAAAAAAAATTATTGCAGCATATACTTGATGTTGATAGTACCAAATACTTTTAAAATAAATTATTTCTTTTAATTACAGGATTTCCAAATGTTATAGGGCCAATAGATGGCACATTCATCAGGATTCAGGCCCCTATTTCTAATGAACAGGATTATGTAAACAGAAAGGGATTTCATTCATTTAATGTACAGGTATATAATACAGGATGAAAATATATTGTGCGAGACACTTTGCACCAAAATATACAAACATAATTGAAACTGCAAACCATCACTTTATTGAACTAATAGGGGTTATTTAGAAATACACATAGCGCATGGAAATATAATCTATATACTATAATAAAGTTTGTGTCTTAAAATATTGAGATGCGTTATAATTACCAGATCTAGGAATTGAAAATAAAGTATTTAACAAATTTAATTAAACATATATATTAAATTATTAGTATTTATATTTTGATAAGCGATTCAAATCAAGGGCAAATCTGGCTCTGTTAGATTCATTTACCAACTTCAATATTTTTAATTATTTTCTTTATTCCATTTTTTGTTTAACCTTGTGGAATCGCGTGTAGGGATTGGCAACATAAAGCAGGCGATGCACTGATTCCAAATAAACTAATTTTTTTTTATTACAGGTACATTAAAGTATTTTTATTTGTTATTATGTACAGGTCAAATTTGTGTATTTAAAGTATAAATAAAGGACAAGTAAAAGTAAATAATATAAAACCTTGTATGTGCACTTGTAAAATAATACATTTCTTTTCAGATGACCTGTGACTATAAATTCCGAATAACAAACTGTGTTGCAAAGTGGCCAGGTTCTGTTCATGACTCCAGGATGTTCCGTGAAAGTCAACTATGTACTGCATTTCAAAATGGTAATGAATGGGTAATGGATTATATATATATATATATATATATATATATATATATATATATATATATATATATATATATATATATATATATATATATATATATATGCACCAAAATAATTTCATAATATTATTTTATGTTAAAGTACTTTCATACCATATTTTACTGATGGTTATGCTGTAGGTATAACTTCTAAAGCACAGTTCATCAAACAAAAAGTAATATTTGGTTATGTCGTGTTGAATCTAACATAATATTTTGATATGTATCTCATGGACACAAAATATATCTAGACGATTTTGGATTATATGAATCATTGATCATATGTATGGTGGTTGTATAATATGTAATCTTATTGAGAACATGTAATTAAAAATTACATTAATTTACCAAATAGGGAGCCAACAAAAATGATTTTTACATATGATATTGTTTTTAATATGATGATAGTTTTGACTGATTAATTTCATTTCATTAATCCTAATTTAAGTAACCAATACATTATGTTTAATATATAATTACAAATGTTTTTAGGTGAACATGATTGATTTCTACTCGGTGACTCTGGCTATCCTTGTCGGAAATTCATTTTGACACCATACAATGCAGCTGCCACAACTGAACAGAAGAAGTAAAATGATGCTTTGTGTAAAACCAGAGTTATTATAGAGCAAACATTTGGTATTATAATAATAATAATAATAATAATAATAATAATAATGGTTTATTTATAGAGGGTGACTCATTAGTCAAGGGCTATTCTCCATTGAGGCCCTCTTAATGAAAGTATAACAAATGCACATTGTGTGAAGAAGCAATAATTAGTGCTTATATTAGCATGTTTCGTATTAAAATACTAAATTCCATTATCTATTAGAAACACATGCATGCTCCTGATATCTCTTCTTAAATACTCTAATATTTTCAGCCGATGTTTACATGTAGTGGAAGCTTATTCCACAGAACTGTATGAGAGTAATGAAAACTCTTTTTGAATTGCTCTGTTCTTGGTTTTGGTACAAGAAGGTTTCCATGTGAGATTGATCTCAACTGGTATTGTGTTGAAAAAGGCCTGAATAAGTCCTGAAGATACTCTGGTGCAGTTCCATGTAGACATTTATATACAAGAGCTGCCTTGTGAAAATATATCCTGTCATATATTGTGAACCATTTGAATTCTGTAAATAATGATTTTGAGGGATGCTCAACAGATGTATCTAAAATTACACATGCTGCTCCTTTCTGGAGATTATAAATCCTGTGAAGCTCAGATTTAGCACAGTTTCCCCATACATTAGAACAGTAATCCATTGTTGGAAGAAATATAAGACTTGTAGTTTAGATTGCGAGTTTCCATAGGTAAATATTTCTTGATTCTGCTGAGGGCAATTTCTAAAGAGACGCTTCCCATGTTTGCATACTGGAATGAGTTTCTCCTGACAAAGCCAGCTTATACACATTGTCCTGTGTTGTCCTTCATAACATAGGCATATACAAGGGGGACATCATTCCAGTTGATGAATTAATTGTGGGTCATGAAGAAAATTTAAATATTTATGAACCAGGCGATGGAAATGCTTTGCGTGATTATATATGCAGGACATATTTTTCATGAAATATTTTCTTTTAATTCATTATCTAATATAACTCTTGTATTAAATGTTTCTTATTGTATAAGTTAATATACAGGAAGAAATTTCAGTATAAATATATGCAAAAGCCAAAAAATACATTTTCTTATTTATACCATACAGATGCACTGAAGACAATTAGCGCAGTTCAATAGAAATTTTTAAATATAATACTTTGTGATATTAATTTGGAATTTACTTAAAATATAGCATGTTGTCTTGTCCCTGTATACTGCCAATTAAGGGATGGTTAATAAATACTGAGTAATGTAACATTTGCTCAAGTTAATTTATTTTTCTATTATTAGCCAAATAAATGTTATTGAAAATAGAAAAGTACTATTTCCACTTGCAAATATAAGAAACTTGATAAAATAATATAAGATATATTATTTTATCCAATTTAAATATGGAGTTATAACATAACATCAAATGTAATGAATTAACATAGCACAACATCATATATTAACTAGTAAGCTTAATGACTTAATGTATATTGCAAAGTATGAAGGTCATTGCATATAAGTGGATTATAATCAATAAATAATCCCAATTAAAACATTGCAAGAATTATATTTCAAGTTGTTAAAGATCTATTTTACTTAATTGATCAGTATGCCATCTACATTTGAGCAAATGACTTTCAATAATAACAAAAGAAACTATATATAGTAATTAATTTTAACTTTAGTTTTGGCCACAAATTAGAGTATATAGTTTCTTCTGTGTAGGTTGATGGTAATAAGGTCAAAAGTACATGGAATAATGACAAAGAAAAACAGATAAACATTATATTCCTTCACATTCAAGCAAATTCAGAGATTCAAATTTTTTGGAAATTTCAATAATAATTTTAATTAAGTATAAACATTTAAGAAATGTATAATATTCTTTAGTAAAATGAAGATTTGCTTTTGGCACCAAAAAAAAATTGGGTCTAAATTATAAAGTCTTATGCACCTACATAATGTCAAGAAAACTAGATTAGATTTTTTTATTGTTCAATGAAACACATCTGAGTTGCTTGTTGAAGGAAAATTTCCTTTTTTAACAAAAGAATTTCTTTTTTAAGACTTAAATTTGCATCTAATTTTTGAATCATTTCATTCTCCTTCTGTAATTTATTAATTTCCAAATCAAGTTTTACAATCTCTTTTCCCAGTTATGGTCTCCAATTCAATTTTTTGTTCTCCAGTTTTAAATTCTCCTCTTCAGCATCAGCATATGTATAAGTTGTTTTCATTCTTTTGTTACTTTTACGTATAAAATGTTGACTAGAGGCATTGAAAGGTATTTGTATTTTGGACATTGAATCTGGAAAGAAAATAATGTTGCTTTGAATAAATGAATACATATGAATAGGTACAAAATAAATATATATTATTTTGTGTGTATATTGCTTCAATATAGACCATAACACAATTTTGGCAGATTATTTACCCACTTCCGCTTTATCAAGTTAGGTAGTTGAAATATGAAGTTAAAAAAAGACTTGAAATCAAAATAGTTATAGACATCTATTCAGTGGCCGATAGTAATGGTGTTGTACTTGTGTAATCTCACACTAAATAACCCTCCTAAGACAAACATTGTCAAATAAATTTAACCTCAAATGCCCTTTAGTGTGTGATGTTGCAATTACATTACAATTAATGATCCAATGTTGTTATGTGTCATTTTCATATTAGTTACATGCTATGATGCATTGTTGCATATGCTTCATTGAAATCTCATTCATATAATGTTCTTATTTTTTTTATAATTATATGCCAAGTAATTTTAAAAAAATAATATGCTTCCTGCTTATTAGAATAATTTTTAAAACTATATACTATTATAGTATAATTGACTTTGAACATGTGTATGAGAGTCTCTTAGTGACCTTAAGCTTTGGTAACAGTCGGTGGTATTGAAGAAAACTTATTGTGCAGAAACCTTAATTTGGAATAGTTTAGATTTGGTAATATTTTGAGATATTTGCTTATACTGATTGCTTGGTCCAGGCAATGGTTCATATGTTCCCTTCATGCAAGAATATTGAATTTTCTCCACCTCCTCCTCCAGATTTTCCACTAAAGAAAAAGATGGATAAAAAATCTAATTAAAATAAACATTTTCTTGAATAAACGACTATGAATTCTCAACACTTGTTAATAATGGTATAAACACATGTAGTATGTAGCAACTATTATTGATGTTATCATTGAATGTCAATTAATTAAATTTTTTAAAACTATTTTCATCAGTGAAATAAGTATAAGAATATAATTGAAAAATGTAATATCTTATAGTAATTATGATACAATTATTATTTATATATATATTCACAGAACATATAATTTACCTTCAGTATCAAGACATGCATAGAGACCACACATGTGTGGCCTTCCCCCAAGTTGTTCCAAAATGATCTGCTGACTTAGCGGTGGATCACATGGGTTTTGGCCCTCTTCCAGTTTGTGGGGTTTTAATGTCATGTAACTTTTCTTTGGCTAAAAATTATATAATGAATATATTATTTTAAACTACAGAAAATAATAACAATTAAACAATATTACATGATTGGAAATAGTAAATGAGAACATGTACTTTTTATCATGTAGGTTTAGTATATTGACATTTTTTTATATGTTTTGGCAGGTGTTGTTTTATATTAATTGATGATAAAAAAATATTATATTCTGGCTGAATTATTATAATGTGTAATTACCCAATACAACCCAAAGGTTTTTTAATAAAAGTCAATTACTGAAATTGTATGCACCATTAAAGTACAAAACATCTGATATTTAATTAAAAAATTCTGAGTCAATACATTCATCGTATACTATTGGTTTTGTTCTTAATTATTTATGTTTTATTACCTCTTGGCTTTATGTTGTCATATTGTTTTCTGCAGTGAAGCACAGTTCTTGGCTCTGAGGAAATGCTACAATATGAAACACAATTTATTAAGATTTTGACCTTATGATATATTTTAAATGATTATGTACTTATAAATGCTTTACAAACTATTATATCACCTGAAGAAGTTTAAAAAAGTCTGCACGTCTCATGCATAGCGGAAATTTTATGACAACAATGGCCGTGCTCGACATCAATTTCCAATTTCTGGACAAGTCCGTTTTCTGCGAAGTGGCGGATATGTAATCGAGGGAAGTATCCGGGAGTAACCAAATAGGAGCAATTACGTCACTCTGGAAAATAGATTTGCCCAAATTGTGTGCAATATGGTGTCGTGTTAGTATGAAAAGTTCCGCTAAGCATAAGACGCGCAGACGATGAAGGTGTTATGGACACCCTGGTCGCAGTCGGGTTAGAAATTATAAATCAATGAATGAATTGAGTAAGATTTATGGATTTTTTATTTTGTTTATGCCTTTCGTTACTGAAATCGGCAGGGGGATACAAACAAACGGGGATGTATGCACATACTTTAGTGACAGGCGAGATAGTCACGTTGTCTGTAGTGACCACGTAAGAGAAGACTATTTCGATCCCAAATCTAAAGTGAAACAGTCATTTTGGATAAAATAACATTAGACGACTCATGCCAAATGCAGTTCCATGTGTGTTTTCTAACCATATAACACAGAGTGCATGCACACCAGATGGCAGATCAACATAAGTCAAGGGTTACGGTAGGCCTAACAACACGTAGCCTGAGAGAAGCTTTTCAAAAGCGAGAGCGAGCAAAGGTAAATAAATGTTTAATGATTTTAGCATGCTATATTATTTGTTGTCAACCCTACACTCTTGCCACAAATATACCTAGCTTGCAAGCGGTTAATGCGAAAGGGTGTTTTAGTGAGAGTGTGTTTACAAATCGTAATACAATCTTACCCCCAAAATTATGAAACCTGCTTTATCAACGTGTGTGTGCTGTTTTCAACAATAATAATAGTGTTATATCACAAGTGTTCATCTCATACTTAAATGGTGTGAATAGTTGGTGTATTTATTGCTTTTAATTGTAAGGACTAATTGGTTCTGAGGATCTGGGAGTAAATTACCTTCCTTGCTTAGTATGCATTATTATGTCAGTTTATCTCGCTTTAGGTCTGATTCACACCACAACCTATTGATTGCAGATGTAATATCAATGTTTGTTTGATGTGATAAGTATATTATTATTATTATTATTATTATTATTATTATTATTGTTATTATTATTCAGATTGTGTACAGAATTATACAAGTTAATATAAGAAGAATTATGCTTTAATATTGTCTATGATGTAAACTTCTAATGCAGCTTGATTAAGTTGTATCTTTTTGTTAGATGTGTAAAGAGATTTTTCAAAACCAGCATCCTGAAGACAATGTACAAGAGAAAACCCAAACTACACCAATCACACAGTCAGCAGTAGATGGTGCAACATATCCTGGTTTGCATACTGATGTCACAGAAAACTTTCCATGCATTTCCTGTGTTCAAATATTTGGTATAGCTTAATATGATTTCATATGACCTCATATATGATAGCTTACTAGTAAATCGAAAAAGATATATTATTATTTATTGTGGGAAAGCTATGCAATGTGTTGGTTATATGTCAAACATTATGACCAGTTATGATTCAAGAGAATTCAAGCATTAGTGAGAGGAAAACAAATTGATTTTGTAATAATAATTCACGTATAACTCATTGTTATAATCTCACCTTTAAAAGTCAACAAGCAAATGACACATGAAACAATAGATTAACTAAATTCAGTATGATAGTGTAAGCAATTGTCTCTGTTTACCATACACTTGTCCACTAGTTGTTACTGAGCAATATTACACTGTTATTGATAAGCATATAATATTCATGAGTTACTCAACTGTGTGAAAACCATGATAATCAGAATGCACATGTATGATATTTTACAGGTTTTCAGGTAAATGTCCATGTGCAGAAAAGGAGCAAAGACATTCAGTGTTCTTTAGACATCCACAAAGATAGTGAAATGGAGAACAAGAAAGACAGTTTTGATCAACCGGACACAGACCCTGATACTGATGCTCATGATATTGAACATGAGTGTTCCACGATAAGGGAGTCCGATGATTCAAGCTACAAACCAGATGAGAATGACCGTATGGATTCAAGCTTCAACTCAAATACCTCTGGAAAAGGGTAATGTAAATTGCATAACTTCAGCATGTATGAACCTATTACTGATTTGATGGTGCAATCAAATTCTTATATTGCTATTCATGGCCTCTAGAATTAAGTATGTTTCCAGTCTTACACATTATATTTGCACGCAAAGTACAAGTACTTGTAATGAGTGTAGCTAACACTTTCACTTGGGAAATTCCACCTGATCGCATGCACTAAAAGTGATGGCAAAGCAGCTTGATTTATTTTATATTAATCAAAACAAAGTCCTGGATTGTACTCAAAATAAAGTCAGTGCAGATTTAGTTTTCTAGCACATATTCAAAGTCATATAATGTGACAAAATAATTATACAGTCAAACGTTTGTTATGTTTGTTAAAATGAATACCATTTTAACTTGCATTACTACATTGTTTGCAAATTTCAGAATATGTTGAAAGGTTGATGGCATCACTGGAGAAAATGGTCAGAAAACCAGTCAGTTATGTCACCATCTTTATGCAGCCAATTCCTGAGGGCCGGACAAGTCGATGGCTGTCTGCATGATAACTACAAGTGCTTGAAACCTGTGTAGTTACCACCTTCACTTGAGAACTTCTGCCTGATTGCATCTACTGCACAGGATGGCAAAGCAACTCTAACTTCACGGCCATCATATCCCCAGCACCATCTTACCTGCTGCCTGTATGCGGTGTGTCTCTTACGACAGAAAATATAATATGCAACATATTTTAGACTTTAATAAAGTTATATTGTGTCACCTATTCTTGTCTGAACTTATTTATTTCAAGTTTTCTGAGTCAAGAACTTTAGCATAAAATTAGATTTTAATGCAACCAATGGTAGGAAGCTAAATGAATCTTAAGTGAATAGGAACATACAACAATATGTTTTAAATATCATAGTGCAGAGCCTGTTCAAGAAATGGAAGTGTTTTTCGATTGAAGTTAGCTTTTCGTGATAATTTCCAGTATAACAGACAAATGATGCTTGCTAGGTTTATTCTTGAAAGTTTGGGGTGAAAACTCCACATAAGAAAAATGTCAAATTTTCTCAGTGAAGGAGGGATTTCATGCGTTTATGAATGACTTTGTTTTATATTTATGGTTATACAGCAATCAGCTTTCCCAAAAGGGACCCGATATTGGCGCCATAACTAGTGTGTGAACATTTTGCCGAAAATTATTTACGTACTCTGACATAATTTCCTCGTGATTTCCATATTGTTGTGTGTAGGCATAGTATGCTGCTTCCAGGACATACTCATCCAAGCAAATTGTCACAAATCCAGGATGATTGATGATGCAAACCACACTGAGCTCCTTGGTCTTATCAAAAGTCACACTGATTTCTTTACAGCATCCACACTCTTCAACTGTTTCTTTACTGCAGCAATTTACACACACACCTGAATAAATCAATATACATGATAAATATGCTCTATCGTAATTATTGGGTTAGACACATATGTATTTATACATGTACATTGGTACTTGTTGTACCACAATATTGAAATGCACATCTCATCATAAATGTATTATATTTATCTCGTTGTTAGTTTCCCCACAAATATTTATGCATTATGTTGCGTGCTTAGGCTCGAATAAACAGTAACATAGAAAGAGTGAAAATAACAAGCTTGTAAAAACTTAATAAACAATTTATTGAGAACAAATATTTTCCAGAAAAGAAAAATAAACTTACGGCTTTAAAAATAAATTCCAAGGTTAATCCAAAAATAATTCAAAATATAAGCCACTAGTGAAATTGCAAAAGTCCTGATAATAAAATGTCCTAATAATTCCCAGTTCAAATCTTAGTAAAGCATCCAAGATGGAAGACTATGTCACGTGATGAAGTCAGTTCTGATCTTATGAAATTCATAGAGCACAAATGTTTTTCAGATAAATAACAAAATAAATCCTCTTGATTCAAACGAATTGAAATAATTTCCAATGCAAGGTAATTTAAAATAACTCAAAACAACACAACTTAGTATTCTAACAGCCCAACTTCTACTAAATAGTTCACTCCCAAAACATAATTTATATACCTGTTTTTGCGTTAAAGAGGAAGGGGGTCAAATAATCTTCTAGAATCTTTAGAACAAATTTACGTTAAAAAAATCCCGTGCACACCATATGACCCAGATGAGAATCAATTATGTTTGCTCTCAAGAACTAAAAATAGAAGGATGTTTACAACAAAGCTCCATAATGTCCTTGTAATCAGCCAATCATTTTAAAAGCTTGTTTACAAACTCTGAAGCAAGGTCAGAAATGTGGCCACCATCTGGTGTTTATTTGTAGAGTACAGGTCATCCCACTTTTTAAAAAAAACCTATCTCCCAATGAATGAATTTTAAACTTAAAATGTCAAATTTGAATCTGACAAACAAACAATTAAAACAAAAATAAATGACTTAAATTAAATATACGTAACAATTATTTGCCACTTTCCTAAACCGACATGAAAAAAACCTTAAAGAAAGAATACTATATTAGTAATAATTGCAATAATAGTAATTATCAGAATATAGAGCCCAAGTGCTGCTCAGCTTCAGCTTGATCATGGAATGTTCGCTTCGGGGCGTTGATACTCGTCTCGATCGAGATGAAATTGTAACGGCCTAACTTCATAACGAGCAGAGTCTTCTTCAGATTCAAGGAGTTGGCCATCTTCAAGGGGTTCACCTTCCTCAAACGACGAAGCTGAGCATGTCAAATTTGACATAAATTTGCTAGTATAGGTTAGGTCGGCATGACGTCACGAGCTTAGCGACCTACTTTACACCATATTGCGGAGGTGAAAACAATTGCTTAGTAACAGTACGGTAGCGTTAGTTATTTTCGATATTGCAAACCGTTTTGTTTACCTATATTTTGTTTATTATTTCTGTTTTCTGTTCAGTTAACGCTTGCATTTCGAAATGCTTTAGTTACGACCATATAAATAGTCCCATATTTCCTGTCATTACACAATTAAAAAAATAATTCCATATTCTTTTTTACCTTTAGATAAACATGTAAAACGTACATAGGAAAATTCAAAAAAGAACTGCCAAAAAATTCATTAAAAAATAAAATGAATGTAGATTATTTTTTTAAACTCTACTTCATCACCTTATATTCTCCAAACTCTCAAGAATCTGTTTTTCGACACTGACAAACTTACAATATCAGTTCGTTTTTCTGCTTGCATGTAGACTGGAATTTAACATGCGCCAAAATACTTCTGTATACAATTTTGAATTAGCATATTATGGTGTTAAACTTTCATGACGATAATTTGAGAATCCCCTTTTCTTGCTTCAGCGAAACTTGATGGTCCAAGGCTGACTTTTACAAAATGTATTAGCACTAAGAACCCTTTTCAAGTTTTGCGACTTGTTTATTTTTTTTTAATTGGTTAGTTTGTTGGTTCGTCGGATGGATGGATGGATGGACGGATATACAGAGAGGCAGACAGACAATGATAGATAGATATATAGATAGATAGATAGATAGATAGATAGATAGATAGATAGATAGATAGATAGATAGATAGATAGATAGATAGATAGATAGATAGATAGATAGATAGATAGATAGAAAGAAAAGAGCTTACTTTATCATGTGTGAGGCAAGAAATCTTTAATTCTAATCAATAAATAAATGCTGATACTACTATATTTTGCCAGTGTTTCCACCTTTAGTGAGAAAGAAATAATGTAGATTATTATTTAACATACAGTAGGTTGTTGTCATTTAATACACTATTATTGCTTAAGTTATCATTCAAATACCCCACCCACGTCTAAAAACAGTCGACGTATAACAGTTTTAAAGACAGTTTCCGGTTTTAAATTTCCATTTTTATGTGTATGTGAATTTAATTAAAACCTGCTAATTACAGTAGTCGTTCTCATGATTAAAGAAATGGCACTTAGAGTAGTTAATCATTTAAAAGAACAATTCATGGTGGGCACATATAGTTGGCTCGTATGTTTTGCATGCTAATACACCCAGTCTACGTGTCATATATTTAGTTTGGAGTTTACATTATAAAGACAAATATGAACGATGGAGTGTCAAGGAAATATTTGTGGTTCAATGCGATTTATAATCTATCAGCCATAATCACCACATACGCTAAACTTGACGGACTTTCCCAAAGCGCGTCACTTCCGGAAATTCGATTTTTCACCGGATGTGTACAAATATTTCCGAAGCGTTTTCAGCAAAACATCGAGTTATGCTCAAAAAATCATAATTTTCTCCTCACTGAGTTAAAACCTAGATCTAAAGTGTACATTTTTGAGTTATTCAGCGATAAACGAACATTTTGATGTATAATGTGTTTTTGACGCTAGTAGACCTTTAAACAAATTGCTAATTATACATCGGGGCTTTGAATTCTGGCCCCGCCTTAATTTACACTGCACATAAATTGACTACACTGTCCCTACATCATCTATGAAATCTAAATTCGGTGAATTTACATGTATTCTCGTAAATTATTAACTAATGGACTACATAAAATTCTTAGAACCTAATCATTATGCAAACAAGATGATAAATTCAAAAATTAACGTAACACTTCCTATTCATAACTCAGCATAGTGTTTTACGACATAAGTTAACACTACGTCATTCTTAATTAAGAATTAAGGTAATAATTCCAATTCATAATTCACAAGTACATTATTATACAAGTGTATCAAATGAAATCATGCAAAACCTGTAAACTAAAGCAAATATCATATAAATTGGCTCAAAAATATACATGGAATTGGGACAGTACCTTTGTGTTTTGTGTCATTCAACCGCTGGATGGTTTGTCGGTTTTTTCTGGACCACGATTCCTTAACGGATGTATTTCTCTCAAATAACATCCGGAGTCTTAGTAAATAATTCTACCTCTGGTTTCTCTCTTGCAGAGAAATTTTAGACTAATTATAGTTTTCAATAAGGTGATATTAAGTTCTACGAAACTTCGTGTGAAAACACATCCCTTATTTAACCGTGACCAATCAGAATCAAATGTATTTTCCCCCGCTTTTCTCTAAGAGTCGCTTACGTCTGGTCAGCACGACATGCTTGTTTTTAAGCAACAGAATCCCTGCGTTTTCTAAAGTCTGACACTTTTCGTGTAAAATGAAACATTAAAATGTCGCTAGCAGTCAGTCTGATTGCTGAGTAAACAAGTTTAATTAGTACAACGGTCGCACTCTAAATGAATACTAGACTACACTATACAGAATCTCCGTTTAACACGGCGTGTCTCCATAAATTTAACTAATGGTTATCTGGCCTCACCTAATGCTTAATTAATAGATCGTCTGAAATATGTCCCTTCACAGTAAATATACAATTCATAGTTATTATTATTATTATTATTATTATTATTATTATTATTATTACGACGCTTTTGTAATTAAAAATGCGTCGGAAATAATGTCATGCCCCATTTATCTCGTCTATTCGTTATTATATCTCGTCCTAAATCGCTGCGTGAGATTTCATGAAACTTCGCAGTTATGTTACCCCTATTTAGTGTCTAATGAAGGTCATTCCTAGCTTCACCCCCAAAGGTCCCTAGGGGTGCGCAAGTCCCAAATGTGTTAAATTTTCAATAATATTATCATTTTCAAATATTATCTAACCTAACTTTATAGATGAGGTCCTAGCAGGAAAGAATTTGCACAATGCATAGTAGTCACACGTGGGTGTTTGGTGTCATGGAATATGCAGCAAAATGAATCGGGATATGTGATGGTGAATAAATGTAGTAGCTCAAGTACATCACCATCATTACCATCATCATCATCATCATCATCATCATCATCACCATCATCATCATCATCATCATCATCATCATCATCATCATCATCATCATCATCATCATCGTTTTAAAAAATTACTTTTCTCCAGCTATTAATATTCATTCTAGCAGTTGATTGCAGATTGGAGAGACAAGTACATCTACATCTGTGATTCTTGATAGCCATTATTTTATTCTATTTAATCAGAGGTTATTTGTATTAAAGTTCATGTCAGCTTCTACATATCTGTTCGCAACGTCAACAATAGTGAACGCATATTTGTATGTATATTGGAGTCTACGAATTTTGATAGTGTCATGTGGTAAAAGTAAAATATCAACCTGATGAACTTCATTAAGAGCGCTGACATCAAAATGCGCGTGCTGAATTGGGGGGGGGGGGGTAGTTAAATTTGCCATGTTGTCTTTCGCGCTAACTCTTTCCATCAACATAACATGAAACATTTGCAGCATCGGCGAGTTTCCTAAATCTCTGCTCTACCTATCCTTTATCCACTTGTGCTATAATAAATCGATTCCATTATTTCATAATTACTGGCTCGGAATAATAATTTACCTTTCATTGCAAATTTTATTACAAATCTAGCTAATTTTCTTTAAAAGATAAATTTTTTATGGAATTCAATGCATGATATAATTCAAATTTTGCAAATGTCTTTTTTTATATCCATTGCTTTTTTACCCAACATCATGAACATGACACGCTTTATCAATTTTATTTAACGGACATTCTCCAGGTTTTGGTTGATTTTGGTTATTAAATCGAATATCAAGTCGAGTTCCAGGACTTAAATAATTATATCCCGGAATATGCTTTTCTCCTGCATCATCATCAACAACTACAAACTTTAGGTTTAGTTTGTACCATCACCGTAGACCTCCATACTAACATATGCTGGACTAACTGTGTTTTCTATCCTACTTCAGCATGCGCATCATATAATATCATAAAGAGCAATGTTAGATTGTCAGTTTGACATGGACAGAACCCAGAACCAGGACATTCATTGGAGTTAAGGGAGAATAACTCTGCTAGTACTAAACCGGTAAGAGTTATCCAGTCACAGATGCATTGTCAGTGATGTAAATCACTTTGTTATTTTAAAATCATAACAAATACACAAATACTAAACATATATATATATATATATATATATATATATATATATATATATATATATATATATATATATCTTTCCATAATGCAACATGTTGTCTATAAAATCAACTTTATAATCTTAACAAAAACTACAACTCGTATATAATGCACCAGCTATAGTTTGAATATTTGCATTGTTTATTTTATTACACATTTCGAAGACAAACGGGGGAGGGGTGTAATTCGTTTCGGCATGGCATACAAAATAACCTAGACCAACAATTTGGTCAGCTTCTTCCCCGATGTCAGATAAGAAAAGGCAGACACTTACTTGTTGGTCTAGATATAACTGTGTTAGTCTAGAATAATAAAGCAAACTCTCGTTAAACATTAAATACCCAGGTCCAATAAATATTGCAGTAGTAACCATCTATGAAAGATAGTTCATGGCAAAGTAATATTGTTGCATAGGTGCACGGCTCGTCTGAAAATTAAGAGCTTTTGGTGATGAAACATTAAGTGCAGATGGGTGGGGGTTAGTACTCTGATTGTGATTGTTGTTGTAGGATGTAATGCCATTTTTCAACACACAATAGTCCATAATGGGGTCTAGTATAAATGGTAGAGGAAGAACAAATGAAAAAAAAAAATACGACTAGAACCATCGACCCATGATAAGCTACTGACAAGATTTTGCCCATGCCCACATTGGCCTAAACTGTGACTTGAACACACATAGACTGAGGTGAGCTGGTACTGATCAGTAACGTTGATCGCTTTAGACATCTTGGCCGCTAGGGGCCCCAATCTGATTGTGAAGAAATTGATATAAAGTTTGATAATAATGCTGCCATATTTCCATCAATAACAAATATCATATTACACTCGTGAAAGAATAAAAATAAACCTCCATACGATTTTTGTCCACAGGCTCTGAAGTAGTGTCCATCAATATGGAATTTGCATACAATGAAACTAAAATGTCACTCACACTTTTCAAGAAGCATCTGAGGCGCAAGGAAAATGGATTTTGTTTCTAACTTTGAGAAATTGGACATAAGCTAGCTTTCAGCAAATGCTGTTTGCAAAAAAACAACATCTTAGTTCTTAAAACCTAGAAAGTAGATATTTAAGCATAATATGTACATCTGTGTTAGGGACTGTTTATTCAGTTTAAATTTTCAGCTGTTACTGTGTCAAATACACCATACATTTTAACTAGTCCCCCATTTATGACTTAAGCTTGCAAGATTAACGGATGGCCACTATATTATACTATTACCTGATGCTCTCTGATAGAAAGCAAAATGAGTTAGGATATTAATGACATGTTCTTGGAGACATTCTAAGCTTATCATTATATAACCAAAAAAAAGTTTTCAGACCATTTTACATGTATTTGAAATTTATCTTTTTCTTTTTTTTTTACAAATCCAACTACCGATTATGCTTAACTGAAGTGCAGTCCACTACAATGTTAGTGGACTTTCTCTTCAGTGAATATTCCTTATTTCATCTGTCTAAACTGAATCATGACACCGATACTGTTCCTTGTTCTCACTTCTTGATACATTTAGTTATCGTGTGGCTTGCCAATACTTATGATTATGTCGACTACAGTTAGCATTAAATGGCCTCATATAATTCTGCTTTCTTAAGCATCCAATGTCTCTGCCAGTGACTTCATTGTAGCACAAACAAACAGACTGACGCAAATTCTTCAAATGTCATATATAAAGCAAAACCAATAAATATTTTACATCAGTGCAAGAACTGTTAATAAATGTATACAAGTAAATTTTAAAAAGTAAGTTTAAACACTTTCATTACACATGATATAATTGTCACACCATATACCAATAAGGCAGCCTCCATTACATTGCCTCGTGATAGTTTCCACTTGTGTATATAAGGCCTCGTGTATGCAAAACGGAATAATATTTGCATTTTGTTTCGTTATTATACAACATTATAATTACATTGCAGTCACTCAATCATATCTCCCTGTCATATATGTCACACATAATATGCAACATCAAATTACCTACTTTAGTCTTTACCTGCCTGCACGCTTCATTTTCATTTTTTAAGTAAATGATACAACATTTTCCACTTATGTTCTATACATGATATTTCATAATGCTACACCCACCCACCCTACGAAGCCTGTTCACATTATATATAGACTTAATAAAGTATGGAAGCAGAGATGTTGAGACTCATAAACACACCCAATACATTGGTATTCCCTCCCCCTTAAATGGTTTGTGTTTTAACTTTGCATAACCAGTCATTTCCAGGCTTCTTCCAATGTCTTGACAAATTTATTGATTTTAAATTGAATTATGCTAATTAAATACACAAATTTAAAGAAGGTAATACTATATGAAATTGTCATAATTGATTAATCACACAAAAAATAACAATCATCACTGTTCTCAGTTATCTTAAGTTTTCATTCTTTTACTATACTAGTAAATATTTAACAATGAATTGGCATTAACAATCTGATTGACATGTATACAGGCAACCCAAAAATGCATGCATAATCTTCTGAATTATTGCAAGGCAAAAGCTATCAGTATTGCGACTTTTAAATATGGCTGGGAGTCACAACTTTTTTCAGTGAAGTACTGCACCTTTAAAATTCTATGATGAACCAGTAGATGTTCTACTTATTTCAGTTCATTTGGGGCAGATAGGTTAGGCACCTCCGTTCATGTAGGGTAACTGCACACTGCCAACTAAAGAACAGGGGGTACCATTATGTGGCGTTGCAACCTTCACAAGTTCTTGCCACACCACTGGTTTCAATTTTTTTTTTATCCTGAACTTAGTAAGTAACAAACGCGTTCTTGCCATAACACTGGTTACATTTTTATCTTCAAAACTGAATACGTGCGAAAACATTGTTCACTACAAAAATCACTGAGTTTTATTTTGTCTGTTTTTTTCTAACATAAAAAAACACAACAAGAAACAGTATTTTATTTCAGCTAATCATAAGATTGGGCGTTTGTATGGAGGATGATTACCGCCATAATTATACGTATATGTTTCATATCAGTATACATTGTGTATACAGAGTAGCATTATTCTGTGTTGGATTGTTTTAATGTGTATAATCTACATTCAGAGTTGCATCATTACCACTGTCAATACATATAGCTGAATTTGTTGTTTGTTATTACGTCGTGCAATTCCTTGCAAGTGATTTTTCTGAATTATGTGCTTACTCTTGTCTCGTCGACAACGTAGAATTTAATGCATAATAAGACGACGTAAATGTTTCTTTCTTCCACTTTATAATTGTTATTGTTGTTTTATCTCTTTAAATCATTACTTTGCCATTTCGCAATAGACGTCTATAACATGAGAGGTCTATTCGTCTCCTTCACAGTTCATAAGTAGTTACTTCCGGGTTCAAACGCTCGCCCCAATTCTCCAAGTGTTAAATCTACCACCACTCCTCCATCCCCATCCCCCCACCTCTCTCTCTCTCTCTCTCTCTCTCTCTCTCTCTCTCTCTCTCTCTCTCTCTCTCTCTCTGATACTGATCACTGCCATCTCACCTCTGTCTACGTGTGTTTGAGTATCGGGCTTGGCTAATGCTGGTACGTGATAATGCTTGTCAGTAGCTTTTGATGGGTCGGTTTATCTCTCTCTCTCTCTCTCTCTCTCTCTCTCTCTCTCTCTCTCTCATACTTGCATATTTGCATAATATAGTATGGTATCTCGATATACATATATACGTACGCAAAATCAGGGACATAATACATTAGCAAGATAAGCCCTGACGAAATATTGATCATCATAACAACAGTACTGATCAAAGGCATTCAAGATAGTGTCTGGTAATACACGCACGATTTTATTTATATAATCTTATGCTAGCCTTGCCAAATGGCTATTTAACTTTATTTATCATGACATATTGTCAATGGTCCATTTCAGACGAAACAATCCGTCCATTTCATGTGAGATTAATTGTGAATAACATCACAAGGGAGCATCGTTCAAAACATGATAATGTGTATATGTATGTGTGTGTCCGTGTGTGTGTGTACAAGAGAGAGAGAGAGAGAGAGAGAGAGAGAGAGAGAGAGAGAGAGAGAGAGAGAGAGAGAGAGAGAGAGAGAGAGATGTTACGGATTGAGTGAGCGTGTGCTGAACTATTTAAAAAGCAGACGTTATTCTTACGGCCACAGTGTTCTTTACAAAGGATTAATGGGTAAATTGTCGAATAAAATGTAGTATTCTAAGTTTTCTGGCTGGCGTTATATGAGCTAGCCTTTGTGTGTTTTAAACTATATCTTTTTTTGCGGGGGGGGGGGGTGTGTTATTTTATTTTCTGTTGTTGCTGGTGACTTGGATCCACGTTTAAAAGTGTTACCTTTCCTCAGCGACGCACAAATTAATGAAATCTGGACCAAACATTTGCAGATTACATCAGAAGTCATTATTAGAGTGACGGCGGAATGTGTCACTGATCACTCACCGGTGTTTGATAGTGGACGGACAAAACAGTAACTTTTCCGACAGCTAACTGAGCAGTTATGTGTATCTGCCAATTTGTCTGGTAAGGATGCTCAACCAATTTGCATAACTCTCAAATCAGACATTGGTCAGAGTGATATCATATGTAAAGGTACCAGATGTTCTTACATGCAAGAACGTTTTGGTCATGTATACGTAACTGGCGTTGAGACTTCAAAAACTGTCCCCACTCTAGATGCAGATATCATTTAACGATCATGTTAAAGGAATACTGGATACTCATAATGTAAAAATGTCCCCATTCCATGCTAGTATAAATTGTAAGTGGGTTTGACATCGTATGTCTCCATGTGAATAGCAACGAATTATATGCATCATTGACAGAAACTAGGGACACAAATCAAAAAGTCTTTCACAGATGTAACATAGGAAGCATAATTATATTAGTAAAATTATCCAGTAAAACTGCAAAACATGAATATTATTAAATATTCCATAAATTTGAAAGTTCATGATCATTCATTGGGAACGATCTCGTCTTGTTAAATCTGCAAGCAATTAATGATTAAGGTTGTCTTATGTAAGTCTTTTTGTTCAAAATGGTCAATAAGATTAGGTTTTTAGTGTCTTTGTTATCACACGCAACATCTCAACATCAGTTGCATATTTTCAGTTAAGTTTTTTGAGCTGAAATGGTTGGTAAAGTTCTTAGCTGAGATAACATTAACCGATCAATAACGGGTCGATGAGTTTAAATACACATTGTGAACTGGCAAGAAATACAGCCATATCAAACTTGACTGTTTCGAAAATTTGGGGAGAATTGCATATTACACTTGCCAGGGATCTCCAAGAAAATTCTCGGTATGCAAATTTTGTTTTGGTAAAGTAGTACTTTATTTTGATTCATTCTAAGTCAGCAAGTGTCAGCTAACATAATAGCAGACAGAGAGATTAAGGCACCTGTTAATCGATTGTCAGTGCCTCGTTGTTGTATTATGAAATGATTAATTACACATGCTTTTGCTTGAACACATTGTTTTGGTAAGCATCATGCAGCAAGCATTTAATCCATCGTATTCTAAATACTCCTATTATGTTTTGGAATACTTCCATTTTATCCGACACCATAGTTAGAAAAATAGTGCCAATATTGTGTGCAAACTCCCATGTAAGCTGTCATAAACATTGTCTTTTTGTGTCCAGTACAGATCTGTTTTCATGTTTTACTTGATTATAACATATACGTTTCCAATGGCAACTTTTTTTAATGTCTTGGTGTCAAGCAATACGATGAACCTTATTCTTACGTGACAGATCGACAGAAATGTGTTAATAGATCTTGTTTTGATAAACATAACATCATGTCAAAGTAGGACTGCGAGATTCATAGAATAAATTGCAGAACATTTATATTCACCAAAGAATGAGAAAAGATTGGAAAAGTATTATTTTATGCACCTCATTTCAGACTTTCTAGTGGTTAGAGTGTTCTTCACGGCTGCAGGATCTTACAGGTCCAAAACAAGCTGAGTCCTACCAAAGACATACAGATGGCACTAACAGCTGCTTTGCTAGGCGCTCAGCATTAAGAGGTTAGTGTTAGGACTGGTCGGCTTGTTCACAGCATAATGTTACATGGCAGGACATCATATTACACGTCTGCAGCATGATGTTTCAGTGCTAGACATCACTATAAACTACCCCTCTCTCTCTCTTTCTCTCTCTCTCTCTCTCTCTCTCTCTCTCTCTCTCTCACACACACACATACACACGGAGTATCCTGGTTTCATCCATAATGGCAGAATCTTTTGAGTAAGGTTTATTATAAAATACCCGTATCATGACAAATTGCTGTCATTTGTTTCTTCTTCCAATGTTTTGACAACTTTATTGATTTGAAATTGAATATTGCTAATTAAATACACAAACTTAAAGAATGTAAGGGTAATGCTATATAAAATTGTCATAATTGATTAAACAGAAAAAATAACAATCATCACTGTTCTCAGCTAACTTCATTAGTTTGCCGCAATAGTAATTATTTAACAATGAATGAGCATTAACAATCGGATTTACATGTATACCGACAACCCAAAAATGCATACATAATCTTCTGAATTATTGCAAGGACAAAATTATTGCGATTTTTCTATATCGTAGGGACTCAACATTTTTCAGTGTAGTACTGCACTTTTAGAATTCTATGATGAACCCTAACTTGCTGACATGCATGTATTTTCCATATGTTTTCGCATCGTACGGCTGTTCGTGTACATTCCAGCTTTAATTATTTGACCATATCTTTGATGTCATAGTACCAACCATTCCAATTATATGGATCAGTCAAATGCTAAGTGTTGCACTTGTGTGTTGCTAGTGTTATACTAAGAGGCAAAGACGATAAGACACTGGAGTTTAGAAAGGAAGTAAAGTACGCTTGTATATGCTTCAATGCAGATGTGTGCGTTTTTCTGTGACGTTTAAGGTTAAATCCATGCGAGTAAGACCATCTCTAACAAAGTGATACGGACAGTTAGTGACAGAAACGTCACTGTAATGTGATCTCATAAGGCTGAGAATTCAATCACCGTGTGCAATAAAATAATGATCATTAACTTTCTATTTTCTTTCAATCGTTTCTGGAGTGAGGAACCTGCTTACGCAAATATTGTTGAGACTCAGACCTTAGGGATTATGGATGAGTTTTCTTTTGTCCGTATGCACTAATGCTTAGAGAAGACCTTAATGATAACTGCAACGTTTTCAATTGCATGTATGCATCTTTGGGAGGAGACCAATGACTTACATATAACGGAAGTTTATAAAATCCATAAGCACGTAAGGCTCGGGATCTGAATGAAGTTCTGGTTTATATACATTCTGATTCAACAAATAAATGCAGTACATTTGATGAATTGACAATCTGAATACCCAGCTGTCATGTGGCCATGCAGAAATACTGTGAAATAAAGAATTCTTAGAGTTTTCTATTACATGCTTATCTCCATTTATATAATCAGAGTCTTCTTTCATAACTGTGCCTCCATTTATATCATTAAAGTCTGCTATGACAGAATATATAATGGCAGTCCTCTGCGACAGGTTTACCTCCATTTTTATCATGGGAATCGTCTATGACAGGTTTGGCTCTGTTTATATCATGAGAGTTTTATATAACAGGTTTCCCTCCATTTATATCATGAGAGTCTTCTATGAAAGTATGCCTACATTTCCATCCTCAGAGTCTTCTCTGACAGGATTGCCTCTATTTCTATCATCAGAGTCGTCTATGACAAGTTTGCATTCATTTCTATCATTAGCGTCTTCTATGACAGGTTTGCCTCCGTTTCTCTCATGACAGTCTAATATGACAGGTTCGACTTCATTTCTATCATCGAAGTCTTCTATGACAAGTTTGGTTTCATTTCTATCATTGGAGTCTTCTATGACAGGATTGCTTCCATTTATATCATCTGTGTCTTTAATGAAAGGCTTGCCATCGTTTATCTCATTAGATTGCCTTCATTTTAGCCATAATTGACTGTATATAAGTAAAGACAGAAACTTCGAGTTTGCTTCATTTTAAATTATTACTCTATTATGTCTATAAATCCCATGCTAAATACAAGTCTCTAGCTGGCACAAATCCATCAGGTGTTATGAACCTATGGTATGACAGTATTAGTGACAAAACGATCACAGAGAGATATGCGATTCTTCATATTTGGTGGGCACGCTACGGATACTAGTAACAGATGTAAGGTGATGTTGCTTGCTTTTATAAAATGCACAATTGAGTGAATGTTCGCATGCCTCTATGTTGTCAGATAGGTATGTTGGACTGGAGTCCGTCTGTGAAACTATATATAGGGCCGAAAAAAGTAATCGTCGTTTACACAAAGTAAAACAAGTAATAGTAAAAGGTACGAGACAACAAAGCTGTTTGAAATGAAAAAATAATTTATTTACCTTTAATACAAGGAGTAAAAAGTAAAAAGAAGTTTCGACATTGCAATTTAAATGCCAAATAATTGTAAAATTACAGACAAATTTCATCATTATTACAGTTCTTATTAACCTTTAGTGCAGATTCGAATTAAATCACATGCTAAAAGCACTGATGCACCAGTAGTAGTTCGTGTAGTGATGATGTGCCAAACTTCTTTTGCTGAATCACACTAATACAATCTAAAAATAAATTCCTGCTTGAAATTTCACTATAATTCAAGTCTAAATTTCCAAATATGTTATCTTTTACCACTATGTAATTTCAGAGACGAATCACTTGAATTAAATAATACAGATAAATTAGATCCAACCCAAATGAATTACTGCATACATATAATTCTGCTAAATTCTTAAAGCACGAATAAATAATTTCTAGATAAACAAGATTATATAGTCCTCTCCTTGACCTCTGATCACAATGATATAGAATGTGAAATACATCAGGCAGACCAGGGAAATTTAAAAGGGAATTCCAATAACGTAGACATACAACTAGATTCAAAAAAGTATGTTTAGTTTTAGTAATAAACATCCGAATATTAAACACATATACTTTGATAATATTTCAGCAATATATCAGGTGCTTACAGAATTAAAATAATCAATGATTCAATTCAAGTAGACAATTATATTCGTTTTGGACAAGGTAAAGTCCAACATAAAGGTTACATTTATTAATAGCATATATAGACAAAGAAAGATTTTACAAAACTAACTAACAACAAACAATGCAAAATAAATTTATACAACAATGCTATTTAGCGATAATTGTTTGTAGTATGTAAACAATTTCGAAGATAATGTAACTATAGACGGAATGCTAGATATACTTGTTGAGTACCACCTTCTATTTATATCACTCATTGATGCCCATTTCATATGTATACGAATGTTGTTATTGCTTCATGAAAATATGCCCTTTACTAAACACGAAACATTTAACATCGTCTTTCTCTACCCAAGAAAATTGACAATGGCATTTGTTACATTTCCTGTTCTTTCCTCCTTTGCTGTAACTTCGATTTCTGTACCTCCAAATGTCATGGAGACAAGAACACTTCTCTGGTCCCTTGGCACACTTTTATCTAGAATATTAACACTGACGTATCCAAGCTTCACACATCCGTCATCTGTGACGTACATTGGGGATTTCTGGGTTGAGGCATATATCGTAAATGCAACGGCGCTTTGACTTTCTAAAGATGGTAGGTAAGAGTGTTCTGTAGTAGCCACGTTGACTGCTACAGATTGGCCTATTTCAACATGCTTAGAAAATATGTCGTCGCAAAATGGTTCGCCATGGCGTTCTATTCTCTTCCTGATGTCATGCTTTTTACTGTCAAACGGGACTAATATTTTAACGCCGTATGTGTATTTGCAGGTACGATGTGAAATAGAAGATGCATTATGGCCAAAAACTACTGCCCCCTTCAAGACCACTAATCCTGCATCAACCGGTATGATGACTTTGATGTTAGGAAAGCTGGAACGAATGGCATCTTGAAGCATCTTGGACTCAGAAAATCCTCCCACCATCAGAATGCTGGATACCTTACAGACAATCGTGTCTTTCATCAGCTCCTACACATGTGATACAGTGTTTTGGGTGGCTTCAGAGAAGAGATTTTTCATTACTGGAGCATTTATACAAAGCTTGTCACCTGTCAAAGACACTTCGTTGGCATATTTTGTCTCCATAATGGCTTCCTGAAGACTTTTACCGCATTCAGCCTTAAATATTTTTTTCAAGGAGGACGGCAATCGAATTTTAACTCTCTTATCTTCATCCGGAGCAACATCTCTTTTTTTTATCTCAAAGTCTCTGAACATGTCCAGATAGTCCTCTTTATTTTCAACCTGGAAGCGTTGAAACACTTGATTTGAAACCAGGCTAATTAAAAAATGTCTATAGGCTTCGTCTACTCGATTTCCTACCCATGCTCCACCACTGGCTTTATGAAGTTCTTTCAGATTTCCATCAGATGAAACTTCGTGAACAGTGATATCTACCGTTCCACCTATGTAAGATACATAAATATCATAACTGTACTGCGTTACATATTTACTTTCTTTAAAAACATATTCATGAGAAATAATTATGTTTATTGGTTGTTTTTTTTTTTAAAGTATGACAAAACAAAAGCATCTGCTAACCGGACATTTACGAAATAAAAAACAGTTTTAGTTTCTGTTTATATTTTCAGATTCTATATGTAATTTAGAGGCAAAGAAAAATAATGACAAAATAACGAAGTGATTAATTAACCTCCAGCATCCAGCACCATGTATAATGAGCCCGGCTTGAAAGAAACCATTCCTCCTCCTTCTATATTCTCAACTGGCAGAAGGCAGCAGAAAATGGACGCTGTTTCTGGTTCGAGTGCTATCTTCAGGTTTTCGTTTTTAATCCCGACCTGTGAAAGACATTTGTTGATGCTTTTTTAGAAAAATCTTTTTTTATCTCAATCAATTTTAATATCTGAAGAAAACTGTGTCTGAGTGATTATTTAGTTGATATATCTGTTTTCAAGGTCAAGCATGCATATTTCAGCAGGTACGAAAGTTACTAGTGCAGTATAAAGGTTGATGTCATTTTCCTTACAATAAAATGGCTGAAATTTATCATAACTTTGTTTATCTACGACTATTAATGATATGTTATATCGTTATGTTTTTAGATGGGAGGTCGCGGATTCGTTCTACTATGATTGCCATTAGATTGTTATATTATCAGATCACAATATCAAACTTCAAGCTGATATTTTTAGATCAGTCCCTGTTATTATTATCTATATAAAAAAATTAGTTGATCATACTCATTCGAATGATAATATGCTCGATTCGAACATTGCGTTTACTCCACTTGTAAAAATATATATTTTCACAGCCGTGCGAAATATGGTCTCGTGTCATTGCACAAACATTTTCAGTCATAAATAAATACTTTGAAGCAATACGTGGAAGAAATAATTACAGTTTTAAAACACACTTCCAAAGTTTTGTTCTTATCACACCTATTTTAGACTGAACGATCCACGCTTGGCGTTAGACGTAAAGGTTGATTATGACGGCAAACAGAAAGCTTTATGTAAGATGTCATACAATAACAAGGCAATCTGACATAAATCCATATAAATTATTGGCACTTAATGCAAGCGTTCTCTTAGAATGAGTACACCATAACCATAGCACTAAAATATTCAACGACTGTAAATATCTTGATAATAGTTCAAATTGATACGGGTTTGTCAAAGCAACCTCAGCTGCAGCCTCCCTCATGAATTGTTTGGCGGGATCAGTCCAGATGGCGGGAACGGTCAGAACCCACGTAATCTCATCTTCTCTGATGTGCCCATTGGCCAATTGATCTTTGATGCATTTCAGCATGTCCTCTTTCAGGTAACGAATGACAAGTGAAAAGACGGTTTTTGCCGGCAAAGATTTTTTAGTTTCGTCTTCTATATCTCTATTTATATCCAATCCCTGTATAGAAGAGATAATTGAATAGATGATTTCGGAAAAAAGGACTGTATAATACAATTTTATTTCATGCTAGTGTGATCTATAAAAAAGAATGCTAATCAATACATCAAAACTCCTTATGGTCTATGAGCGATCGGGAAATTCTGTAAATCGTGTACAGCAGTGTACAGATTTAAATAAAATTGTGCATATTGATAGTTTCGAACATGAACTCCCAAAACACAATAACTCGATTGCGCATAATACCCAATAATTGCGACCCATAAATAACCTAATGATATGAAGGAAAAGAAGACAAGAAACAAAAGACAGTTCTCATCTGCTTGTAGTTACATCATGCTAATTATTCCGACAATTTCGATAATCCACAAAAAAACTTATGTTTAGAAATGGCTTTTCAGTACAAGAGTATAACGCTTGAGATAGTGGAAAGTGGTTTGATATATATATATATATATATATATATATATATATATATATATATATATATATATATATATATATCCATATATATATATATATCTATATATATTTATATATATATATATATATATACATATATATATTTATATATGTATATATATATATATATATATATATATATGTGTGTGTGTGTGTGTGTGTGTGTGTGTGTGTTGTTAAGTGCTTAGGCTCGATTAAAAAGTAACATAGAAAGAGTGAGATAAACAAGCTTGTAAAAACTTAATAAACAATTTATTGAGCTCAAATATTTTCCAGTAAGGAAAAATAAACTTACGGTTTTAAGAATCAATTCCAAAATTAATCCACAGATAATTCAAAATATTATCCACTAGAGAAATTGCAAACGTCCTGGTAATCAAATGTCCAAATAAGTCCAAGTTCGAATCCCAGCGAAGTGTCCAAGATGGAAGACGATATCACTTGATGAAGTCAGTTCTTGGTCATAAAATTCTATGAGCACAATTCTTTTCCAGATAAATAACAAAATAATTCCTCTTGATCCAAACGAATTGAAATAATTTTCAATACAAGGTAACTCAAAATGACACAACTTTATATTCTAACAGCCCAAGTTCTACTAAATAGTTCGCTCCAAAACATAATTTATATACCTGTTTTTACGTAAACAAGAAAGGGGTCAAATGATATTCTAGAATCTTTTAGAACAAATTTACGTTTAAAAAATCACGTATGACCGAACTAAAAATAGAATGATATTTATAACAAAGCTCCATCATGTCCTTAGAACCATCCAATCATTTTAAGACATTGTTTACATCCCTGAAGCCAGGTCAGAAATGAGGTCAACACCTGGTGTTTATTTTGTAAAGTACAGGTCATCTCCCAATGAATAAATCTCAAACATAAAATGTCAAATTTGAATCCGACAAACAAACGATATATATCTGTGTGTGTGACTACTTTTAGATACCTTTTAGCATTATATGTATATATTCCGACACAATACGAGAAGTGTGACATAGTTGAATATAAAAAAAGCGAATCTAAAATTATAAGTTGTCTTCTAAGAAATAATTATAAAATTTTAAAACGTTCTTACATTCGAATAATATCTTCAAAGTAAAAAAAATGAGTAAACTGGTATTCAAGCAAATAGCTAAAATTGTAGCTTGAATTGAAGAATGAAGTTCAGCTTTAATTTAAACAAAATAGCCGAAATATGATCTGCATAGTTTCTTATAAATGGAATGGTTCTATGCATAACTATACTTCTAGTCAGTACAATTCCTTCAATAGTTTCCAAGTAACCAATAATTTTCAATGCATAATACTGACCCCTCTTTTAGGACTTGTCATGCTATTAACCACGACGTATTAGTGCCAATACTAATAATTACAATAATCATAATAATAATGATAATATTATTATTATTACTATTATTATTATTATTATTATTATTATTATTATTATTATTATTATTATTATTATTATTATTATTATTATTATTTCACCACGATACAGGTAATTAAGTCTTTGACATGGTTCTTTGGCGTTTGTCAACATCGGTTTGCATCATGACAAAGACTATTTCTCCTCAGACTTACTATAACATTTATTTATTTTCTAATAATATGAATATGCTGGACATATTGATGATGAGAAACACCTGATCATATTTATCAACTGACATCTCACTTGATTCAGTGCGATTGTCAAGACCCTAAAAGGAATCATCATAATTTTAAGAGCAGCATCGACATTATCATCATCAATATCATCATCATCATCATCATCATCATCGTCATCATCATTCTTCTTCTTCTTCTTCTTCTTCTTCTACTTCTTCTTCTTCTTCTTCTTCTTCTTCTTCTTCTTCTTCTTCTTCTTCTTCTTCTTCTTCTTCTTCTTCTTCTTCTTACTATTATTATTATTATTATTATCATTATTATTATTGGTTGTTGTGAAGTTTTTGATTATCTTGTATTTTTGCAGTTGTTGTTTTTATTGAAAGTTAGTGGTGATATTGGTGTTGATATATGTTACCATTTTTCCATACAGCATCATTTTGAAGCGACGGAAGTAATACCATCTTTTGTGTTCATTGCTGTCATCAGATGCTAATTCACTATACTTGGTTTCAGCTTCATACCCAAAGGAATCCAAAGTTTTCGCATCCGGTTTTATCAACACTGTCGTCGGGGCCTTCATTGATACCTGCTGTCCCGAATGCCACTGCTTTGCGTTGATCTTCGTTGGATCTGTATCGTACTCGTGTTTGAACGAGAACGCCCAGCCGGAATAAGTAGTTCCGAAATCGATAGCGACGACTAGAATAGTTTTTGATGCCTGTGGATAGATGAAAAGGAAGGTATTTGTTGCTGCTTTACTTCCATGTACAAATCGTCTTATTTTTTTGTTTCGATTTATAAAATATTATTTTATTATAAACTTCATAATATATAACAGATGTACGTAACTCATATTCTCGAGTGAATTCAGAATAATTTTATATGACATCATATTTAAGGGCACAAGAAAACAAAACTAATATTTACAAAAGTATTTGTATTTCTTACGGTTTGTATTCTACAAAACGAATTAAAGTATTTACCATTTCTGTTTTTATCCTAAGACAGGGGCGAAACAATCAACCTGCAAGATAAAGGAAGATAAGATTACTTCAAATGGGTCTACTATAAAGCAAACATTCCAACAAGGAAGAATATCAGATACAACAATTCCAAACCGAAATCTTTGTACATGTAATTTTCTGTTGCGTCGCTTCATCAACAACAACAAAAAACTCCAAAAACAAAGATCATATTGAAATGCACAAATGACAACAACCTAAACAGCTCCAGGTCCCCATCCCCTCCCCCTTCAAAAACCACAAACTCCCACTGCATTTGAGAGAGAGAGAGAGAGAGAGAGAGAGAGAGAGAGAGAGAGAGAGAGAAATTACAAATATACACCAAAAAGAACTGAAAGTGTTATCTCTGATTGTCAAGGATGATACTTGACAATACTAGACAGAATTAAGATTTAATATAACTTATATTATCGTACATGTAAGATAAATTGTATTTCATTCTCTACGGAGATTCAAATCGAGGTCCGAGGGTAAACATCACCCATCACATAACCTGCATGCACCAACCCATATGCTATAACGACTAAGCACACATTACCAAAACCGGTGCTGCACTCAATGGTCACGCTTTTGCTATTTTGTTTTCGATTTAGATATAAGAAACAGACATTGTAGACTCTTAGTTCGTGCCCAGACCAGCAAGATATTTGCCATTTCCACCTGCCAATCAATTGTGAGAAAATTATACGGGTTCGAGAATACGTGTTTGACATTGTGGAATGATTTGATTGCACAATTTTGGAACAGTTATTCGGTCATCAGTACGCACAAGAATTGTTGATGAGGCTAGAACGGCCTCAGAAATGGGAAATACGAGTTAGCCTTGGGGAATATTACCATGTGGAGCAATACATCTCAGCGATGCATTTTTGTGAGAGGAATTACATGTAGTTCTAGTAGATACGGTACTGCCACTAGGATTTGTGTTGACACGTCCCTAAACTGCTTATACACAATATTACGATGGCCAAACACGAAGGTGGTAATTGCATCAGGACATATCCGTCATTTGGTAAAAGCCGGGAACAATCTCATTTTTGGTGAATCCTCTCATATTTGGATCTGATCATATATGCCGTGTGTGCGAATTTACGTTGGTTCCGAGGACATTTCAGGTACAGTTCGTGCTTGATATATTCTGCACAACCACGATTGAGAGATCTTTGACCTTTTTAGTGTTTTCGTCCGACCTCTATGGTACAACCATAGCTGA
Organism: Unio pictorum; assembly: GCA_030141615.1. Taxonomy (NCBI): domain Eukaryota; kingdom Metazoa; phylum Mollusca; class Bivalvia; order Unionida; family Unionidae; genus Unio; species Unio pictorum. The sequence goes on from JARLTB010000108.1 coordinate 11,240,381, forward strand.
ATACATTTTGGGTTGCAATCTAACATTCTGCTTGATTGGGTTACTCGAGCATTTGTCTCTGATTTTATTGGTGGCACTAAATAGCGGCAGCTCTTTCAGATAATCGCTGATATCGAGGTCATTTACCAATATTAGTTGTTACATGTCCGCTTACATATTAGTGGCGGTAATGTGCATCATCAACAAACCTTTGTCGATGTACAACAGTTTTACATGATCACCGTACCTCGGTTTGATATTGTTATAATATAACTAGTATATGAGCAGGTTCGATAATTTCAGCACAATCGTACCCACGCAGATTGGTTTTTTCAGTTTGAATTTCGATGATTTTTATTTACTGTGAACGGTTACATGTCCAGCTTCAACGATTTTCTGTACTAAAATGCCGAAATCGCAATGACCTTTCGAAGTCTGTCTTGCTCATTACGATCGACTCGATTTCGTTAGCACAAATTCTATATGGTTTTACCAAACACAACCTTGATCATCAGCTTAAAAATTTCCTGTCAATTCGTTGGTGGCCTCTTCCGTGTTTATCTGAACATACAGAGCCATCCACGCTTGCTGACGAAATCAAAGTACTCGGTGGATCCTGCTCGCACGCAAGCCCAATCTCAAATAGAACTGCATGTTTCTAACGTGCAGTAATAGTTACGTTTGAACCGAAGACTTGGTACAAGTATGGTGCCTTTTGGCGTATTTCGGACCGACTCATCCAATATCGCGTACTGATACGAGAATAACCACAAAGCGGACATCAACAACTTTTCTGGGACCAGCGGATAATAATTGTATGCTCGTATAAATGCTCTGGGTATTACAGATTGACTTCAAACATGTATCCATTTTACTGTGCAATCAATGATCGCGGACATCTCTTTGCAGATCATTGTGTGTATGATAGATCCAGTGAAAATCCGCCAACAGGAAGTAGGGGCATCTGGACCATCCATTGAGAGTATTGGTATCTAGATACATAATGAAACTCTTCCGGTCAACTGGGTTATACCCTGACACGTTTGGCACGTTAAAACGGATGTATCTATGACTCGACATGAATATTCCACCACGATGTGATCGCTCGATAAACATATCATAGAAAGTGTCAGTGAGAAATTCCAGATCAATTTTTGACTAGTACAACTATGCATCCCAGTCCATACGCGATAACGAAAAGTAATGCGTAACATCAAGCTTATTCACGTACATTGCGGTAGCAGGTCTTTGCATGAAGTACAACAGCGAGCAACAAGACATCGTTTAGCAGATATAGCGAGTGGCACAATCATGCTCACTAAAACTGTATCCAACACATGGTTACGATCAGCTATACGTTCCAGATATCGTATTTATTAATAATCATCGTATTAACATAGTTCATGTGCAGGCAAAGTAACTCAGAATACCAGTAATGATCAAATAAGAAATTAATTATCTAATAAATAGAGCATTTTCTAAACGTTCGCTTAATCATATCATTTTTAAACAAACCTGTGAGATGTGTGTAAGGCACTTTTAAAAAAAAATGTTTATCATTACTCTCTCTCTCTCTCTCTCTCTCTCTCTCTCTCTCTCTCTCTCTCTCTCTCTCTCAGAGAAAAGGGACACATAAACAGATTTTCAAAGCGAACTAAAAATGAAGCATTATTCATGTTCTAGTCAAAATATCTTTAAGAATAAGAAATTGAATCCATGACGTTGGCATTCAATCTTGTATCAACCATGCATTCGGTTGTCATGACCACATTACAAGCAACATGTATTATCATATAGTACAATTCAAGTTATTTCCTTAAATACACTGTAAGGTTTGGTACTAGTGTTTTGGAATTTTACCCCAAAAATTAAAAACAATGAATACTTCTGGAAACGGCCTGTAATAGTTTCCGTCCATTGTGAATGGACTTGCGATATAAAAATTGACATGGTGAAATATGTTTGACCAGGGCTGTTCCTCTGTCCATGATGCGATTGTTTCGCAAACTCTTCATGAACACTTGGTGCATTTAATACGCTATCTCCTAAAAGGAACACTTAACGTCTTTAGTTTTACATTTACATAAACTAATCTGTCCTTGATCCATTAAGTCAATTTTATATATCATCTTCCTCTTATACCAATTTATCATTAAATACTGAATCCGCTCAAACATTCATTTTGTAATGCTGCTTATTTTCTGTCCAAATCAGCAGCAGAAGTGGGGGAACAGACCCAGCAAAAGAATGGCAGACTTTTTGGGGATGTGTCCCACCATTTCATCCTTCGTATCAGTAAATGGGGTAACACAATTTTGTTTTCACTAACTGAGGTTGACTCAATAAATTATCCAAATAATAGTCATAGGATTCTATAATAGACCAAATCAAGAATAAAAATACGCAGCCAGGTTTTGAAGGGAGCCCTCATCAAGTCCCCGCTTTGCGAAATGGATGCTAAAATAGGTGCCGTTTTAGCCAAGTAGTGTTGACTCATTAAACTATCCAACTATTATTATCATAATATCTTTTAATTGCTCTATATTGTCCCTCTACAAGATACGGATAAATAAATAAATGTTTTTCCCTTGACCCCAATTCCGCATTTCAAACATGGTTGTGGTCCGGTTATGCGACGTCAAACACTTGTAAATTGATAGCCGAAGTACTCACCACGGCAACTGTTTCACAACGCGCGATTGCACCGATCATGAGCCATCGGCAACTCTTTTTCTTCTCCTGTCATATATTATTTGGAGAAAGTCTAATTGGATAAATTACTTTACCTAATAATATAACTCTATTGTTGCAAAGCAGCTGATGGAACAGAATTTTACTTTAACAAGGGGAAAAAACCAGCTTACCCTTGGTCGAAAATTGCACCGAAAAAAAATGCATAAGCGAATAATTGAATTACTACCAGTGATTGAAAGTTAGAGATTATCAAAGATTGAACATAAGAAGCGCCGAGACGAGATTTTTTACCGGTTAATAAAAGACACACAAAAAAAAACAACCGCCGCTTGAGTTGTAATTACACGACTTTATCACAAAGACATCAAAAAAATAGTTTACGCAAGTTAGTGTATTTCGTGTTTTATCAACATTCCTGACTGACGCGACCGTATTTTTGTCGACTCCTCCATGAACGAAAAACGAATAGCGACTATTATTACAGTCTCCTGGAAGACCGAAAGTACGTATTTAGAATACAATTTATCGTAGACCATGTCAGCGATGATGACCAATATTAAATTAAAAAAATACATGGAAGCTTCTGAGCATGGTAAAAACAATTACAAACGAGAGTTTGTATAATTCAGCAACTATCGTAGTTATTACGCTTCAATAGTGGCTCAAACAATAATTCACACGCCTAGATTGGATCAGTATAAAAGTTGCATTTGGAAAGAACAATACGGTTTTATGACAGCGATATTTTGAGGACATTTACTATATAAGTGCGAGTGACCCCTGGCTCTTTCACGGTGACGACCCAGATTATCTTCAATGAATTTATACACCAAAAATGTATCTGCTACATAATATTCAGCATTTCATCAATTTTTGCTACCGTCTGGTACACTTTATCAGATGGAATCTCTGAAATGTGCGATGAAAAGCATTGCGGTAAAATATGAAGCAGATAGGGAACAATAACTCAATAACTGTTTTACGATGTCGTCTGTTGTGGCTCATATAGCACAACAGACACGTCCATGACGTCCAACACTAGAAAAAATTCCGACGATACATCACAATCTTGTGTTGAGTTTCTACTTGGTGGACTCTGGAACACAAAATATGATTTCGCCGATATGATCGTGGTTGACAGTGTGGCTTTTGACTGGGCTAGTATTTTTGGATATGGCGAATGTCAACCAATTTAACGGTTCGGTCAAACAACAGACGACTGACAAGAATATTGAAGAATGGCAGTCTTTCCATATACTACTATCATACCGGATTTGCCTAGATTATATCATTGGAGTTCTCAAAGAGTATTCATTCAGCTGTACCTGCATGGCTTGTTCGTCACTTTAATACGCCAAATATCAGTGTAAATTTAAACGACTGTTGCTTGAAAATCAAAGTGGCTGTTCTCCAATGATGCTATAACGATGTATGTTGGAGGCCAATATCCTCACATCGCTGATTTTAACGTCTGTAATAACGTTTCGTTCAACCCGACGAGGACAGTTTGGTTATCGCACGATGATAATATTGTGTGGAAAAATTATATATACTTTAACGTTCTGTATTTCATTCGATAATAAACAACACTGCATAAGACGAATAATGGACCCAGCAGAACTTGACTTTGTGATCGCAGATACAATGTCGAGAGATGTTTTAGTTTCGCGGCAGCGTGTGTGATTATGAACGATACGTATATTGGCACGGTTGTTAGCTACTACGACGGCACCAATCAGCAGTTCACTCATCTTCACTGCTCGCATTTTCGTCAATAAATTTGGTATCGATGATTTATCGATGGTGTCAGCGGTTGTTGTTAGAATCTCCACTGATTCCTTTGTATATATCAATCCAAAATTGATCATGCGAAACCATTTATCGACAAAGCTACACTTAGCACAAGCATTTAGACAACACTCGTTGGAGTCATTGGAGAATAAAGCAAGAAAAAATACGTAATTAATCTAAATCAGCAGATACCAAACATGTTGGTATCTGTTTACCGAACAATAAATTTTCAGACCGTCATCCAGTCCGTAAGTGAATGACACGATCACTAGACAGAGCAGTTTGTCGTAATGGTCTTGATGGTTCTGATAAAACAACACGTGCGATGAAATCATTTAAAAACTCCGATACGATCGTGCCAACACTAACTCAACATGTTAACAGAAAGATCAATACGCGAGGTGTCAAATCTTGAACATACCACAGTTTGTATCGATGGCGAAGTGATGCGTGCATCCGTGGAAGAATGGAATAATACTTTGTACCGAGAATAACTATTTGAGACGAAATATGCAATGTGGCGACGAAAAAACACTGCCATAAATGGCTGCCCCATTACATAAGCGTCTGCGAATAAATATTGTATAATCATATCGCGCGATTAAACAATAGGACAGATGAAATCGCAAATCAGAGTACATCCGTACAAGATTTAAAATAAAACAATGTTTTTCGTAATTCCAGAGACCGCCAGTGTTTGATTTATGGAATTCGTGGTCACCTGATGATCTGATAGTTGTATCAAGGAAAATCGTGATTTACTTGAGCAAACATTATTTGAGTTTTACGAAGAATGTTTCCAAAGCTGTCAGTTACATTTTGTTATCGTTCAGCGAATACACGTTGACAAAATATACTCGTTAACAATCCATGAACACGTGTACAACAGCAACCTGATTGTAATGACATCGTCGAGGTTCCTGAAAACGCCAAACAACAGGCGACGACGGGAAAATCGAGTGATTGCAGTGGCCTTCAGGAACGCTTACCATGAAGCAATACAAGACATTCGTCGCAGTCGCTAACACTCTCAGATACAAATATACGGATATTGAAGATCAGATCGAATGGCTGTGTTGAGTTACAAAAGTATCTCAACTGTGAAGAATTGTCTATGGAGGAGATGGCGGTGGCATTAACACTGCTAGAAGCGGCAAGGCGTCGAAGAGGCTAGTAGGGCCAATAACATTGAAGAAACAATTCTCTGGTTATGCGCGAGGAAACAAAAAATACAGTGCCAGTTTGATAATGATATTAAATGTATCATGACTCTGAAATAACGGGAAATTAATTACTGAGCCATTGGTAAAACAGTGGCAATATTTTCCTAACGACGTACGCGACTTTACCGTGCCCAGAATTGATAACAGTCTAGGCAAAAGACGCGGATTATTCTAGGAAATTTACAGTTTCACTTTGACTGTCCTAGAAACCATTACACATCAAAACTCCTGGATCATGTTAATGTTTTCAACCTCAAACGGTCCGTTAGCCAACCTACCTATAAACATGGTCACATTTTAGACTGGATTATTCCTCGACTACATATTAATATTGTACGGTTCTCCCTGGCATCCCACGAACTTGCATCAGATCGCCAATTCATTATGTGCCACTTTGATGTATCAGTCCCTAACTCTCCATCTGCATTTTCTACTAAGACAAATATCCGTATGATAAATAGAATCAAACTAATGCATGACATCCAAGCATACCTAACAACTTGCTTAATTCCAACATCAGAACAACTACATAACTGCATGTGTGCAATGCTTGAAAAATATGATCCAGCCACCAAGCACAGAATATCAATGAACACGTTTTCTACGTGGTATAGCACCGTAGCAGTGTTAGGGACCAGCTTTGCGCTATTAAAGGAGACCGCCGTAACGCTGAAAGGATTTGACGTTCATTCATAAGCAAATATATGAACGTGGTAAGGAAAACGTCACATGCATAGTCCATGCAGTGAAATCAGTGCACTACAATGCTAAGATCACGGAAAGTTTCATCTGTCAAAGAACAAATGTACACCACTTCCAACTACCTTGTCTCCAGTAGACCTTCCGGACATGCTTGCTTATTTCTGTTGTCTGAAAATATTTGTGAACAACAATCGATGCACACCTCAGATTTGATCTGACACACTTGGCACATCATGATGTAAGTCAGGGTTCTTTATTTCTTCACTTTTTTCGTTTTCATCTCCTCCACCTCCTCCTCTTCGATTTTCGCACTTTCGTCAATCGCCTACATAGCCAGTTCGTCCAGGAGGCGATAGACATACTCTAGGTGCATTTGTAGTTCCAAGAGTTTTGAAATCCTCTCGTCTTCTCTTAGTTGATCAATTAAGGATGGGTACCGAGACTGACGAGTGCTTCTCTTTATATACGTTAAGCACAGACGTGAAGATATATAAGGCCTTGTGTATGCAAAATGTAACACTTGTTGCATTTTGTTTAATCATTATGCAACATTAAAATTACACTGCAGTCACTCAGTTATATATATCTTATTATCTATTCCACATACAATACAATGCCAGATTGCCTATTTTTGGTTTTCCAAAGTCATGTTTTACCTGCCCATTTCGATTTCAGTCTGTTTTTGTAAAAGCAAATTATGTAACATTTTCCACCTATGCTCTATACATGATTTCTGACAATGTCACAATCATCCACCCTTGAATCCTGTATACATTATAAATAGACTTAATACAATATGAAAGCAGTATTGTTTTTGGAATGTTTTTACTTTTCTGTTCTGTAGATGCGTATACGATACATCATTGTCTAGATCATTAGCAGTAGACTGCTTTAAACATGCATCATCATTCCTTAAACATCAGCAACAGAGTCACCTGTTAAGCATTAAATTGTACATCAGCATTATCCATTTGTGTTGCTCTGGTTTAAAGTATTGTTCTCATTGCTTTGTTTCAGTGTACGCTTTGCTCCATGCTCGTATTTGCAAGTTTTCTGCTTTGACCTCTCTAAATTAATTGTAATTTTCTGGTGATTTGTCAACTTGTGATATTTCTCCATTATACTCTAACCACATTGCATTTATTAGGAAAATAATTTAAAAGTTAACATAAAGGGAAAAACCTACATAAGAAAGCTATTACACTTATCGCATGATATTAATATTAGTTTTAGTAAAACATTAAAGGAATAATAAATTCGGTAAGGCGTGTTTCAGATGTGAGAAATAAAGATATGCATACGTTCAACAGAAATGTGTATTGCCACATTTGTAAGAAAGATTACATAATAAGGTGGATACCAATTAGCAAATATTAAAATAAATCCACGAGACAAATGTTCCATATTAATAAACATTTTAATGTTTTTGAGGTTGCATTCCAATCTGAACTCAACATGAATCTTGTATCTTTGTGTAGTTAATTTTCTGGTGATTTGTCAGCTTATGGTATTTCTCTATTATACTCAAACCACCTTGCATTTATTTGGAAAACAATTTAAAAGTTAACATAAAGGGAAAAACCTACATAAGAAAGCTGTTAAACTTATCTCATGATATTAATATTAGTTTTAGTAAATCTAAGTATGTTTAACTATTTTCTAGTTCAGCTAAAACATTGTATATTAACGTATTTACTTCCTTTCAATAATCATATTTCAAAATGAAATTAGTGCAATTATAGTAGTACAAGTTAAAAAGTACAACATTTAATAAAAACATTAAAGGAATAATAAATGCGGAAAGGCGTGCTTCAGATGTGACAAATAAATATATGCATAGTATATAATAAGGTGGATACCAAATAGCAAATATTAAAATAAATCTACGAGACAAATGTACCATATTAATAAACATTTTTGTTTTAAAAATTACATGATATTTTGATACATGATATTTTTACATGATAAAAATATACTTGTATGTTCTTACTTCTAATTGACAGCAAGTTTTATTTCAAACACGTCGAGAACCAAATCAGACAATCTGTCATTCATCAGTTTCGGAAGAAGAGTGCTATTTTACTACGTTGTCGAATTAGAATTTGCCTTCTGCCTGAATTCGGTTCTTAAATTTGTTACAAATATTGCTAGCCTGCAATAACTTATGTTCAGTTTACGTTACATTGTGTTGCCTTATATTTAAGAGGATTGAAAAAATAACATATAGTTGTTATTAGTAGAATTTTCAAACTAACAACGTGGTATGTAGGAAGACTGTTTTAAAATGTGCAATACTTTATATTCCAGTTTATAAAAATATCAAAACACACCAATACGTTTAATATAGTACTTGAAATGTTTATGTTGTTCATCATATTGACTCTTATGACCTGAGGAATGAAAATAAAAACGCTTTACTCATGAACTGCTACAACACTTTTAAGATTATGGTGGTTGGGTTGTTTAAATTTTGAGGGTATATGGCTCAAACAATAACTGGATGATAAAACAAGTAGGAATGCTGTTGGAATTTGGTAATGTAATGCCTTGGAGGAATCTTTATTTTTATATTTTGAATGTTCTTGGACTTAAACTTTTTAAGGGGCGTGGGGTTTTATAATTTAGAATGTTGGCAAAGGATAGAAAGGTGATTAGACTAAAACCTTCGATATTTCTACTACTCATTTAGAGTTTTTTCTTCTTCCAGTTTTTGAATGTAAACACGCATTCTATAGTATATAACAACCATACATAATAGCTATTGTAAGACAACTACTTTTAATAATGATAACAAAAACTAATTAAAACGAATATATATATATATATATATATATATATATATATATATATATATATATATATATATATATATATATATGTATATATATATATATATATATATATATATATATATATATATGTATATATATATATATATATATATATATATATATATATATATATATATATAAATATATATATATATATATATATATATATATATATATATATATATATATATATATATATATATATATATATATATATATATATATATATATGCTTAAGTGTGTGTGTGCTTTGGATGTGAGGTAGCTTTAACAATTTTTCAGTCATACCGCTACGATGTCTTCAGTATGAGTTTATAATGATGTCTAGCACTGAGGCATCATGCCGGAGACATGAAGCATGATGTCCCATCCAGTCACATTATCATGACACCACGCCGACTAGTCCTAACACTAACCTCTTAAAGCTGAGCGCCAAGCGAGGCATCTATTAGTACCATTGTTGCAAGCTTTTGGTATGACTCGGCCGGGGATCGAACCCACGACCTACCGCATCCGAGGCGGACGCTCTAACCGCTAGGCCACCGGATCTGTACCCAATGGAAAGTAACCTTCTAGAAGTATCGTCATGTTTACAAAATAAAAACTATAACCTGGATTATGTAAAATACACTAACGAAATTCCAAAACGTTGATCAAGACACGTATAAAAATATTTACTTCTATTAATAATAATACTAATTTTAAGCCCATGCACATAGAGAATAATTTAGCTATGCATTTGTTTACACAGAATGAAATAAAAAATGTCAATTCAGGTCAAGCAGAAATGAATTCAATTTTGGACAAGGTCAAGTCCAACGTACTATGTTACGTTACAATAGTATGTAATGAAATAACAAAACATAAAAGTAACAAACAAAGCAAATTAATTACAGCACATGGCAGACACTGTTAGTGACTTTGATATTGAAGATCTACAGCTAAATGAGTTGGTAACCAAGCAACTAAATTCGCTGTGTAGAAAGGTTAGCAATACTTATACAAGGTAAGTCCCCACCTCGGAATGTTTCTTTGTTCTTCATGTGGCCACTCTTTCGATCTGCAATTTAAGACATATATATCTATGTTAACAAAAGTGCATGTTTCCCCTCATTGTTGGAGTCCATGTCTTTTTAAGCTATCAAAATATCAGAACAATCTTAACACTAAATAATTTTAAAATATCACGTGACTACATGTTAATGTCTACAGGATGAAAAGGAATGATCGGCAGAGACTCTAAATATTTTAGGCGAGAAAAACCTATTATCAAAGCAATAAATGTGTGACTCAGATACTGAATGCATGTCTTGACGTATAGACGTAATGATCGATGTTTGCAAGGAGAAGCTAATAACGCGCTAACAGTTAGAGAGTTTCTATTTCATATGACCGTTGAGGGAGGGATCGTGGGAGTTTTTGAGGAGATAAATGTCCTCCCCTCCGCCCCAACAGCTGGTAAAGATTGGTCTTGCTGTGATTTAAAGACAAAATTAACAGAATCAATCCATCGTATTAGCTAACGAAAATGTATGTTGAGTTCAAATAAAAATATCCCACTGAAAACAAATCCAGGCCTCCCCCACTCCAATTCCTTTTCCTACTATCCTAAAGCCAATGGTTTGTCCTGAATGGACGTGACTTTTGGCTGGGAGAATGTCATAAAACTGTGCTGATTTTTAAAATTATATTAGGGTGAGTTACTAAGGTTAATTGCGAGTATAGAAAATCTTGAACTTCTGGAAATCGATAAGCAGTATCTTACTTTGTCCATACAGGTTGTACAGTCCATTTCGTAACAAATGGTTTTGTAGTATTGTTGATGAGAGACTACAGCATGATTACGATTGTACAAATACGAAACTCCGAATCGTACGTAGATTTATCAGAAGAAGATAAAAAAGAAAGGACGTAATTTTTTAACAGTGTTCAAAACATACTAACCTCTTCAGCTTCTTTGACATAGGTTGCCACAGGCTTAACTTCTAACCGAAAACCACCCTCTCTCAAGATGCCCTCTAGTACTATATATGATTTTATTACTACCGGGTTCATTTGATGGTATTAGTTACAAGTATGTGCATGCAACTACAACTCGACCCGAACTAGGTCAAGGCGATAATAATGATGATGAGGACTTTGTATAGCGCTTAATCTTACTAAGCTCTAAGCGCTTTACACCATCAATAATGATATTACTACATTACAGAACAACAAATGACAAAAACAATGAAATTGGAAAACATACAAACATACTCAAAACATAAAAGATACAAAACATGATTAGGTCGCTAAGTTTGTCCCTGCAGTCGAAACAGGTGAGTCTTAAGAGCACTCTTAAAAGGAACCACTGTATCTCTGTGTCTAATTACAATGGGCAAGTCGCCGGGCCCTGGTGTGCAAACGAACGTTGTCCATATGACTTTGTTTTCACCTTGAGAACAATGAGTATACGATTATCAGAAGAAAAGCGTAAGGATCTAGCTGGTGTATCAACATGGGTGAGGCTGGATAGGTATGTTGGACTGGAGTCTGTCATTAAAACATAGCACAGAGAACAAATTTTGTGTTTTATTCTGTATCAAATTGATAGCCAATGTAGGGTACAGATCAGTGGTGAGGTGTGCTCTGATCGAGGTAGTCTAAAGATGATCCGTTCAGCTGTGTTTTGAACTTTTTGAAATTTCTGGAGTAAATATTGTGACGAACAAGACAGAATTGAGTAAAGATAGTCCAGTCTTGAAAGTAATAATGAACACACAAGTGTTTTAGTGGCATCAACTGAAAGATATTTACGAATGGAACTGATGCGTCTCAATTAAAGATATGCAGCCTTGCATATGTTCATGACATGTTGGTGCAATGCGAGAGTACTGTCTAGAGTAACGCCTAGGTTCCGTACTGACTGTGAGAATTTAATGTTGGTGTTGCTGATATTAATTGTCTGAGGTAAAGGATGTGAATGAGAAAGTCTTTATGTTGTGATCAGAATAGCCTCAGTTTTATCATCATTCATCTGCAGCTTGTTACATGTCATCCATGATTACACATCATAAATGCACTTCTCTACGCCAAGGATGGTAGCATCAATTTCAGTTGGGTCTCTAGACTTGGGTGTCATCAACATACAATTGGTGCGACATTGGGTGATTATATATGACACTTGAGAGCGGCTGAGTATACAGAATGAAGAGAACAGGTCCAAGAACAGATCCCTGTTGAACACCACAACATACGTCAACTGGGCTGGAGGGTATTCCATTTGCAGAAATAATTTGTGTCCTGTTAACTAAGTAGGACTTGAACCACTGTAAGGCTCTATTATGAATGCCAAATACATGTTGGAGACGGTGAAGTAATATATAATGGTCTATAGTGTCAAATGTTGCAGATAAATCCAGGAGAGTGAGGACTGTAATTTTTCCACTATCCAAAGCAGAAAGAATGTCACTAAATACTTTCAGAAGAGTAGTTTCCGTACTGTGGCAAGGGCGATCTACAAACTGTACGTTGATTTAAAGACTGTTTGAATTCAAATGAGATACAAGTTGAGTTAGAAAAACTTTTTCTAAGATTTTTTTATTTGAATGGGAGATTATAAACTGGGCTGTAGTTCTTTAAATCGTTATGGTCCAGTGTTGGATTCTTCAGGAGTGGATTTACGATGGCAGTTTTGAAAAATGATAGGAATTCCCCTGATGAGAGAGAGAGAGATATTAATAGCATCATCATTCAAGCAGCAGTGATGTCGGAATTGGATCAAGTTCTAGTTGATACCAACATTGATACTGCATTGCGGTCTTTGCCTGTGCAGTTGTATTAAGAATGTTTACGATCTATTTAGTCGCATTGTTTTTTTTATAAAACGAACTCCTGCTATACTACACTTGTCTACTGTTCATTTGAATGGTTTTGTTTGCAGCGAGTACACATCAATGAGATGATAATACAATTAATGGTATTGTGTTGCCTCTTTACTGTAATTATTGTAACAGTTACTTATTATTGCTATGCATTTAAACTTTGTATTCATTTGAAGCCACGTATGTATCACGAACTACAGGAAGATGGTTGGATCTGATAAATGAGTCATTACTGCATAAGTATTTAATATAAAAAATTACTATGTTACTAGATGTATTTCTTAGTCCGCATGTAAACATTAGATAAGTTACTAAATTTATTTCTTGGTATGAATGTCAAAGAACACATCACCGCTGTTTGTCATGATTATTGTTTAAAGGCGTACTCTGTATAATACCCAAGCAATGTTTTCAAAAACGTTTCGAAATGGTTGTCTCTATTGGAACTTGAAGGAATAATGGAAGTGAATCTTATATACAATCAAACCTTCAGTTCTCTCGTTTTATTCATAATTCGATCTCTATTTCTTTATTTTAATATGTTTCAATAAACTTTAAACCAGTATATCAACGTATCATATATCATTAGCGATTGTCAATATACAAACGTCATATAAAGAAAATACAATGTAATTTGTTAGCACCTAGAAACGCCACACTGCAGACATCTTGAGTAAAGAGATATCAACACATTCAAGCTAATCCCCCAAGTGGTCCTCATACAAATGTATGCAAACTATATTCTACTAAAATTTAGTTCAAAATCGTAAACGTATTTTAAAAATTAATATAGGATAGTCATTAATTTAAAACAATAAAAGAAGAGTAAAATATTTTTAATAAACCAAAATTGAAACATAAGTTTGCATATTATTAGCAGTGAGCCAAAGGTAATAATTATACAAGGACTTGAATTAACAGTTGGAGAGTGATTTTCTAGTTTTCAATAAATAGCATTCTACAATTCTGGACCCAATATAGCAAAGAGACTTGGCAAAATAGGACAAGCGAGGTTGCAGTACAAAAACAAAATGTTTGGAAACAGAACGATAGTCAACGTCAATGATTAGAGGTCTGCTGAAATAAGAAAGATAATCAAGTGCACGCCTTAAACTGGTTTTGTTTTTTTTTTTTACATCAGGTAACGTTTTGGGAAGCAACAGTTCATAAAATATTAACCTGTTTATTTCGAATACATGTCAGAAGATGTGAAATTATCAGTTTTTAGAATCATTCGAGCAGCTGCTTTTGCAATTTAATAATCTTATCAGTTTGAGATATACTGCAGTTGGCCCAAATGATACACCCTTAATCTAAGATTTGTAATGTAGCTGCCACAAATAGTGCACTCTTAATCTATGACTACTAAAATATATCTGTTGTAATATACGTTAAGAATATTTTCCGTAACTTAATTGGAAGGAATTTTTATAAGTGCTATCCATTTACTCGGTAAAAGACAAACGTGATTAATTTTGATGTCAAATTGAAGATGGTTTTCAATAAAGATACCATTATTTGAGTGTATATACATATATACATGTGTTCAGCATATACATACATTTGAGTGCAGCAATTGTCAACAGTTCTGAGTGTAGTCAATTATCATTATACAAATAGTTTTTATAGATTTATGCGCATTTTATTTTTCGTACACGACTTCGAAAAAAATTAGATATTGGTCTAAACGTAATGACGGACACCAGCTATAGATGTGCCTGAGTGTTGGTTTATTTGTCATCAGTAAAAATATGTAGAAATTAGACAAAGATGCACTGGTACAAGTAGACTTTAACTCTTACCGATATCGACTACCCCACCCCATCATTCGGGTGCGGCAGTACTTGTAATATATATCTTAACAATACGGAACGGCATACACGACAGTACATGCTTATTTACATCACTTCATCGGCGTGGATCGTTTATAAAGATTAGAAATGACAGGCCCTAAATTGTACGCCATACGTTTTTAGTTTCTAATGCTGATTAGTGGTTTTTAATGACGACACTCGGAGTCCTGTTGAATAGGTGAAACGTGAGCAAAGTGTCCGTAATAGTTCTAGATGTGTAGGCCGTCATTTGTTCAAAATAATATCGTGATTAACAAATCCTTTTGTAAACCAATGAAGACATCCCAAGTGATTTTACATGCATTTATAGCAGCTTGCCAAATATTCTATTATTTTAGTTAAGCAGTTTAAAAGAAGCAATTATTTTTTCTTAATGCCGATGATTAGGCTCTATGCAAAATTTATGTTAGTGAAATATGGTTGTAAAACTGTGTTTCCCAATTATCTTTAAATAATCGGACGGACAGATAAATGTTTATAACTTAATGGATAATTCTTAGGCCCACTTATATGACTAGAAAAATCTCTAGATTGTTTTAGGGTATCATGAACATCACTATCTTCTAAGCAAATAATTAAGGGGTCAATAAGAGGGAGCTATATGAGCGCAGCAAGTTTAACCTGTTTGGCTATCTGTCCCGGTAGCTCATTTCGAAAGAATGTTATAAACTTCATTATCAGTAAATCTAGGTATAACAAATCTAATATCATTAGGTACTCGTTCTTCTACATATCCATTTATGGAGGCAGAGTCGCGTGAAAATAATCTTGTTTATTCAATGGATTACTGTTAAATAAAAACAATTCCTGCAAACTATCTTGCATTATGTAACGCTTCATTAGTTATATAACAAAAAATTTCTCATAGTCAAAGAAAGAATTGGACGCAATAATGCATTGTAAATGCTTCCATTTGATCTTTGTGTCATTTATACCAAAACTTAAGTTCGATTCAAAGTTTTCTTACAATCCTTTTTCTAAAAAATTTTGTTCGTTTTACCCAAATTTTATAATTGTGGGAATTTTGATTTTTATCATAAAAAATTACGCAGTTTACTAGCTATTTATTTATCATTAGTATTGTGAAATATGTTGCTTAACTCTTTTGGATTTCAGTACACCATATAAGTAACACCTGTCAGAACCAACAATTAACCGGATATAATGAAGAACAAAAATGGTGCATTATCGAATGCTGGGGAAAGTTTGGCTATCTGTCCCGGTAGCTCATTTTGAAAGAATGTTATAAACTTCATTATCAGGAAATCTAGGTATAACAAATTTAATATCAGTAGGTACTCGTTCTTCTACATATCCATTTATGGAGGAAGAGTCGCGTGAAAATAATCTTGTTTAAGTCAATGGATTACTGATAAATAGGAACAAATCCTGCAAACTATCATGCATTATGTAACGTTTCATTAGTGCATTGTAAATGCTTCCATTTGATCTTTGTGTCATTTATACCAAAACTTAAGTTCGATTCAAAGTTTTCTCACAATCCTGTTTTTTTTTTAAAAACCTTGTTCGTTTTACCCAAATTTTATAATTGTGGGAATTTTGATTTTTGTAGTAAAAGTTACGCAATTTACTAGCTATTTATTTATCATTAGTGTTGTGAAATATGTTGCTTAATTTTTTGGGATTTCAGTAAACCATACAAGTAACACCTGTCAGAACCAACAATTAACCGGATATAACGAAGAACAAAAATGGCGCATAATCGAATGCGGCGGAAAGTTCAAAGAAGAACAAATTTGTATCAAAATGATTGAAAGGTCTGTAAATAATAATATATAAGTATTTTTGTATGGTTGTGATGAACTGTTTCTGTGCGATACAGAACGGATAATGGTAGAAGCATGCAGGCACAAATTGGTTTTATATATCGAATCCTGATGACTTGTGCAAATGTGATTAATCAAAGCAGATGTTGACCCAAGTACCTGTGATGGTTTATTAGACGGATGATCAAGGTTGTAAGAGATAAATATCACCACTAGATGTTTTATGATTTTGATTTAAAAGAACCATATTTAAATCACCGATGAAGATTAATTCCATATTAGGCGTCAAAAAATTCGGACGTACAATTTCAATATCGACTTTGTAAATAAACGCAGCAAGCAAAATTCTGAGACGGTAAAATGAAGAAAAAAAATAATGGATTTTGATATAACGGGGTGAATACATATCCATTTTGCTTCTGCAGTATATTTTTCGATTATATATTTGTACTTTAAAACACCAAAAATATACGAATATGGAATGTACATCTATCCAACTATCGATTCGGTGTACCCAGACTTAGATCGTTAGATGAATCTATATCAGGACAAAACTTTGATTTAATTCCATGGGATTTAAAATTAGGCAGGATGATGAGAAACATTTTGTAAAATAAGAATAGAGCACATTAAAATCTGAAAAGAAAGTAAAACTATAGTAAATTATATAAGAGTGCATGGATAGCAAAAAAAATAATTTAACGCAGAAAAGAAATTACTGAATAATGATAGGTAGCCGCTATAACATCCAATCTTACACTATTAATAAAAGCCACACCATTTGTTGTAGGTCATCGTACCGGGTATAGTGTAATTTACTGTGGGCATTCATCTGTCATAGAAAGTTGACTATCATAAAAAATAATGCTGCAGGCATGTCTGTTGTACACGTTATGCTGAAGTCTACAGCCAAAGTATATGTTTTAGTCATCTATGTGGAATAGAATTTGACGTGTGATACATTATTTGTAGTTATGGAGGCTGTACTGAATGAGATCCAGCGACATGTGCCAAGCAGTATGATCTCAAATGTACCTTCTGTACAAGTTCCTGCCAAGGATAATGTTCTTGGACATCTTAAATGTACCACGCATGTTGTAAATCCAAGAAACCCTGTTTACATGATATATTATGAAAGTGTCTCATTGATGTAGCAAAAAGATTGTTCACAGTGAAGCCAAAGGTTCTGGTGACCCTAACCTCAGGCATGCGCCTATTGCTAATCAAGCTACAATACAAAATGGTCTATAGCTGCAAATCAGTTTTAAAATCAAAGATCGATGGCAATCCAATCGATTATAAATTGACTACCATTAGTGACTTGGCAACCAAGGATAAACCAAGGGGTGATTGTACTTCCATCAATGGAAACAATGTCAGCACCAATTAGTAAGACCGACAATGAAACTGCTGAGCGAGGGCTCGCCGATTCGATGATTGCAAATGAACAACGGGAAGTAGATTATGATTGTGGACAGGCAAGTCATAAATGTATTAGACGAAACTGAATAATATATAACCTACGGCAAAATATACAGATGCAACCAATCCCACATATTTTGCATTAGAGATTTTCAGTATTCTTCATTCTTGACAAAAGGGCTTCATATCATTAACAATAGAATTACAAATACAAGATGCATCTATGTTTTTTATGAAGCTTTCGTGGGTAAACTTGTATGAGCTAACATAGACAACGATTACGACACCAATGTCAAGAATGGATTTATCAACAACGGCAATATGACGTTCAGTGGCACAAATCATATCTCTGATTTCAAGATTTTAACCTCTGATTCACGCAACGGTTCATGGAGCGTCGTGGTAGTTTGTATTGGACAATTCCTCTCGGTCTTATATGTGGGTTTTAGAAAGCTATCCAGAATGTTAATTTCTGGGGAAAACGGTCATGTTGACCCATATAGGCAATGCAAATTATGCAATATGGCAGGACGATGGTGTGGTAAATGGCTAGGTTGAGATGAAAAGATTAACATTGTACATGCCTATTCTAAACCCAAAATCAACCACATTATCAAACTTTCATTTATGCAGACTTGATACAAAACAATGCTGTTGTTCCTCATGCTCATCATTGACTTGCTACCAAACGATGTTTAGGAAAAAGTGGTGGGAGAGAGAACATCGTGTGGATGCAAAGTGTCTTGTAGATGAACAAAATAGGTAAAAGTATTCTACTACCTTGGAGGACTAACAAAATTTACTCAAAGGTCTTCAATTGCCCAGGATGACTTGCCAGGTCGTCGTTTATTGCCTCGCTCTTAACCAATGTTGATTTACTCACGAGGACAAAATCAGTCAAGCATTTCCGAGATGGGGTCGGTCACATGGGAAATAAGCATTGCTAACATGGAATCATCCATATAACCTGAAATACTTGGCATCACATATGTAATAACTCTTTAACATCATTATTTTAATTCGATTATCTTAGCAAGGCATTCATAAAAAATAGGAAGGGGGTATCATACAAATTAAGTTTTGAATTTGCATATACATGTAGGTGCATGTATCACTCATTACACTGAAATGTTTCTTTAACATATTCTACTGCTGTTTCTGCAATGGACGGGATTTAAACTACCGGTATGCATCATCTAATAAACTTTCAAAATGCTATGTTTTTCAAGTTTAAGATATATCCAACTAGAATATGTTGAATTGCCATGTATATTTTACTTTGGATGAAAACAAGCCAGGTGAATCACAAATAATTCTTAATCTTTCATTAACTTTGACAATTTTGAAAGGAAAACAGTAACAAGGAACCGAAAAACAGGCCCAGCATGTAATTGTCTTTAATTTTTAATTCAAATGAAAGAAATGATACAAGCAGCATTAAAAACGTATATAGTATTTAGTCAGAAAATAATAACTAGGTCTTCAAAATTCCAGCTGCCCATTTCATGTGGCACATTAATATACAAGTGGGCAAGCAAAATATCCAAATGTGTATTTCTAGTCATGAAAGATCAAATCTGCAAACTAACCCTTTTAGTAATTCCAAGGTTTTTTTAATACATTAAGATATGAAAGATATATGTATGATTTTATAAAAAATGTAATTAGTTTAGATGAAATATTGTAAAACATTTTTTTTAAAAAATGTTACGTGTAGTAATTCTTAAGTATAAAATATGGAAAACTTGAATGGGTGAGTAAAATTTAAAATTCACTTCACTCTTTAAATACATTCGAATGTCTAATATGCTTTTAAACTTTTTTTAATTTACATATACTGAGTATGCTTTGACATTAAAGTTCAACATGCCCAGAAACAGATATGTCATGTTTAAACAAAAGAACAAAACGTTTGTCATATATGTTTTAATTCTTCATCTAAATACCTATTTTATATTAGCTGAAAGTCACACGCTAGTAATAAGTGGTTAGAGGGATAGGTCATTGATGACAGTCGATTTTCACCAATCGCCTCACCGGATTGATTTCACATTTATCCCTTTTTTGGTATGCCAGATGTAATCTATAGTCTTGCAGTTTTCTTTATTCCCTCCAAATTCCCCTCGAACTGTCCATGTTGTGTACGGTGGTTCCTTTCCTTCCTAGTTAAAGTGAGTGTATACACTAACAAGTCCAAATCTTGATTTCTGGTACAAATCATACACAGCTTCGGTTGGTACTGCATAAAAGTCGTCACAAATGAAGAGAGAAATTGTGTTATACTTATCCAAATATTTGAGGAGATGTTTCCCTTGCTGGAATTGCATTTCATCAAAACTTTTCTTGGCTTTCAAATGTGTATCAGCAACACAATATTCAGGGGCAGTTTCTTTTGAGTTGTCTCCCTTTAACCTGGAACTTGACTATTATAGACACCTGGTTTGTGTCTAAACCTGATTCATGCTGAAGAATAATACTATTTGATTCTGACAAAATCAAATGCTTTGTACTGTAAAGCACATCACATCCATCTGGCCCAGTATTATTTTCAACCCTCATACATTGTGAGTTTCGTTTGGGATAAAATATTTCCATGTATCCAAAGTTGATCAAGGATTCCTGGATAAAGCTGAAGTTGTCCACTTCTTTCCAAGCAGAGAATGTGGGGTCGGTAACGGAGTATTTCCTCCACCAGATGGAGCTTCCTGTTCTCCCAATCAAGGGTTTTCCCTGGACAACCTAACCTACTTTATTTGTCACCCTACTAAAATAAATCGCCTCTCTAATGCAAGGCCTTCTTTATAACATAAGAAAATATTACTCATATGGAAAAAAGTACATAAAGAGCAAACATGATCTTGACAATGTTATGTAAAAGGTGTCTATGTAGGCCATTTTTATTTTCATTAGTTGGATAAGAATATATGAAGTGCATCAAGATCAACATTTATATAAAGAATGTCATGTTCTGCACACAAATAGGGAGTAGGCGCAGTCACACGTGGAGTAAAAATTTCGAAGACGGATGGTCCATAACACTAATTCTTAGTAAGATTTGAAATTCCTATGTAAGATATATAGTTTTCTTTTCCTTCCTTGTCATGTTATCATTAAATTATATCTAGGATTCTTAATGGAGATGGTTTACCATTAGCTGTTGACATTTAAAGTGATCAAGTAATCCTGGTGTTGTCTATTAGTCAGCTTGAAAATCAGCCCCAAACATGTACTTACGCTGATTGACTGTTTGGGATCTGATTTATCGGACTGTGACTTTCAATGAATAATGTTGCCAGTTCTACTTATCGTCTTTACCTACGTAGAGGCAAAATAAGCAGAAGACTCGGGCCAGGAAAGACAGATTAACTACAGCGGATGAGACATAATACTTGAATCCACTGAATAATATTATTTGTCTAAATACAACGGATTCGATCACCTGTAAATTTATTATAAGGCTACATATATTGTAGTATCTGGCGGAAACCTTTGCCATCTGGCATATTTTCTCAATATAAGTTAACAATTTAAAGTAAACAAAACACAAAAATGTGTGATTTTTTGGTCAAGATAACAGAAAAGGGCTCAGTCTGGTTCTAAGAGGGTAATGAACAAATATAATAACTTCCTTGGTTTTCAGTTTCAAAACTTATGTCAAACAACTACAAAAACAATTTTGTTTAGGCAAGAAAACAATTCTTTTTGAGGCATATGAGTGTCTCTGAAAAGGGCCTTTGTCTTCTTCTACTTCTGATTCTTCTTCTCGTCCTCTTCCAGTTGTTTCAAAATCTCTTTACTTTCCCAATGATTCCTTTCTTCTTCTTCTTCTTCTTCTTCTTCTTCTTCTTCTTCTACTTCTTCTTCTTCTTCTTCTTCTTCTTCTTCTTCTTCTTCTTCTTCTTCTTCTTCTACTTCTTCTTCTTCTTCTTCTTCTTCTTCTTCTTCTTCTTCTTCTTCTTCTTCTTCTTCTTCTTCTTCTTCTTCTTCTTCTTCTTCTTGAATCCAGTCAGAATGTCCCATCGCTCTAAACTTTTACTATACCTTCATCTAATTCTTATTCAGTCCTTTTTCTTATTTTTGTTTTGTTTGTCCTTTCTCTCCTCTGCCGATGTATCTTTAATTTTCAATACTTCCATGTTAACAGAAAGATCAATACGCAAGGTGTCAAATCGTGAATATACCACAGTTTGTTTCGATGGTGAAGTGATGCGTGGATCCGCGAGAGAATGGAAGAATACTGTGTACCGAGAATAACTATTTGAGACGAAATATGCACTGTGTCGACGACAAAAACACTGCCATGAATGGCTGCCACATTACATAAGCGTCTGCGAATAAATATTGTATAATCATATCGCGCGATTAAACAATAAGACAGATGAAATCGCCAATCAGAGTACATCCGTACAAGATTTAAAATAAAACAATGTTTTCCGTAATTCCAGAGACCGTCAATGTTTGATTTATGGAATTCGTGGTCACCTGATCATCTGATAGTTGTATCCAGGAAAGTCGTGATTTACTTGAGCAAACATTATTTGAGTTTTACGAAGAATGTTTCCAAAGCTGTCAGTTACATTTTGTTATCGTTCAGCGGATTATTCTATGAAATTTACAGTTTCACTTTCACTGTCCTGGAAATCATTACACATCCAAACTTCTAGATTATATTAATGTTTTCAACCTCAAACGGTCCGTTAGCCAACCTACCTATAAACATGGTCACATTTTAGACTGGATTATTCCTCGACCCGATATTAATATTGTACGGACA
This sequence comes from Unio pictorum, assembly GCA_030141615.1. NCBI lineage: Eukaryota > Metazoa > Mollusca > Bivalvia > Unionida > Unionidae > Unio > Unio pictorum. The sequence goes on from JARLTB010000108.1 coordinate 11,263,300, forward strand.
TCCCTGGCATCCCACGAACTTGCATCACATCACCTATGCATTATGCGCCACTTTGAAGTATCAGTCCCTAACTCTCCATCTTTATTTGCTACTAAGAGAAACATCCGCATCATAAATAGAATAAATTTATTGCATGACATCCAAGCATATTTAACAACTTGCTTAACTCCAACATCAGAACAACTACATAACTGCATGTGTGCATTGCTTGAGAAACATGATCCAGCCACCAAGCACAGATTATCAATGGAAACGTTTTCTACGTGGTATAGCAGTGTAGCAGTGTAAGGGACCAGCTTTGCGCTATTAAAAGAGACCGCCGTAACGCTTAAAGGATTTGACTTTCATCCATAAGCAAATATATGAACGTGGTAAGGAATACGTTAGATGCATAGTACATGCAGCGAAATCAGTATACTACAATTCTAAGATCACGGAAAGTTTCAGCTGTCATAGAACAAATGTACACCACTTCCAACTACCTTGTCTCCAGTAGACCATCCGGACATGTTTGCTTATTTCTGTTGTCTGAAACTATTTGTGAACAACAATCGATGCACACCTCAGATATAATCTGACACACTTGGCACATCATGATGTAAGGCAGGGTTCTTTCTTCCTTCACGTTTTCTTTTTCATCTCCTCCTCCACCTCCTCCTCTTCGATTTTCGCACTTTCGTCAATCGCCTACATATCCAGTTCGTCCAGGAGGCGGTAGGCATACTCGCGGTGGATTTGGAGTTCCAAGAGTTTTGAAATCCTCTCGTCTTCTTTTAGTGGATCAATTAAGGATGGGTAGCCAGACTGACGAGTGCTTCTCTTTATATACTTTAAGCACAGACGTAAAGATATATAAGGCCTTGTGTATGCAAAATGGAACACTTGTTGCATTTTGTTTAATCATTATGCAACATTAAAATTACACTGCAGTCACTCAGTTATATATATCTTATTATCTATTCCACATAAATTACAATACCAGATTGCCTATTTTTGATTTTCCACAAATCATGTTTTACCTGCCCATTTCGATGTCAGTCTATTTTTGTAAAAGCAAATTATGTAACATTTTCCACGAATGCTCTATCATGATATCTGACAATGCCACACCCACCCTATGAAGCCTGTTTGCATTATAAATAGACTTAATAAATTAAGAAAGCAGTATTGTTTTTTGGGAATGTATTTACTTTATTTGCTGTTCTTAGGGTGTTTATGCTGTATATGATTTTCTATAGCATTACCTGTAGACTGCTTTAAAAATGCATCATCAGTCCTAAAACAACAGTAACACAGCCACCTGTGAAGCATTAAGTTGTACATCAGCATTATCCATTTGTCTTGCTCTGGTTTAAATCATTGTTTTCATTGCTTTGTTTCAGTCTACTCTTTGCTCCGAGCTTTTATTTGCAAGTTTTCTGCTTTGACTTTTCTAAATTAATTGGTAATGTTTTTGAGGTTGCATTCCAAGCTGAACTCGACATGAATCTTGCATCTTCTGGTGATTTGTAAACTTTAGGTAATAATAATAATAATAATAATAATAATAATAATAATAATAATAATAATCATAATAATAATAATAATAATAATAATAATAATACAAATAATAATAATAACAATAATGAAAATCTGAATGGATTGATGGATGTGTGGACTGACGGACAGACAGACAGACAAATAGATAGATAGATAGATAGATAGATAGATAGATAGATAGATAGATAGATAGATAGATAGATAGATAGATAGATAGATAGATAGATAGATAGATAGATAGATAGATAGATAGATAAATAGACAGACAGACAGACGGATAGATAGATAGATAGATAGATAGATAGATAGATAGATAGATAGATAGATAGATAGATAGATAGATAGATAGATAATATTCTACCTCTACCAGGACAAAATTGCACAGTTTTTAAAATGTACTGTAAGTTCAGCGCATATTACGGTACATTCTTTAAAAAACAACTTACATAAATTTCTTCCTTAAGCATGTAAAATATTGAAATATCTCATTCAATCATCGTCTCGATAATGGAAATGATATAAAAGTACATATTTAGCTATATAAGATGAAAATAAACATTTTGAATTGTATATCAGTCTATGTTGTACACGACTTCTGAAGTTAGCAAAGTTGTAGATGTCATTTGACCACCCTTTTCAGTTGACGTTGTTCGAATATTAAATATCAGGTTGCGAGTTGTGCGTTATTCGTTTATAATATTGCATAAGCCCCACTTGTTGAAAGGGAAGTGTTAAGTCCCACTTTGTCAGGGGGTATTGTACTATGTAATAATAATAATAATAATAATAATAATAATAATAATAATAATAATAATAATAACCCAGTCCCTTTTTGAACTCGTTATCTAAGAGATGACCTCCCTTGATATAATTGCCCGGTTCGAGTATGAGAATAGATATAGTAAACTGAGCAGGTATATTGAACAAACAACTACGAGCCCCCGTAAACATAAACAAACAATTTAATCAAATACATTCACAATTATGAAACTTCCTTTCATTAGGAATACACGCTGTTTAGAAATAAAACTTTCACCGAATTACAATAAAATTTAAAATAGATTTAAACAACTTAGCCGATCTATTACTGATAGCTTCAAATAATCATAGGATCGAGTGGTACAATCGAAGTCAACGCTTTGTTAAATTTTCATAACCTGCTATTCCTCGATCCCGGTCACTGTTCAATTCAATGTTGGTTCTAGAAGACACTGTCTCGTCCGTCTCTAGATAATCTGCACCGGTTGATGTTTCCGCTCGATTCCGGACTTGTCCACTGTATCATGCGCTCACTGCAATTGCCATTTCCCAATTCCTTTACCAAAGTGTACGTCGCAATTTACGTGACTTCAAGATGTTCCATAAAGCTATTTTCTCCCTTTCAAAAGAAATAAGAACAATCATAAGTTTCTCGTTACAATTGTAACATTTTAGACTTTTCATTATTCCTGGTTCGAAAATCAGATATTTCTATAAGTGATAACACCTTTACGGCTAGTAATTAACTACACATGTCCTCAAATGACTGTAGTTAAACAAATTGCTAATTATACATCGAGGCTTTGAATTCTGGCCCCGACTTAATTTACAATCCACATAAATTGAATACACTGTCGCTACATCATCTATGAAATCTAAATTCGGTGAATTCACATGTATTCTCGGAAATCATTAACTAATGTAATACATAAAATTATTAGACTTAATCATTAATGCAAACAAGATGATAAATTCAAGAATTAACGTAACACTTCCTATTCATAACTCAGCATAGTGTTTTACGACATATGTTAACACTACGTCATTCTTAACTAAGAATTAAGGTTATAATTCCAATTCATAATTCAAAAGTACATTAGTATACAAATGGATCAAATGAAATCATGGAGATTCTTTCGATTCATGATACAGAAGCACATTATTATACAAATATCAAATGAAATCATGCAAGCCCTGTAAACTAAAGCAAACATCATATCAATTGCATACACAATATTCATGGAATTGTGACAGTACCTTTGTGTTTTTCTGTCATTCAACCGCTGGATGGTTTGTTGGTTTTATCTGGACCACGATTCCTTAACGGACGTATTTCTCTCAAATAACGTCCGGAGTCTTAGTAAATAATTCTACCTCTGGTTTCTCTCTTGCAGAGAAATTTTAGACTAACTATAGTTTTCAATAAGGAGATTTTAAGCCCTACGAAACTTCGTGTAATAGAGAGATCTCGGCCAATAACAGAGTCGGTCCGTTACAGAATCGGCCAGTCCAAATTAATTAGGAAATCTCAAATTGACCTTACCTTTGATCTTGTATGGCTTTGTAAGAGCTGTTATTATCAAACTGTACTTTTAAAACAATTACCGTTTTCGACCAAAGTTTAAAGTTTGTCGGTGAACCATAACTTTGATCTCGTATAACCTCTTAAGACGGGCGAAGATACAAAAATTGTATATTAAAATCTTAAATACATAACACTTAGAACTGTCTGCTTTGTCGCTATTCTTGTCTTGTATTCAAAATAATAATATCAATTTTACTTACTTAGCTTACCAGTTTTGCAAGGAAGAGACCATTGAAACTTAAAATACTGGAAAATAGTTACTGTTGATACAATTGACTGTATACGACTGGGATGTGCGACTGCAATCAGCTTTACACGTATGAACATATGTTTACACCCACATGTTATATCTTCAACATAATTAACAATTTACATATCGACAGGACAAGGGCAAATTCAAACGGTTGGCTGTGTAAGTTAAATAGTCTATGCGACTCTTTGAAACAAAGAACATTACATCCACGCTGCTATTATATTCATCGTGTACCGATAGGCCGAGTATGTAATGGGCCGCGTACATTATGAACCGTTTGGGATAGGCCGAGCTCGTTATGGGCCTAGAAAGTTAATGGCCCGGATATGATACGGGCAGCGTAATCCCTGAATCTTAGTTGCTAACGTGATAGAGGATAAATTATTTTGTAACTATTTTTCAATAACAACAACTGTTTGCTTTTCATTACTATGACTCAGGAAGAGTTCCATTCGGAAGCCGAAAAAAGTAATCGTCGTTTACACAAAGTAAAACAAGTAATAGTAAAAGGTACCAAACAACAAAGCTGTTTAAAATGAAAAAATAATTTATTTACCTTTAATATAAGGAGCAAAAAGTAAAAAGAAGTTTCGACATTGCCATTTAAATCCCAAATAATTGTAACATTACAGACAAATTTCATCATGATTACAGTTCTTATTAACCTTTAGTGCAAATCCAAATGAAATCCCATGCTAAAAGCCCTGATGCACCAGTAGTGGTTCGTGTAGTGATGATGTGCCAAAATTCTTTTGCTGAATCATACTAATACAATCTAAGAATAAATTCCTGTATGAAATTTCACTAGAATTCAAGTCTACATTTCCAAATATGTTATTTTTTTTACCACTATGTAATTTCAGAGAAAATTCACTTGAATTAAATAATACAAATAAATTAGATCCAACCCAAATGAATTACTGCACACAAATAATACATATAATTCTGATAAATTCTTAAAGAACGAATAAATAATTTCTAGATAAACAAGATTATATAGTTCTCTCCTTGACCTCTGATCACAATGAGCATTTTCTAAAATGAACTACCCTCTAATAGAAAACAAACTCTGGAAGACTCTTTATATGTATAAAATAAAATCTTAATTACAATTAAAGTCTATTCCACCAATTATAAGATAGAATGTGAAATACATCAGGCAGACCAGGGAAATTTAAAGAGGAATTCCAATAACGTAGACCTAGATCCAGATTAAAAAAAGGATGCTTACTTCTATTAATAATCATCCGAATATTAAACACATATACATAGATAATATTTCAAGTATATATTAGGTGCTTACATTATTAAAATAATCAATGATTCAATTCAAGTAGACAATGATACTCATTTTGGAAATGGTAAAATCCAATATACAAGGTTACAATTATCAATAGCATATATAGAATTTAAAAGATTTAAAACAAAACAACTAACTAACAAACAATACAAACTAAATTTATACAACAATGCTATTGTAAAGTTCTTGCTGTATGAAAACAATATGGAACATAATGTAACTATAGACGGAATGCTAGATATATTTGTTGAATACCACCTTCCATTTATATTACTCATTGATGTCCATTACATGGGTATACTTATGTTCTTATTACTTCATGAAGATATGTCCTTTATTAAAGACGAAACATTTAACATTTGTCTTTCTCTACCCAAGAAAACTGACAATGGCCTTTGTTACATTTCCTGTTCTTTTCTCCTTTGCTGTGACTTCAATTTCTGTACCTCCAAAAGTCATGGAAACAAGAACACTTCTATCGTTCCTTGGCACACTTTTATCTACAATATTGACCTTGAAGCTTCCAAGCTCTACGCATCCGTCATCTGTGACGTACGTTGGGGATTTCTGGGTTGAGGCATATATCGGAAATCCAATGGAACTTTGACTTTCTGAAGTCGGTGTGTAAGACTTTTCTCTCGTTGATACATTTAATGCCACAGATTCGCCTATTTCAACATACTTATCAAATATGTCGTCGCAATGTGAACCACCTTCGAGTTCGATTCGCTTCCTGATGTCATGCTTTTCACTGTCAAACGGGACACTTATTTTAACGCCGTATGTGTATTTGCAGATACGATGTGAAACAGAAGATGGACTATGGCCCAAAACTACTGCCCCCTTCAAGACTACTAATCCTGCCTCTTGCGGTATGATGACTTTGATGTTAGGAAAGCTGGAACAAATGGCATGTTGAAGCATCTTGGACTCAGAAAATCCTCCCACCATCAGAATGCTGGATACGCTGCGGACAATCGTGTCTTTCATCAGCTCCTTCACATATGATACGGTGCTTTGGGTGGCATTAGAGAAGAGATTTTTCATTACTGGGGCATTTATACGAAGCTTGTAACCTGTCAAGGACACTTCGTTGGCATATTTTGTCTGCATAATGGCTGTGCGAAGATCTTCACCAGATTCATCCTCAAAGATTTTTGTCAAGGAGGACGGCAATCGAATTATAACTTTATTATGGTTATCCGGAGCAATATCTCTTTTCTTTATCTCAAAGTCTCTGAACATGTCCAGATATTCCTCTTTATTCTCAATCTGGAAGCGGTGGAACACTGCATTTCCAACCAGGCTAATTAAAAATTGCTGATAGGCTTCGTCTACTTCAGTTCCACCACATGCTCCAGCACTGGCTGTATGAAGTTCTTTCAGTTTTCCATCAGATAATACTTCGTAAATAGTGATATCTATCGTTCCACCTATGTAAGATACATAAATATCGTAACTGTACTGTGTTAATATTTACTTTCTTTAAAAACATATTCATGAGAAATACTTATGTTTGTTGGTTGCTTATTTAGAGTATGAGAAAACAAAAGCATCTGCTAACCGGACATTTACGAAATAAATAACAGTTTTAGTTTCGATTTATATTTTCAGATTCTATATGTAATTTAGAGGCAATGCAAAATAAATGACAAAACAACGAAGTGATTAATTAACCTCCAGCATCCAGCACCATGTATACTGAGCCCGGCTTGAAAGAAACCATTCCTCCTCCTCCTTCTATCATCTTTTCAACTGGCAGAAGGCGGCAGAAAATGGACGCTGTTTCTGGTTCTAGTGCTATCTTCAGGTTTTCGTTTTTAATCCCGGCCTGTGAAAGACATTTGTTGATGCTTTTTTAGAAAAATATCAAATCTCTTTATATCTCATTGTTCGATCGGAGAGACAGGTACATCAATAGCCTCTTACATTCAAAAGAATTAGTAAACAAATACGTGGAAAAAGCTAGCTGAAGTAGTGAAGAAATACAATCAGCTTTAATATCTGAAGAAAATTGTGTCTGAGTGAGTATTTAGTTGATATATCTGTTTTCAAGGTCAAGCATGCAAATTTCAAGGACATGTACGAAAGGTACTAGTGCAGTATAATGGTTGATGTCATTTTCCTTACAATAAAATGGCTGACATTTATCATAACTTTGTTTATCTACGACTATTAATGATATGTTACATCGTTATGTTTTTAGATGGGAGGTCGGTGATTCGTTCTACTATGATTGCCATTAGATTCTTATATTATCAGGTCACAATATCAAACTTCAAGCTGATATTTTTAGACCAGCCCCTGTTATTATTATCGATATAAAAATTAGTTGATCAGACTCATTAGAATGATAATATGCTCCATTGGAACATTGCGTTGACTCCACTTGTAAAAATATATATTTTCACAGCCGTGCGAAATATAGTCTCGTGTCATTGCACAAATATTTTCAGTCATAAATAAATACTTTGAAGCAATACGTGGAACAAATAATGAAATTTTTAAAACACATTTCCAAAGTTCTTGTCTTATCACACCTATTTTAGACTGATCTGACTGGCGTTAGACGTAAATATTGATTATGACGGTAAACAGAAAGCTTTATGCAAGATATGTCATACAATAACAAGGCAATCTGACATAAATCCATGTAAATTATTGACACTTAATTCAAGCGTTCTAATAGAATGAGGATACCATGACCATAGCACTAAAATATTTAACGACTGTAAATATCTTGATAATAGTTAAAATTGATACGGGTTTGTCAAAGCAACCTCAGCTGCAGCCTCCCTCATGAATTGTTTGGCGGCATCAGTCCAGATGGCGGGAACGGTCAGAACCCACGTAATCTCATCTTCTCTGATGAGCTCACTGGGCAGTTGATCTTTGCTGTTTTTCATCATGTCCTCTTTCAGGTAACGAATGACAAGTGAGAAGACGGTTTTTGCCGGCAAAGATTTTTGAGTTTCGTCTGCTATATCTATATTTATATCCAATCCCTGTATAGAAGAGATAACTGAATAGATGATTTCTGAAAAAAAGATTGCATAATACAATTTTATTTCATGCTAGTGTGATCTATAAAAATGAATGCTAATCAATACATCAAAAATCCTTATGGTCTATGAGCGATCGGGAAATTCTGTAAATCGTGTACAGCAGTGTACTGATTTAAATAAAATTGTGCATATTGATAGTTTCGAACATGGACTCCCAAAAAACCTCGATTGCGCATAATGTCTAATAATTGCAACCCATAAATAGCCCAATGATATGAAGGAAAAGAAGGCAAGAAACAAAAACAGTTCTCATCTGCTTCTAGTTACATGATGCTATTTATTCTGACAATTTCGATAATCCACAAAAGAACTTATGTTTAGAAATGACATTTCAGTACAAGGGAATAACGCTTGAGATAACGGTAAAGTGGAAAGTGGTTATATATATATATATATATATATATATATATATATATATATATATATATATACATACATATCTGTGTGTGTGACTACTTTTATATAACTTTTAGCATTATATGTAGATATCCCGACACAATACGAAAAGCGTGTCATTGTTGAATATACAATAAGCGAATCTAAAATTATAAGTTGTCTTCTAAAAAATGATTATAAAATTTTAAATCGTTCTTACATTCGAATAATACCTTCAAAGTAAAAAATGAGTAAACTGGTATTCAAGCAAATAGCTATAATTGTAGATTGAAATGAAGTATGAAGTTCAGCTTTATTTTAAACAAAATAGCCGAAATCTGATGTGCATAGATTTTTTTATAAATGTAATTGTTCTATGCATAACTATATTTCTAGTTAATACAATTCCTTAAAGTAGTTTCCAAGTAAACGAATAATTTTCAATGCATAATACGGACCCCTTTGTTAGGACTGGTCATACTAGTAACGACGTATTAGTGCCAATAGTAATAATAATAATAATAATAATAATAATAATAATAATAATAATAATAATAATAACAATAATAATAATAATAATAATATTATTTGTGTTGTGTTGTGTTGACACGTCACTAACCTGCTCATTCACAATATCACGATGGCCAAACGAGAAGGTGGTAATTTCATCAGGACATATCCCTCGTTTGGTAAAAGCCGGGAACAAACTCATTTTTGGTGCATCCTCCCATGTGATGGTACATGAATCGGATCATATATACCGTATGGGCGAATTTACGTTGGTTCCGAAGATATTTCAGGTACAGTTCGTGCTTGATATATTCTGCACAACCACGAGTGAGAGACCTTTGACCTTTTTAGAGTTTTTATCAGACCTCTATGGTACAACCATAGCTGAATACATTTTGGGTTGCAATCTAACATTCTGCTTGATTGGGTTACTCCAGCATTTGTCTCTGATCTTATTGGTGGCACTAAATAGCGGCAGAACTTTCAGATTATATCGAGGTCATTTACCAATATTAGTTGTTACATGTCCGCTTACATATTAGTGGCGGTAATGTGCATCAGCAGCAAACCAGTGTCGTTGTACAAGTTTTACATGATCACCGTACCTCGGTTTGATATTGTCATAATATAACTAGTATATGAGCAGCTTCGATAATTTCAGCACAATAGTAACCACACAGATTGGTTTCTTCAGTTTGAATTTCGATGATTTTTATTTATTGTGAACCGTTACGTGTCCAGCTTCAACGATTTTCTGGACTAAAATGCCGAAATCGCAATGACCTTTCGAAGTCTGTCTTGCTCTTTGCGATCGACTCGATTTCGTTAGTACACATTCTATATGGTTTTACCAAACAGAACATTGATCATCAGCTTAAAAATGTCCTGTCAATTCGTTGGTGGCCTCTTCCGTGCTTATCTGAACATACATAGACATCCACGATTGCTGACGAAATCCAAGAATTCGGTGGATCCTGTTCGCACGCAAGCCCAATCTCAAATAGAACTGCATGTTTCTAACGTGCAGTAATAGTTATGTTTGAACCGAAGACTTGGTACAAGTATTGTGCCTTTTGCCGTATATCCGGACCGGCTCATCGAATATCGCGTACTGATGCAAGAACAACCACAAAGCGGACATCAACAACTCTTCTGGGACCAGCGGATAATAATTGTATGCTCGTATAAATGCTCTGGATAATACAGATTGACTTCAAACATGTATCCATTTTACTGTGCAATCAATGATCGCGGACATCTCTTTGCAGATCAATGTGTGTAGGATTGGTCCAGTGAAATCCGCCAACGGAAAATAGCGGCATCTGGTCCATCCATTGAAATTATTGGTATCTATATACATGATGTAACTGTTTGGGTCAACGTGGTTATACCCGGACACGTTGAGGTTGTTAACAAAGAAAATATATATGACTCTAAATGGATACTCCACCACGGAGTGATCGCTCGATAAATGTATCATAACAAATGTTAGTAAGAAATTCGAGATCGATTTTGGACTTGTACACCTGTGCATCACAGCCCATACGCGGTAAGCAAAAGTAATTCGTAACATCAAGCTTCACGTACATTGTGGTAGCAGGTATTTGCCTGAAGTAAAACAGCGAGCAACAAGACATCCGTGCGCAGATACATCGAATGGCAAAATTATGCTCACGAAAACTTTATCCAACACAAGGTTACAATGAGCTATACTTTCCAGATATTGTGTTTATTAATTGTCATCATATTACCATAATTCATGTCCGGACAAAGCAACTCAATACCAGTAATGATCAAATAATGAATTAAATTATGTAATAAATAGATCATTTCCTAAAACGTTGTCTTGATCATATCATTTTTAAATCAACCTGTAAAATGTGTGTAAGGCACTTATAAGAAATGTTATTAATTACTCTCTCTCTCTCTCTCTCTCTCTCTCTCTCTCTCTCTCTCTCTCTCTCTCTCGGAAGAGGGACACATAAACAGATTTTCAAAGCGAACTAGAAAATGAAACATTATTCATGTTCCTGTCAAACATCTTTTAGAATAAGAGATTGAGTCCATGACGTTTACATTAAATCTTGTATCATGCAGTCGGTTGTCATGACGGCATTACAAGCACCATGTTTTATCATATAGTACAATGTAAGTTATCTCCTTAAATAAACAGTAAGGGGTGTAATTTATTTTATCTTTAAGACATACCATGCTAATTAGGTAGTTCTGATATGAATTGTACCACTTGATTAATCAGATTTTAATTAATGTCTTCAAGAACCGATCACTGTTATAACCTAACATTTTATGGATGAACAATGATGTGAATTGTAATTGCATATAACTCGCAATGCATTCGTTTTACTCCCGACCTCCATAATCAACTCTTAAATGGACATAATCGCGAAACGAATCTTTAGGTATTTTTTTTTAAAGATGTTACCTATATTTCTTGAATCAAAATATTTCTCATCATCGAATTTTTCGCAAACTCTTCATGAACACTTGGTGTATTTAATACGCTATCACCTACAAGGAACACTTAACGTCTTTAGTTTTACGTTTACATAAACTAATCTGTTCTTGATCCATTAAGTCAATTTTATCTATCATCTTCCTCTTATACCAATTTATGCTCATCGTTAAATACTCGATCCGATCAAACATTCATTTTGTAATGTTGCTTTATTCCTGTCCAAATCAGCAGCAGAAGTGGAAGAAAAGACCCAACGAAAGTGCGGCCGACTTTTTGGAGATGTGTCCCACCTTTACATGCTCCGTATCAGAAAATGGGGTAACAAAAGTATGTTTTCGCCAACTGAGGTTGTTATCCTCTCACAAAAATGCATCGCTGAGAAGTATTGCTCCACATGGTAATATTCCCCAAGGGTAATCGGTTGATTGTTGTTGTACACATTCTTACTCTGCAGAAGCAAACGAATACCGTACAAGCTTTCTTCGAGCAACTGTAAAGGTGCAGGCTGTGGAATCAACTTCTGACTAACATTTTTGTCGAAACGGACTGACTAGTTTTAGTAGCGTCGTACTTGTGTCTTTATTGTTCAAAGCTGCTATGGCGAACGAACTCGTATTTCCCAATTCTGAGGCCGTTCTAACCTCATCAACAATTCCTCTGCGTACTGATGACCGAATACAAGTTCCAATATTCTGCAATCGAATCGTTCCACAATGTCAAACACGTATTCTCGAACCAGTATAGTTTTCTCACAATTGATTGGCAGGTGGAAATGGCAAATATCTTGCTGGTCTAGACACGAACTAAGAGTCTTCAATGTATGTTTCTTATATCTAAATCGAAAACAAAATGCCAAAAGTGCAATCATTGAGTGCAGCACCGGTTTTGGTGATGTGTGCTTAGTCGTTATAGTATATGGGTTGGTGCATGCAGGTTATGCGATGGGTGATGTTTATCCTCGGACCTCGATTTGAATCTCCGTAGAGAACGAAATACAATTTCTCTTACCTGTACGATAATATAAGTTATATTAAATATTAATTCTGTCTAGTATTGTCAAGTATCATCCTTGACAATCAGATATAACACTTTAAGTTATGTTTGGTGTATATTTGTAATCTCTCTCTCTCTCTCTCTCTCTCTCTCTCTCTCTCTCTCTCTCTCTCTCTCTCAAATGCGGTGGGAGTTTGTAGTTTTTGAAAGGGGGAGGGGATGGGGACCTGGATCTGTTTAGGTTTTGTCATTTGTGCATTTCAATATGATCTTTGCTATTGAAGGTTTTTGTTGATGAAGCAACGCAAAAGAAAATTACATGCACAAAATATATCGGATTGGAATTGTTGTACCTGCAATTTTTCCTTGTTAGAATGTTTGCTTTATAGTATACCCATTAGAAGTATCTTATCTTCTTTTATCTCGCAGGTTGATTGTTTCGCCCATGTCTTAGGATAAAAACAGAAATGGTAAATACTTTAATTCGTTTTGTAGAATACAAACAGTAAGAAATACAAATACAATAGGTATTACTTTGATTTAAATTTCACTAGTGACATGAACAACGTTTTTAATTATATTTTTTACTGTACACGCAAATTCAGAAGTGGGGGAGGGCAAATGCCACCCCTGCCATCCCCAAATAACGTCCTTGGTTATCGGTCCGTTAAAACCAATCACAAAAAATGAAGTAATATTGTCATTAATTTACTTCCTAGTTCTATTAGAACAGAAGGTTATATGTAAATTCATGCAAGGACCACACAAAGCCGTTCTTGGAAGAGTATTGATTCACTATCGTATTTACCAAGGTCGGTATCTTAACTACCAACCGGGGTTATTCTTTTGTGAAAGAGGACAAGTGCAGATATAAAACAAAGGTAAATGCACAAACGTACCATTTTCTATTTGACATTTTTACAGGCTATCTCGTCAACAACATGCTTTTTCCATTTTCTAGGTTTACCTCCAAACACATACCGTCAATTTTACGTGTATTTTCTGTAGTCATATCTAATACCTCTGAATGTATACAACATGGCATGTCTTAACATGTAGTACGGATATTAATTTTGATTGCAAAAATTGGGAAGCAGCTTGTTAAGTTCTGTAAAGCACTTTCTTTACGATTCACTCCAATTTGAGAAATCAAATCAGAAGATAAAGCAAAGGCGTAGGTAGAGTGTTTGGAGCCCGGGGACAAGATTTATTTATACGCCCTCCCCGCCCCCCTCAACTCGGAAACTCATTATTGTCAGCAAACATTCCACATACAACCTATTTCAAAGCCTATTTTGGCGCCCCTACTAGTCTGGCGCCCGGGGACATCTGTCCACCTCTGCCCCCCTCCTCCCAGCTACCCCTCTGAGATAAAGTACAAACATAAGACCTTCAGGATTTTTCAGTGTCATTTTTATTCACCTCGGCTTGATCCGTTTGGTTTATACTCGAAATGTATCGATACTATTATTCTATATCCGTTTCCTGTTAGGTAGACTGTTGTATTTAGTTTTCGTTAGCAAGATGGATATTGATTTTAGCATCAAATTAAGTTATCGGTTATGTGGTAATTCACAACCCTCCTACTAATTCACAAGATTTATAATACAAAGGTGAAAGCTTGCGCGAAGCAGTAATATAGGCTGGAGAGTGCTGAACGAAATAAATCCGAAATAAACCAGATTGTCTTTTTCTGCAAATTTTAAATATCGTACACTTATACTAGAACATTTTATGGACCAAAGTTTCATTTTAGAACAAAGATGTTTCTTTAATCATACGCAGAACTACTCACATTTGAACAAAAACAATTACCCACGTACTTGAAGCGTAGTATAAACTTTCTGTTTTACAATTTGACATATAGAATGATTGATATGTTTTGATATTACTAAATCCTGTACGATTACGATACTTTTTCGGAAATTTATCTTTGCCAAGCAGCAACATACCTGGAGGTCTTTTTTTCATTTTTAAACTTTGTATTTGGTTGTAACGATCCTAAGGAGATTGAATTTTTTTATAGAAACTATTGCTTCATTTTGCAATGTCGCATGCTAGAGTTTTCCAGGTTTATAAATTCTTTTGGTTTTCACCTCTGCCTGTCTTGGATAGTAGCTTCAATTTCGGTTGGGTGGCTAGATTTGTATATTTGGGTGTCATCAGCATACAATTTGTGGGACAAAGGATGATGATCTATGACACTTGAGAGTGGTTGAGTTATTAAAATGAATAAAACAGGTCAAAGAGCGGATCCCTGTGGAAAACTACAACACATATCAACTGGACTGGAGTGAATTTCATTTTTGGATACAATTTGTGTCCTTTTCACTATGTAGGACTTTAACCACAATAAGGTTGCATCATTAATGTCAAATACATACTGAAGACGATACAAACATATAGCATTGTATATGGTGTCAAATGCTGCAGACAAATAAATGATGGTGAGGACCGTAACTTATCCGCTATCCAAAGAGTTGAGAATGTGATTAAATACTTTTAGGGAGTATTTTCAGTAACGTGGCAAGAGCTATGTGCAGACTGTACATTGCTAGAAAAAAATGTTTGATTTCAGATGGGATATACGTTTCGTTCGAACAATTTTTTCTAAGATTTTGTATATGAACAGGAGATTAGAAACTTGGCGGTAGTTCTTAAAATCGTTATGGTGGAAGGTTGGTTTCTGCAGTGTATGTTTTACAATGGTAGTTTTGAAACATGACGGGAATACCCCGGATGTGAGAGAGAGAGAGAGAGAGAGAGAGAGAGAGAGAGAGAGAGAGAGAGAGAGAGAGAGAGAGAAGGGGGGCTCTCAATAACTTCAGTTAGTGAAGTCAATACTGGATTTAAGGACTCAAGCAGCAGTGATGTTGAGATTTGATCAAGTTCACATGGCCATGGCGCATTCTTTATCACGATTGTACGTACTAACTCCTTAGAGACAGGTTCAAATGCTGCTAACGGTTGCGTCTGAAATTCTGTACCGCATCTTCATTGTGACGACGAGTCAATTGAAATTGTGTTGTCAAGCTTATCTCTAATGGTTTGTACTTTGTCACGGAAGAAATGTGCAAACAGGTCCAGAAGGTCTACTGGAGAGAATGTAGTTGGAAGTGGTGTACATATGTTCTTTGACATCAGCTTGTTATTAATCTCGAAGGGCTCTTTGAAGCTTGAACGTTCCATGATCTTAGCAGTGTAGTGGGCTGATTTCCCTGCATGGACTAAGTTTGCGACGTTTTTCGTAGCGGCTTCATAAATTTGTTTATTAATAGTTGGTCTAGATGAAAGTCAAATCCTTTTAGCTTTACGATGGTCTCTTTTTTAGCAGCACGAAGCTGGTCCGTAACACTGCTATACCACGAAGAACACTTTTGAATTGATGCTCTGTGCTTGGTGGCTGGGAGAATGTTTTTCGTTAAATGGACGCAGGAAGTTATTGAGTTGTTCTGCCTTTGGAGGTATGCATGTTGTTAGGTATGCTTGGATGTCATGAATTAGTTGATTATATTTATCATACGGTGGATTCTCTTAGTAGTAGCAGCAGGACAGGTTTGCCCACCAACATATTTCTTAGACAAATATATATATATATAAAATCCAATAATTTTGAATATGTAAAAAAAAAATCGTGTTGTGGAGTCGTCATCGCGCTAATTGGCTGCGATGAATTGGTAACGCAGGAAATGTTTGCCCATCAACAAATCAATGATTTCAAATCGCGTGTTAATTGGCTGTTATGAATTAAATCGTCGTTATAACAGTAATGGTAGGATAATCGTTAAGAACCATACTAACTTGAGAACTGTTAGCCACGAATAAAAGAATTATCCTGGTGAGAGATTCAGTCAGAAATAAATTACAAGCACGTCAAGAATCTCATGTTGATTTTGTCACCGATGCTGAACAATTATTTAAACATGTTACTACGGCTACTGAGAAAGCTGCAATTGCTGCTGAAAGAGCTATATTGGGGGATATTAAAGACGACGATAGAGGAAAAAAGCTATTCTTCCCGAGCTCGAAACAATAGCAAAACGAGCTAAGCAAACATAAAAGATTCTACGAGATCTTTCAGCTGATATAACCGCTGAAATCCTGAATCTCACCTCATCCTCAACCTCAACCAGAAGGGACTGTTGCTGCTGAACCTATGAAAAGAAAAATTGTCGAACAAAATTTCATTGTCTGATAAGTTTATTGATAGTACTGTTAAAATGCTTTAAAGTTACGGAATAGAGCAATTTGCTGATTTTGCTTTGGAAAATTATGATCATAGAGAAAATCATTTAAAACCTGAACATTTTAAATCTTTAAAAGACAATGATACTTAGTACAAATATGTATTTCGAGTAGCATATGACAAAGGTAAAATTGCAGATAATGATAGATCATATAAATGATATAAAAATATAATAGACGGTTATGAGGAAGCGGTTCAGATTGAGCAACAACGTGGTTTACGTCCTTCTGCTCCGTCGTATGAAGAATCTATTCAACTACCAGAAACATTACAATCTCTTAGAACGGAAGAATCTCCTACGACGAAGGAAACTTTTGGAACTTGTATTGGAACTCACGGTAGTGGTCTTGTTGCTTGTTCTAATAATATTCTCTCCGATAAAGCACGATTAAAAATTTTAATATGGGGTAAACGGGCTGGAAAGAACTTACTGGAAATAACTAATGAAGCTGCTGATATCTGCAGACGATTATTTCAATTTGGTATCATGGATATCGTTGTATATTGAGAGTTTATCGATGAACTTGTTCATGATTATCACAGTGATTAATTGTGACCAGTGATTGATTGTCACCCGATTAGATAAATAACATTTTAAAAAAATGATTATACATTGTAACCATAACAAGTCAACATTGACTTACGTAGTAAATTCACAATCGCCTGTTTATAAAGTATATTATGGAGACGGACTTGGTGATATTGTTCGAGGATTATTTGCAAGAATGGCTCCAAATATACCACCTATCGCAAAGGAATTATCGATGAAAGCAATCGGTGTTATTCGTGATAAAAGTATTAGCACTGTTGGTGATATTGCCGGTAAAGCATTTAATGCGGCCAAGGAAAAACTAATATCGCTGATTCGACGACAAAATAATTCAGCACCAGCGAATCTACCGTCTACTGAACTTAAGCCACCGAGTGTCAGCAAGATAATAAATCAAACTGCGGATTAAAGATTAACCGCTTTGATAAATCAAGACGACGACGCACAGTGAAATTTTGCCGAGAGTCTAAGCGGGAAGTAGTCTGAAATCACGATTATATAATAAAATGTTCAAATCTTCACCCGACAAAGCTATTGATATAGACGAGCCTGTTCTCAAAAATGATTCCGTACGCAATTATCAATTGCATTCTTATCCTGTGATACAACCTGACTCCCGATCAGTAGTTGAACTTCAGGTTCAGGATATAAGTAAATATTTCTTACCCTGCGAAGCTTTCATCGAAGTAGCAGGTCAACTCGTAACAAATGACGCGGCTAATACACCTAACGCGAATATCTTAACTACCCGAGTTGGATTTGTTAACAATGGTATTATGGCGTTTTTTATCAGTGCACTATGTATGATTGATGGAAGAGAAATCGAATCTATCGAGCATGATGTTGATGTTGCAACAACCATAGTAGGATTAGCTATATTTTCCAACGACTATATAAGATCGGCTGGAAGGGTCGATGATGCTCGCTAAGGATACTTCTAAGAGAGCCGATAATACTAAGTATATCAAATTACATACTCCAGTAGCTACTGGAATTGCTGATCAACCAGATGACTTTAAACATGAAGCTAGACCATCAGATCCTTTTGATATAGAAGGTGATAATCTTAATTACAACCTAGGATTTAGAACAAGTACAGCGATTTTAGATAACAATGTAAGATTTTGCTGCTCGATTCCGTTATCTCATATTTTTGGATTTTGCAGAAATGTTAGATAGGTTATCTTCGGAGCAAAGCATACAATAGTTCTTGTGCAAAAATGTAATGACAACGATGCAATCCGGCGTGCTGCTATTGTTGCTGATGGTAAGGTAATTTTATCAAAACTCTCATTGTGGATGCGAGTAATTACCCTATCGATTACCACAGAACAACGATTACTATAGTTTATGGATTAAAGTGGTAAATCATTGATATCATGTTTAGAACTTACAACAGCTACGACGACGAAATATGTCCCTGGTGTATTTACGTGGCATATAGCATCAACACCAAGTATTTCCGCTCCCAGGCATATATTCATTGCGTTGCAGCATATGGAACGACTAGATCCGACTAATAAACAACAACGTTGTCATATGATAGGAGTTAATGAGGTTTCATTGAGGAAAAACGGTCAACAAGAACCATCGGAGGAAATTTTGCTTGATTACGTTGATAATCAAATAGCACGCGCATATCATCGTTTATGTACATTTATGGGACGTGATCAAAATGTCGATACTGGTCTGCAAATACCATAGAAAATTATATCCGCTTTATTACTTTTCGTTGCAACACCTCAATTTAACAAGAAAGTGTTGTTGATATACATTTTCGAGCTCGTATAACACAACTTTTTGTTGCCGCGGCAGTTATACCTGTCATACACAGAACTTGTAGAGCAAGTTCTGTCATTCTCAGCGATAAATCAAAGGTACTCGAAAGTGCTGGTGAAAGGAATAAAGTCGTTGACGCACCAGTAGAAAACATTTAAAACATGTAGACAATTATATCAATCTTGTATTTAATAAAATGTCATACTATCATGTTAACGTCACGCTGACTCAAGGCCAGGTAAAGAAATTGCAATGAATAAACGCGAGTACGTGTGGTGCCAAAACAATCGAGATCAGATTGCTGACGGCGGACCAAATAAACTATCGTTGACTAAAACTCAACTTGACCATTTCAATAAATCGCTAAAAGCAAACACTGGTGTTCAGTTTTAATTTGACCTCCCCCCGGGCAAAAATATGGTTAAATCAGGTGGAATATTTCCTTTGTTATCCGCGATTCCAGCATTGATTGCTGCCGCGGTCCCCACTGTCGCTAAGGCTGTCGCGGTAGGTGCTGCTGGAACTATTGCTGGAATGGCGTTAAAGAAAGCTACTGGGAAGGGTTATAAAAAAGGGAAAAGGTCTGAGACTACCAGTCAGTCGTTTCACACGATACGGAGCAGGTCTGAGACTTCCAGGAAGCATTTAATCATAACCCCGATGTCAAATTTTGATTTATCGAAGCTGCTAACAACCATAATATAAACAATTTCAGAGGTGTGTTTATGCGAGATCAATTACCACATCAACCATACAATATTGAAACCGGTATTATTAATCTCGATAATAACACTGGACCTGGAACTCACTGGGTTGCATACGCGATTGACCCGCGTGGAATTATTTATTTTAACTCTTATGGGTTGGCACCACCTAAAGAATTTCTAAAATATTTAGTGAAATTACCTCAACAGTTCACGATTTAGTATTAAACGCTGCTAACACTAACACAAACGATGACCGATCCTCCGATATGTAGCCGGGAGGTTATTGATGTTCTTAACGCGGTATCAACATCGCCCAAACCGTCTCATAAAATCTTGCATGGATATACCAGCGATAACTTGTTAAAGAGATCTTAAATCTATAATTTTAGATATTTGGGGAAGATTTCTCTCTCTCTCTCTCTCTCTCTCTCTCTCTCTCTCTCTCTCTCTCTCTCTTTCTGAAACAACACCGGTGGAGTTTGACTTGAAGTTGTAAAGAAACTTATCAACGACGCAGTATCTGAACAATTAAACCTGGTAGATGTATCATCGGATGAAATCGTAATATTTCAAGACCGACAGGGTAAATTGAAAACGAGTAATATTTCCTTGAAGGATATTTTAGTAAAACCTGTTAATGTAGCAGAAAATTATATCGTGTTGTTTGATTTAACAGGCAAGATTAAACCTGGTGTTATTTTTTTAACTATCGACGATAAACTAACAACGCTGGTATCAACAACGCTAAACACTAATGATAAATTAACAAAACTACGATCCGAATTTGATGCTCATATAAATCAATGTACAGGTGTCCTCTTACATTTTGAAAAGATTGATAAAGCTGTTTATAATTTCTTTGGAAACCAACGAGTAATCCCTATAAAACTTGCCGATATTAAAACCACTTATGAAAAACTAACAGCATTGCGATCTGATTATGATCTGATTATTGTACGTCTTCGTAATAATTTTAAAAAGACTGATGACGCCGTAGATAAATTCTTTGGAATTCCTTCAGTAGTCCCTATAAAACTCTCCGATATTAAAACAACCACCGACCTGTTTAAAAAACTCATCATGCTATTATCATTTATTTCCCTGATATGAACGCGAAACCCGTTAAGGTTAAAATCCCTCATGTGACAAATCTCAAAAACGTGCATTCGATTCATCAGGGATCTTTCGCTTGGACAACTACAAACAATATTATTGATGTTACCTCTTAGGTCACAATGTATAGATTAACTCTTATTTCGCCGATGCAATTTAATATATCATCGAGTTAATGCGCCGGGGTTAATAATATTATTATAAGCGCGGAATTAGAGAAAGGATCTAATGAACGATTCAAGATAACTTCCACCGATGATAAATTAGTTCCAGAGTCGATCACACTATATATAGAATTTGTAATTGATTTAAGTACACAATATACTTAGATAATGACCACCCAACAGTATTGATGTGACCAAGACCGTGAGTTACAACCTAAACTAAAAAGTCTTGTTGATGCGTATCAAACGGTGGTAAAACAATATCGCAGGCGTACTACCCGTGTTGATATGATAGTGTATTCGGTTTCAGGTGTTATCGCTGAAATCGGTGTATTATTATCGTCGATAACGATGATAGCTCCTGTAGTTGTCACAATCTGTTCTCGGTATCATAACGAAAAAAAAATATCCTCGTGTAGTCAAAGTAAATTACACTATTATACAGTAAAATTACACACAGCGTCAAACACATACTCGCAGATATCAACGATGATATCATCCAGTCTCGATGACACAGTAATATCCGATAGTGAATTCTCGTCGATGATTAATATTTATGATACCGCGATGTCAAAATTAGAAACACATATCATTGATAACAATGTCACTATCACCACCACAAAAATTACTTCAGCGGATAGTCACAAATACAAACCCGCCTACAACGACGATGATATCAATAACATAAAATAAACATGAATTCAGTGTTGATTTTCCAACTCCGATTCCGTTAAAAGAAATTCACTCACTCAATTATGAGTATATTATAGCTGACCGAATATCCGATCGGCGTCATTCGCTGGTAAACCACCTGATAATACGTTTGTGTTTACGAATAATGGTACTGATTGGCAAACTATATATATTTCCAAGGTAAGTTATGGCATCGAGGATATCGACAATGAAATTCTGCGTTAAAAAATTGTCTCACAGGGGTAGCATCAAATATCGCTATAACGGTTCATGAACCGTCGTTGTCAACCGCGATCGAGATCAAATCACCGGATTACACCGTGGACAGATATGATTCATCGATCATCGATCAGAACCATACTAGGTTGGCATCAAAAAATCACCATCGGCGGAAACACCACTTTTACCTGAACCATCGAGATCTGATTATATCACAAATAGAAAAAAAGTTTAATAATTTTTAAATATAGAAAAAAATAGTTATTTATTTAGTGACCCTTTTGATTCGTTTAGATTTAATGATGAATTTTAATCAGTTACCGCAGATAATGTCCTTATTCTAGATGATAAATTTTCATCTCTTTTATATTTAATTACCCTTGAATTTATTCGCATATTTGATAAATTAAAGAGTTTATTGGTGGGTATTACCCAGTATTATTCTGATGACCTAAAGTAGCAGATTATGGAGACATTTCAACATTTAAATCATATAGTAAACGATATCGAATATATTAATGTACAAATTATTGATATGTTTAGGAGAGATGACATTCCCGGTTATAGAGGAGTAGCATTAAGAAAAATATACACAGCATTTCTTAATCACTTCAAAATAACCGAACAACAATTACAAACATTTGTAATAACAATGCTTGCATCTGAAAAGCTAAAGAAAAAACTCAATGATATCATCGATGAATATTTTCGTTTGATACTCAACACATGGAGAAAAACATCATCGCCAAATATTCTCAGACACTATAATGATCCCGATGCAACCGGTAGACATGTCTCACCGGGCAACGTTGATATAACCTCGGTTATCGTGGTAAATCTTTCTTATGATATCATCGACGGGAGTTATAACGTGAATACAGAGTTATCAAATCAAGCACAGCAAGGATACATTTTACCCTTTAGGTTTCTCCTGGTAATTTGATAGTGCAAGTACCCATTAGTCCAGTATATTAAAAAATGCAATAATCCTTGGATATCAAAAATAAATTTGAAACTCGTCAATCAAAATTCTAACTTGATCGATTTCTCAAAGGAGAAATTGCAGATCACTCTAGACGTAAAATCTTAAAAAATCTGCAATAATTAAAATTAAAACATTGTATAGATATTTGTTGAAGATGTGATCAAAGATTCATTTGTAAATCGCACTACCGAGGATTTTGATATAGTCGTCAATGAATTCGGCAAAGCGAATTTTCTATTGACACAACATCAGCTAGATCAATTTCAACAGGATCATATTACTATGATCTCATATACCCGCGATCAGATCTAAAATTATACTCATTCGTGCATTTCTAGTGATCGCCTCGACGAGAATGTATCGGTAAAGTCTTAAGTGAAATCTTTCGTCAAAAAATCCGAGTAAATTTTAACGATTGCCATGATTACTATCCATGATTATATATATATATATATATATATATATATATATATATATATATATATATATATATATATATGATTTTTTTAAATTTTACAATTACCGCTGTAATTTTTATCCTATAATTTTCGTTATAATTTGTATATTCGTTTAATACATGCAAAACTCCCACTTATCTGTCCGCAGACAACGAAAAATAAATAATTGCGTTTCACGGTGTTAAAAGACCTCTTGAAGTTGCCAGCGAGTGCAAAATCGGATTATCACGATTACATAAAAAAATGGAAGCGTGAACCGATGAGCGCTGCTACTCAAGGTAATGCTGAACAATTCCGCGAGGCTCAACGGAAACATAAAGCCAGTAAGCGAACATTCCGAGAAGATATCACAGAGCTAACAAATAAGATCGCCAAGTTGAAATCTTAGCGAAATCAACTAGAATTAACGTTAGAATGAAATCAATCTGAATACGATGCTAAAAAATTATTGGAGGAATATCAAACTAAATGAGAAAATACAAGACCGGGATTGAGAAATCACAAAATGATCACACGGTGTTATCGACTCATTAGAAAAATATTATAGCAGATAATAAAAATTTGAAAACTAAAATAGAAAAAAGGAAGGATGATCGTAAAATTGATCGAGATCTCGATAAATGTATGAATTTTGATATATTTTCTCGTTAATCGAGTTACATATTTTCAAATTCTGCGATTATAACCTTTTCTCGTCGTCCAGCTTCGAAAATTTTACTGATGTCATCGGATATCTTTCTGATAAAGTTTGAAACCGGTACGAATGATTTCAATCTAACATAATTTCGATGAATAATTTTACTTCGCTCATCGGACCTTATTTTCATGATCCGGTGTTCGCATCGATTTAACACCCTCTTATTCGCCAGCGACGAATTTAATGGTGAATATTGTGCTGTCACCGACTAAATCTTTTACTCGATCAAGTTCGATAATCAACTCGATTGACAATACTTTCGTCGTTCATATACCTACAGGAATTCATTTGTCTAAATGATTTTATCTCTCAGACAATTTACTGTATATTTTGCTAATCGCGGCCCCCTATCATCATATACATACAACTATAATGTTGCAAATACCCTTCGTGATCATACAGTTGATAAACAGTGTTTACACATTCATCATGAAAATCGTTCGATGATATCACGATAGAATTTTCAACAAGGCTATCGAATTGACACTTGACCTCCCATTCGAATTTTGCCGCGGCTCGATAATGATGGTTTGAAAGCCATCAATGGTTTCGGTATTGAGCCCGAGTTACATCACTAAGTTCACTCATGAACACATCGAACGCGTTGTAGATATTTTGTCGAGCTGTGTTGATTAACCCTCGTTTATTGTACATATATACTAATCGAGTGTCTAAATGATTATATATGTCAGACAAATAATCACGTGTATATAACAAATATACACGTGTTTGGTTCGGTAAACATTTTTCAAGGGAGAAATGGGCTCCTATGGTATTATTACGATTTATGCTTGATTGTAAGATGTTGATATCGTTGATTGTCGACGAGGCGATAATATCGTATCGGAAAGAAACCACAGTTTGATTACCGACACCTAAAATTTATGAAGATTGGGATACAAGCGCCGCCGATGAAAAATTCGCAAAAGATCTAGTACTAATATCATTGGTAAATTTACTCAGGGAGGAGCGTGCGATAACAAGCGACGTTGTACTCGATTGATTTTATATGACTGTGAACGAGATTTTATAATCGCGGATACAACGAAAAACAACATATTTACATCGCGGAAGAATGCTTATTTGACCAACATGGACAAACTAGGAACCATCATTAAATAATTTGAAGGTGAATCACCGCATTGAGCCCATTTAAGGTCTTAGATGCTCGCTTATGTTTTAACAAATCTATAATCGATGATCAATAGATTTTCTAACATCGCGCTTAGAGTTGAGACTGATTCATTTTACTTTAACCGGGAACATAAGAAGATCGTCGAAGAGTTTGCTACAACCTGGGGCGAATGGGAATCATGGAGAAGAAAACAAGAAACATAATATGAATACTGCGTATTGATTGATGTCTACATCGATGATAATTATCGTGGAGAAACAATAATATAATTATTGTCGTCACCGTCCGTTTTCGATCCAATCGCTAGAAATAAAACTGTTTACTTGAACGGACCAAGTGGATACGGTAAAACAACTCGAGTTATCGAATTATTTAGAGTGGATTCTGACATGATATTATTAACAGCCACGTATAGACTAGCAAGAGAGATGATAAACCGAGGAGTAAACTCTTGTACGTATCATAGTTTCTTTCTATAGAAAGGCGACGTTTGGACTCCTAATCGAATGGGAATAAAATATATTCCTCGGATTATTATGTGGGATGCAATATGTACAGTATCGTTGACTACACCAAAAACATTTTTGGAAAGGCTGCTAACAAAAAATACCGCTGTGATAATGTGCGGTGATCACGGTC
This sequence comes from Unio pictorum, assembly GCA_030141615.1. Taxonomy (NCBI): domain Eukaryota; kingdom Metazoa; phylum Mollusca; class Bivalvia; order Unionida; family Unionidae; genus Unio; species Unio pictorum. Next base: position 11,289,540 of record JARLTB010000108.1, read on the forward strand.
AACCACCACCGTTTACTGGATTATAAATGGCTAAAAGATACTATATATTATTACAAAGAGATCAACACTGATCACCGACCACTTGATGAATCATTGAAAACATTAAAATCGTCAATAAAACTACGATCAAATAAAATTCAAAGCGAAATATCACGTAAAATAATTTTTGAAACATACTTTGTGGATTTTTGGAAACATGGAAACCAACCGATTTAATAATCGCGAGTAGAAAGAAGATCATAGATATACTTCAGATGAAATTATTTTATTTACATGAAGGAAACTTTCCGGCGGATCCTGTTCCATTGTGCTATAGAACCGATGATACAAGACGACAAAACACCAGCGTTGATATTCCTGTGTCATCAGAACTACAAAAATTCGTATTAAATGATAGTGTGCTAGCTGATATCACTGTTGTCAGAGACGCAATACAAGTTGAAAAATCTCCATGGAAGTTAGGATACGCAATAAAGATACATTGATCTCAAGGATTGAGTATCAACGATCAAAATTGATTTTATAGAATGGTCGAATTTAGTTTACTTATCGGTATCCCGAGTAAGACGAATAAATCAACTTCCCAAGAGTTTTCGTCGATTCGACAACAAAAACATCATTGATCTAATCAACGATACCGCGATAAGAAAAACAAAAAGAGAATTTGATCACGATTTAAATTTGTTGGTAATTGAGTATCGTCGGAAATATCCTGTAGATGTTTACGTGTAATTCCACGCTGGGGGAGCGGTTGAATCAAATCTATAGATTGCTGGTCTACCCATAGACGTGAGAACGCTGGATATATTATGCACGGTTACACTCCATATAGGTTCGGTTGACCTTTTATACCACCTTCTAGCTCACCAGGTTCATATAAATATCTCACTGTGACGGTACCTATGACTGGCTGCATTGAACAATCACGCTTTATATATTTTTTTGTAATCGCGATAACAGGTTTCATATTGATCATTCGAGTAATTTCATTATTGAGCGCGGTTATCACACTAGGTAATCTTGCAACCCATTCTCGTGATCGTTTATCTTAGATGAATTCTCTCGTGTATTGATACCCAAATAACCGGCCTGGAAGCGTTTGATTGAACCACTCGACAATTGTCTGAGCGCGATGAATTGCAGTATGTCCTCGTCTGATAGCGGTTTTATGTTGTTTCATCGCTGATGATACCTCACCTTGAAATTCTTACCGGGATCAACCGGCAATAGCTTCGCCCTCGTCGATAAATTCGTTTAAACGCGGAGGCAACTTCAGCTTAAATCTTTGTGGATAACGGTTCTGCTTCTTTGCAATATCAACGACGGTTAACCCGTACTTGTAAGTATGTTTTTGACAGTATCATGCGGAAGAAATAATATATCAGCCTAATGAACTTCATTTGGGACGCTAACATCAAAAGACGCAAATTGAATTTTCTTAGGAGGTTGTAAATAAATCTGCCATATCGCCTGTCGGGGTAACCAATCCACCGCGGTAACCTTTTTGACATTTGCCGCGTTAGCGAGTTTACTAATCGCGGCCTTACCTTTCCAGTATCCGCTCGGGGAATAATAAATTGATTCCATATTAATATTAATTACCTGCACCTAATACTAGTTAACCTTTCATGGCAGATTTTATTAACCAGATAGTTTATATTTCCTTGAACGTTTAATCGGTAATATAATGTAATGCGTGGATTGATTTTACATCAGCGATATGTCATTGCTGAAGATCCTTACTTTTATACGCTAAATCGTGAGCGTGACAAGTTTTATCGATATGGTTTACTGGATATTCGCCTGGTTTGGGCTGATCTTGATTATCTGGTCGGATATCAAGTCGAGTTCCAGTACCACATTAATTATACCCTGGAAGGTGTTTTTCACCTGGATATTTAGCCCATGGAGTTCCAGGAAGTGTTGTTAACTTGGAGCCAATATCACCTGCCATTTTTATACTGACAAATGTAGCAAAAATTATACCACACTGTGAACATTTACCATTGATCGCATCTCGTTTTTTCTGTCATAACAAGTGTCGGGTCATTCGTCGGCGTTCGAGTTTTACATGTCACACCATATGAATCATATTTATTTATGTTATATCTAATGGAAATTACTGACTTTTCTGCAACACGACGACGAGTACCTCTTAAGCATCATGCAATGTTACCAAATACTATCTGAATGATTATAACCGGACCATCGGGAAGTGGTAAGACACAATTAGTACTTAATTTGATAATGAAATGGGATAAATTATGTTTGGTAGCTCTGAGTGTAGACGATCAACGTTGTTATGTGTGTTAAAAGACTTTAACGAGAGTGCATAATCGATAAACGGTGAAGAGCTTATTGAATTTATTACCGATATTGATGAAGATTGTTACGTATATTTGATTTAATTATTTTATTTATTTTTATCAGATTCAAATTTGACATTTTGGATTAAAAAGTCAATCATTAGGAAATTTTTTCTAGACATTTTCAATCTACAAGTAAACAACAAATGTTAACCTCATTTTCTGACCTTGCTTCAGAGTGTAAACAAGCTCCGAAAATGATTGGTTGATTCCAAGGACATTAGAGCTTTATTTTAAAAATGATTGGTTGATTCCAAGGACATTTTTCTAGATCATACTGTATACGTCACTTTGCGAGCATTGGTTCGTTCTGTGACCTTCTAGAAAATCACGTGACCCCTTCCTGTTTACGAGGGAATCAGTATATAGCTGTGTTTTAGATGCTAACGGTTCAGTAGTTAGTCTGGGAAATATAAAGATGTGTGTGTTATTGTTTGAGTGTAAATTATTTCAATTCGTTTGTGATCAAGAGGAAATTGTTATGTTATTTATCTAGAAATTACTTGTGCTCATTTGAATTATTATAAACTAAAACTGACTTCATCACGTGACATCGTCGTCCATATTGGATTACATCGTCAAGACTCAAACCGGAAAATATTAGGGCATTTAATTATAAGGACTCTTGCAATTCCACTAGTGGATTATATTGTGAATTCTTTTTGGATTAATTTTTGGACTTGATTCTCTAAAACCGTAAGTTATTTTTTTTCTTTTATGAAAATATTTGTACTGAATAAATTGTTTGTTCAATTTTTACAAGATTGTTATTTTCACTTCCTTCTATGTCGCTGCTCATTCGAGCCTAAGCACGTAACAAGGTCCGTGGTTCTTGCCGTGGGATTTTCCGGGTTCTAACTCCACCAATAATATTGGCCGCCACGAATAGCCTGTTGTGTGCTGAAAAATGGCGTAAAACCATACAACAACAACATATCAGCAGCGCTGATTTTACAGTGAAACACAGTATATTCGCACTTATGTACCCGACAGATTAGACATTAGTGTACAAGGCATTTATTAAGTGTCTGAGCATTCCAGTTTCACACCATTCATGTTTGTTTGTACCTGAGGCTGAGAAACCACGCGTGCTTTTATCAGCGATCAATTATTCAAATGAATATTTAGTGGCTTGACACGTGATAATGCGTATGACTAAATTATGAGTGAAATAGGAATTTCTGGCAAATCTTGGTACGTCAAAAAATAAGTTACTGATATACTGAAATCGTTTGTGTCAACTGCCTTGTGATATGTAATTAAATTGTTGTATTAGTATAAGAATGGATTATTCTGCTCTTACTATAAAATCTCTTACAGCTAAATTACCTAGAGAAAAACTTAATGCGATCAAGAAATATATTCCAGTCCGTGATTCTGTCAGATAGCAACTAAACCAACGCCTGGAAGCTCTTGTGGAATTTACAGAGCGTTCAGATCACTTACCATAACTAATTGCTAAACCAACCAAAATAATTGTCACAGCAACTGAGGCACCAAAACATTTTCTTGAAACATTAACATTGTTAAATTTAAAACATGTGAGAGCGCCATTTGTGCGTGTGTGGCCTAGAGTATTATTGATTTTGACCACGGTAATTTGTCGTACCTCGTTAGGAAAATATTGCTACATTATTCCTGTGTTAGCAATGGGTCAGTAATTAATTTGTTGTTATTGCAGCGTCATGATAAATTTAACATCAATATCAAACTGGCACTGTATTTATTTCCTTCGCCAATAACTAGTTAATTGTTTTTTTTAAGGTTAATAGCCCTACTAGCCTCTTCGACGCTTTGCCGCTGCTAGCAGTGGTTCTGTCACCGCCATCTCCTCCATAAATAATTCAATTTGATGTTTGATATCTATATATTTGTAGGTGCGATTGTTAGCGATTGCGACGAATGACTTGTATTGCTCTACGGTGAGTGTTTCTGAACGCCGCTGGAATCACACGATGTTCCCGTCATCGTCTGCTGTACGGCGTCTTCAGGAACCTCGACGATATCATTAAAATCAAGTTGCTGCTGTACATGTGTAACGCTGAACGAAAACAAATTAGAACTGACAGTTTTGGAAACATACCTCGGTGAAACTAAAATAATTTTCGCTCAACTATCATGGATACAACTATCAAATCATTAGGTAACCACGAGTTCCATAAATCAGACATTGGCAGTCTCTGGAATTATGGTAAACACTATTTTATTTGAAATATTGTCCGCTTGTACTCTGATGAGCAATTTCATCTGTCTTAATGTTTCATCTGTGGTTATACAAAATTTATTCGTAGACACTGACGTTATTGGTCAGCCATTCACGTTGTGAGTCGCCTATAAACGGCAGTTTTGTTTCGTCAACACAGTGCATATTCATCTCAAATAATTATTCTCGGTACACATTATTGTTCCATTCTCTCGCGAATCCACGCATCACCTTGCCATCAAATCAAACTGGTATGTTTAAGATTTACACCACGCGGATCGATCTTTCTGTTAACACGGTGACGTGGCGTTGGCACAATCCTTTCAGAGTTTTTAAAATAATTCCATCGCACGTGTTGTTTTATCAGAACCATCAGGACAAATAAGACAGACAATGAACTGTCTCGTAACTGGGTCATGCACTTACGGACTCGATGACGGTTCTCATAATACATCGTTGAGTAATATGCGCCAAAATGTTTGGTATCTGCTGATTCAGATTAATTACGTATTTGTTCTTGTTTTATTCTCCAGTGTCTCCAGTCACCAGAAAGCACAGCTGTGTCGATAAATGATATCGCATGATCCATTTTTTATTGAAATATATAACAAGAATAATAGGCGACTCTAACAACAACCGCTGAAACCATCGGTTAATCGTCGATAACAAATTTATTAACGAAAATAATAGCAGTGAAGATGAGTGAACTGATGATTGGCGCTGAGTAGTAGCTAACAACCGTGCCAATATACGTATCATCAATAATTATACACACTGCCGCTAAAATAAAACACCACTCAACATTGTATCTGCGATCACAAAGTCACGTTTTGCTGGTTTCATTATTCATCTTCTGCAGCGTCATTTATTATCAAATGAAATATAGAACGTGTTCTTACATATAATTTTTCTATATATCTTTATCATCGTGCGATAACCAAACTGTCCTCGCTGGGTTGAACGAAAAATTATTTCAGACGTTACAGTCAGCGATGTGAGAATGTTGGCCTCCAACACACATCGTTTTAGCTTCAATGGAGAAGAACCACTTTTATTTTTACGCCACAGTCGAGGAGATTTACAGTGGTATTTGGCGTATTAACAAGTACAACAGAATGAATAGTCTTTGAGAACTTGATATAATTTCGGCAAATCTGTTATGATCGTAGTCCATGGTAAGATTGCCATTTTTTTTCTATTATCTGGTCATTTAGACTGTTGGATGACCGAATCTTAAAAAAATGGTTAACATTCGCCGTATCCAAGACACTAGCGCCGTAAAAAGCCACACTGTCAATCGAGATCATATTGGCGAAATTTTATGTTGTGTTCCAGAGTCTAACAATACGAAACTCGACACAAGATTGTGATGTATCTTCGAACTTTTGTTTAGTCTTGTACGCCATGAATATGTCTGTTATGCTATATGAGCCACAACAGACGACATCGTAAAACAGTTATTGAGTAATTGTTCACTATCGGCCTAATATTTTAGCGCAATTTTTTTTATCGCATATTTCAGAGATTCCTTCCGATAAAGTGTACCAGACGGTAGCACAAACTGATGAAACGCTGATTTATATGTAGCAGATAAATCTTTGGCGTATAAATCAACTGAAGATAATCTGGGTCGTCACCGTGAAAGTGCCAGATAGATAAAGGGTCACTCGCATAAATATAGTAAATGTCCTCAAAATATCGCTGTTATAAAACCGTATTGTTCTTTCCAAATGCGATTTTGTTACTGATTCAATCTAGACATATGAATTTTTTTTTTTTGACCACTATTGGGGCGCAATTACAATTTCTCGTCTGTTATTGTGTCCACCATGATTGGAAACTTCCATATTTTCTCAATTCAATTTGGGCCATCTTCCTTGACATGTTCGACAATAAATTGTATTCTAAATATGTACTTTTGGTCTTCCAGGAGACTGTTAATAATAGTCGCTAGTCGTTTGTCGTTCATTGAGGAGTCGGCAAAAATACGGTCACCGTCAATCCGGAATGTTTAAAAATGATGAGACACACCAACTTGCGTAAACTAATTGTTTTGTCATTGTAATAAATTCGTTTAATTACAACTCAGGCGGCTGTTGGTTTGTGTTGTTTTATTAATCATTAAAAAATCTCATCTCTGCGCATCTTAGGTTCAATCTTTGATGATCTCTCAATTTCACTCACGGCTAATAATTCAATTATTTCTTTAAATAATTTTTTTGCGCAATTTTCCGCCATACGTAAGCTCTTTTTTCCCAGTTAATCTAATATACTGTTCCATCAGCTGCTTTGCGACAGTATAGTTATATTATTAGGTAAAGTAATTTCTTGAAATTATACTTTCTCCAAAAAACATATGATAGGAGAAGTAAAAGAGTTGCCGATTGCTCATGATCGGAGCAGTCGCGCGTTGTAAACAAATGGCCGTGGCGAGTACTGCGGGTATCACATGACAAGTGTTTGACGTCGCAGTACTGGACCACAACCATGTTTGAAATGTGGAATTGGGTTAAGGGGTAAATATTTATTCATTTATGCGAATCTTGCGACGGAAAAATATGACCTAACAATAAAGGACGCAATAGAGACTATTTAGAGATCTATTAGTCTGCTGAAAAGTAATGCTATGTTAGAGAAGGTGAAATTTGTAGATGGAGCGAGCTAAAAACATATTGATCTTGTTGAATTTGTTAGGCATTGAATATTCATTAATTACGAAGCAGATCAGATCGGTGTCATTATACATTTGCGTCGCAAGAAACCTCTTCGAGATGGCAACAAAATAGGGTAAATCCAGAGAACAAACAATTAAAACAATATTATTGCTACATATTTATGTATGAATGTTTTAACATTGATCGGAAAGTTATTGATCACGTGAACGCTGATAGAATAGATAATCCTTTACCACATTTGCGTGCCATCGCACAGAGAAAACGCAATACGAGGGAAAACAGACAATTAATAAAAACGCCACCACGATCAATAGGATCAACTAATCTTGAAACTGGAGAAACATTCTATTTCAGCTGCTGAAAAAGTTGTATTTTCCCAATTTTAGTCCTGCTCGTTGCGGATGGAAAACTAATTTAAAAAGATCGATGCGACTTAACCAGAAAATAAAATTCATTTATGTCACACAACAAATATCGTTGCTACTATACCCGGATTATCACAATAGGGTCTTGATTGGATGTGGTGGGGCGGATGCCTTGTCATGGACAGTAACCAGTTTTACAGACTTACTTAGAAACCCCAGATTGACCTTTGGATAGTTTAATGAGTCAACACTACTTGGCTAAAACAGCATTTATTTTAGCATCCATTTTGCAAAAGGGGGACATGACGAGGGCTCCCCTCAAGACTTGGTGGCGTATTTTTATTCTTGATTTTTTCTCTTATAGAAGCCTTTGATTTGGATAATTTATTTAGTTTAGAACAACACAAACACAATATGTGAAAGATAATGTAAATTTATGAAATAAATTATTAATAAAAAATAATGATGTATCAACACAACAACTCATGCGTTCAATCCACGATCACACTACACAACCATTCACAATACATGAATAAATTAAATATTAATACAAAATAAACACAGATCCAACGAATCTCCTGGACTAAACACAGATCCAAGGAATCTCCTGGACTACACAAATGTTTCACATAAAATGGAACCTTTACAAAAGTTAAATTAACGCAAGTATAAATTGCGATAACAAATACAAACATCAAACTATACTATCGCACGTATGGATTGCGACAACTAGCACAAACATCTACATGTATTTAATCAAGTTGCTAACTGTTAATGAGATTCATGTAAACCCTTGAAATACTACTGTGATTCAAAATAACTATGTGTAAATATAACAATGTATTCAATTGCAACTACAATTGCAACACACACATGTGTCTCGACCCTGTACAACCGTACGATTCACCAACTGTTGAATCGCCGCCCAGCTTCTCAGAATACCTAGGGTTGGCCCAATAATTTTATCGGCCACTTGCCCTTCACGGATCCACTACAGTTATACGTACAGACAGCATACAGCATCTACTAGAACCACCGGTCCAAAATACCTAGATGCCACCCCGGATGTTTACACCTCTAGACAGCTCCGACACTCGGACATTTAGACTTCTAGATTTCCGGATATTTACACATCACGACAGATGTAGACGGACAGACAATCCGACAGACAGACAGTCAGATACCTCAATTTGATCGCACAATTAAACAGCATAATCACGGCACAATCAAACACATTCAGCTATAATTCAGAGAAATTCAGAGACGTTCAGCTACAATTCAGAGACATTCAGAGACGTTCAGAGACGTTCAGCTACAATTCAGAGACATTCAGCTACAATTCAGAGACATTCAGAGACGTTCAGCTACAATTTAAGCCCTTTGGCTGGAGAAAGAATGACGAGCTATCTCTCCTTTGATAAGATACTTTTGGACTCGTAATCTTATCAGAAATATTCTGCCTTATATATCCTCAAATAGGCGAGCAGAATTCACGGCAAAAGTCCCGTGCACCCCGTGATTCTAATGTTCCTGACTTCAAGTGATACGAAGTCAGGCATATGCAAATCGTTACACGCCGCTTACCTTGAAAAAGCACTTATTCACCCCAGGTAACGCATGTACGACGAAACAAAAAAAATGGTGAAATTAGTTTGTAATTCAAGAAGAAATAAATTCAATTTTCGCCTAATTCTGTGGCACACGTCATTAACCTGCTCATTCACAATATCACGATGGCCAAATGCGAAGGTGGTAATTTCATTAGGACATATCCGTCGTTTGGTAAAAGCCGGGAAGAAACTCATTTTTGGTGCACCCTCCCATTTGATGGTACTTGGATCGGATCATATATGCCGTGTGTGCGAATTTGCGTTGGTTCCGAAGATAAATCAGGTACAGTTCGTGATTGATGTATTCTGCACAACCACGAGTGGAAAACCATTTGACCTTTTTAGTGTTTTTGTCAGACCTTTGTGGTACAACCACAGATGAATAAGTTTTGGGTTGCAGTCTCACGTTCTATTTGATCAGGTTACTCTATCATTCGTATTTAACCTTATTGGTGGCACAAAACTGCGGATGCTCTTTCAGATAATCGCTGGTATCGAGGTCATTTACCAAAATTAGTTGCTACACGTCCTCTTATACATTATTTGTGGTACGTTTCATCAGCAACAAATCAGTTATGATGTACAACACTTTTACATGATCAAAGTACCTCGTTTTGATTTTATCATAATATAACTCGTATATGAGCAGCTTCGATAATTTCAGCACGATCCTATCCACACAGATTGGTTTTGTCAGTTTGAATTTCGATGATTTGTCTTTATTGTGAACGGCAACATGTCCACCTCCGACGATTTTCTGGACTAAAATTCCAGAGCCGTAATGACATTTCGAAGTCAGTCTTGCTCATTACGATCGACTCGATTTCATTAGCACAAATTCTATATGGTTTATCCAAACACGACATTGATCATCAGCTTAAAATTGTCCTTTCAATTCGTTGGTGGCCTCCTCTTTATTTATCTGAACGTACAGAACCATCCACGCCTGCCGACGAAATCCACAACCTCAGTGGATCCTGCTCGCACGCCTGCCCAATCTCAAATAGAACTGCATGTTTCTCACGTGCTGTAATAGTTATGCTTGGACCGAAGATTTGGTTAAAGTTTGGTGCCTTTTGGTGTATTTCCCGACAGACACATCCAATATCGCGTATTGATAAGTGAACAACAACCACGAAGCGAGCATCAGCAACTCTTACGGGACCAGCAGATAATAATTGTATGCTCGAATAAATGCTCTGGATATTACAGATCCACTTCAAATATGTATACATTTTTACCGTACAATCAATGATCGCAGACATTTCTTTGCAGATCAATGTGTATAGGATTGGTCCAGTGAAATCCGCCAACAGGAAGTAGCGGCATCTGGTCCATCCATTCAGAGTATTGGTATCTAACGTGGTTATACCCGGACACGTTGGGGTTGTTAACAAGAAAATATCTATGACTCAACATGGATACTCCACCACGAAGTGATCGCTCGATACATATAACATAACAAATGTTATTATGAAATTCCAGATCGATTTTCGACTTGTACATCTGTGCATGCCAGCCCATAATCGGTAAACAAAAGTAATGCGTAACATCAAGCTTCACGTACATTGCGGTAGCAGGTATTTGCCTGAAGTACAACAGCGAGCAACAAGACATCCGTGCGCAGATACATCGAATGGCAAACTTATGCTCACGAAAACTTTATCCATTTCATGGTTACGATGAGCTATACTTTCCAGATATTGTATGTATTAATTATCATCGTATTTCCATAATTCATGTCCGGACAATGCAACTCGAATACCAGTAATGATCAAATAATGAATAAAATTATGTAATAAATAGAGCATTTCCTGAAACGTTCTCTTGATCATATCATGTTTAAATAAACCTGTGAAATGTGTGTAAGGAACGTATAAAAAATGTTATTAATTACTCTCCCTCTCTCTCTCTCTCTCTCTCTCTCTCTCTCTCTCTCTCTCTCTCTCTCTCTCTCTCTTCTCTCTCTCTCTCTCTCTCTCTCTCTCTCTCTCTCTCTCTCTCTCTCTCTCTCTCTCTCTCTCTTAGGGAAGAGGGACACATAAACAGATTTTCAAAGCGAGCTAGAAAAAAAAGCATTATTCATGTTCCTGTCAAACATCTTTTAGAATAAGTGATTGAATCCATGACGTTTACATTAAATCTTGTGTCATGCAATCGGTTGTCATGACGACATTACAAGCACCTTGTTTTATCATATAGTACAATTTCAGTTATCTCCTTAAATAAACAGTATGTATATGTATAATATATATATATATATATATATATATATATATATATATATATATATATATATATACATATACATATATACATATATATATACATATATACATACATATATATATATATATATATATATATATTATATACATATATTATATATTATATATATATATATATATATATATATATATATATATATATATATATATATATATATATATATATATATATATATATATATATGTTTGTGTGTGTGTGTGTGTGTGTGTGTAAAATCCACATATATGCCAGTGGTTGTTATGTTATGTCCCTTTGTTGTGTGTCTTCATGCCTGCTATCTATTCAAATTGTAATTTATTAAAGAAGTAAAGCAATATATCATAAATTGCTTTGAAAGTAAGATTTATTTGAAATTGATATTTGTATCCTATCTAAGCAGATTGATTACACATTAAACAACAATTGCTTAAATAAATTAATACTGGCCGCCATGTATAGCCTATATTGTGCTGAAAAATGGCGTTAAACCATAAAAAACAAAAAACAAAACAATTGCTTAAATAAATTAAATCTAGTGCACATGCAAAACCCAGCAACAATAATCAAATAAAGCAATCAACAACAATACAAACATACTACAAAACCACTTCAAAAGGAATATATTTGTTTCGCATGAACCTGGGAACTTATCGATGAACTCGTTTGTAACTATTATAGTGCTTAGATAAATGGAATACACATAAGCTGATCATACATCAATGGCACCATGGACCTGTAATGATCATATTAACAAATTCACAATTACCATTCTATGAAGCAACTTACATTGATGGTCTTGGTAATGTTGTTCAAAGGTTATTTGCAACAATTAAAACGCTACTGGTGCTATGGGTAATATTGAATGGAAATCGTTTTCGTCAGCTAAGGATAGACTAGCACGATTAATAAGACGAACCCCACCTTTAGCAAAATTACCATCTACCGAAATTATGACAGCGAATGTCAGTACAGTAATAAATAAAGCCGCAGATAAAAAAAAAACTAGCAGTCTTTATGAATCAAGAAGCAGAACAAAATATAGATATAAGCTTTAGCGGAGGTAGACTTCGTAGTCGACCTTGATTTAAATCGAAAAATATATACAAAAATGTTTAAACGTATATCTGACCGAGCATTCAACATAGACTCACCGAATCGAATCGATTTAAAAAGATTTTGATGTTATTAAAACGATAATTGGCTTAACAAGATATTTTGATGATTATACCAGATCGGAAGGTCCGACAATTATGTTTCACAAAGATGGCTCGAATTATCCTGAAGACAGGCAATATGTTTTGAGCCGATCAAAAGACCGTGCTGATATTATTGTGGAGGATATAATTTATTAATGTAAATTCCGATTACAATATAGGATTTAGAACACGTAAATTTATGTTGTCAGGTAATCATAGATATTGTTCATGTGCAATTCCACTATCTCACCTTTTCGGTCTTTGTAGAGATGTTAGTATGGTTATTTTCGGAGCCAAGCATACATTTTTACTCATACGAAAAAGTGATGATGATGTTATATGGCGACATGGAGCCAGTGCTGGTAAAGTAGTATTATCAAAACTCTCATTGTGGATGCCAGTAATGACCACATCAATCACTGAAGAAAATCAATTATTATCATTTATGGATACAGGTGGTAAGTCCTTACTATCATGGCTAACAACATATAGCATTCAGAGTAATATTAACCTTGTATTTACATGGCATGTAGCATCAGAACAAGGTGTTTCTGCACCACGACATATATTTATTCCGCTACAATATTATAAACGATTAAATTCGCTAACATGCAGGAATATGATATTTGACAAACTCGGTGTTACTGAGATTTAGTTAAGAATCAATGGCCAACAAAACCTATATTTTACCTAATTTTGGACAAAACCAAGAATCACGTGCATATCATCGTTTGACGACATTTATGGGACATGATCAGAATATATATATATATATATATATATATATATATATATATATATATATATATATATATATATATATATATACATATATTTACAACATATTATCCGTTTTATTAATTTTCGTTGGAACATCTTGATTTAGCACGACAAACTGTCCTTGATATACATTTCCTAGCTTGCGTGTCTCTTTCGGTTGCGTCAGCCCCCTTATTCCTAATTACAGCTCAATCGCTGTTATACTCAGTGATAAATCGATGCTATTTGAAGCTGCTGGTTGATGAATGAGTCTATGATGCACCAGTATTTACCTTTTAACACAATTAGATCGCTCGCAATAGTATAAATGTCAAATCATCATGTAAATGTTGCTCTCAGACTTCGGGTCAGATTAAAAACTACAAACCGCGTCAGTGACAAAATCCGGAGCCACAATAACGCTAAAACACAGTCAGATTACAGGTGGTCAGAATAAACTGTCACTGCCATAACGGCAGCGTACAAAAATTGAATGATGCTAAACATGATAAAACCTAAATCCGACTTGCTAAATCCGCAGTTGCTATTTCAGACATAACCAAATTAGGTGGTATATTTCCAGTCCTCGTGGCAATACCATTATTAATCGCAGCCGCGGATCCTGCCTGACGTTAGATGCGGTCGGGATAGCGGCATTATTGGCATAAAAAAGAAGACAAACGTAAAAGGATATAAAAAAGAGAAAAGGTCTAAGGCTACCCGGGACTCCACACTCATCGTACATAAAAAGGTCTAAGGCTGCCATTGACGGTTTAAAAACATCAATGTCAAACTTTGATTTAATCGATGCTGCTAAAACATTTTGTTAAAAGCTTTAGAGATTTATGTAATCGAGAAAAGTTACCTTAGAGACCAAAGAGCTCTGAAACCGGTAACAGCACTGGCAGGTACTCACTGGACCGCATACGCGAAGTGTTTATTTCGATTCGTACTGGTTAGTCCCGCCAAAAAAGTTTGTAAGATATGTCAGTGCAGCAAATACTCTAATTTGATATTCAACATAACCGACACAGACAATAACTGACCCACCCATTTGCAGTCGCGAAGCGATTGCATGTACCCAAGTCTGTATCAAAATCAACCAAACCAACCCCATAAAGTTCTACACGAATACACGAGTAATCGTTATTGTTTTAAACAGATTTTATAGTACAACGGTAGATATTTAAGGAAGGTCTTTCTAGAAACAAAATGCACAGAGGAGATTTTTTAAAAAATCATTAACGATGAAATATACGAATTACTAAATCTTGAAAATGTAGATTCAAACAAAATGGTTTATTTCAGGATAAACAAGGCAAATAATATTAAAAACGAGTCAGGACTTCCATTTCAGGATCTTATCGTTAGAATTGATGCAGTAACCCAAAAAACTATATCTCTGTTTGATAATAACGGAAAAATGAAACCCGGTGCTCTTATGTCAACCATATCGGATAATATTCCCACGGGAGTACACAAATCTGGTGATGTAATACCAGGCGAAAGAATAATAAAATAATTGGAGATCCAGTATCCGACAAGGACGCGGCAAAAATGAATTATGTAGACGTGAACTATAGCACAATAGACAATTAATTATCAAAGTTGCGAGCCGAGTATGACGTTCAAGTAAGCTCTTTGCAAATATTATTATAAACTTAATACAAATTGAGAAAATCACAAGTAATTTCTTTGATACTCCGTTGAACGTTGTCACGAAATCTTCTGATATCAAGACGAACATTAACACTATTAAACGAACGCAGGATAATATTATTAGTGATTTTTCTGATATCACTGAAAGGCTTGATAAGTATAAAATACCGCATAAACAAAATATCAATACCGTATATTCGATACAGTGGCACCGTTAACAATAGCACCGTTCAAGTATCTGTTCGAGTTATATACAGATTAACGGTAATTTCACTTATACAGTTCAGTGTACCATCAAGTATATCCACAGGTATTACTAATGTCAGTGCAATAATAGAAAATTGATCCACTGAAACATTTAGAATAGCACACAGCAGTTACAATTTAGTATCAGCGTCACTCATGTGGTATGCATAATTGTAATTAATTTAAGCTCATAATAGAATGAGCTCTACAATCAACGGGCAACATTACAAATGCAATCAAGTACGTGAATTAGAAACTAAACTAGAAAATATCATTGACATATACACGGTATAAACAATCGCAGACGTGTAGTCGTCATTGATATAATTGTATATTCGGTGTAAGCTGTTTTTACTGGAACACGTGTATTGCTATAAGCAATAACACCATCAATTTTGATCACACCAGTAGTAGTCACAACTTGTGTTTCAGCTGCAACAACTATTTTGTGTATTCTTAATCTAATTGCACAAAACAGATCCACGTGCAGCCAGACTAAACTACACGAGTATATACTATAGTTAAATCCAGTGGCTCAAGCATATTCCAAATTATCCTAGCCGATATCATCGGGCCTTAACGACGGAATACTATCAGACATAGATTTAATAGAAATGAGTAAGATTTACGACGAGGCAACGACTTCTGATTTAGATAATAATAATAATAATAATAATAATAATAATAATAATAATAATAATAATAATAATAATAATAATGTCCCAAAAATTACTGAAACAGATCATAATTAATACAAATCTACCAAAGACAACAATTATATAAAAATTACCACTAACCCTGAATTTAGCGTACACGTTCCAACTGCTATTCCAGCAAAAGAAAGCGCACTAGCACAATTACGAGTATACTACAGTTGGCTAAATATCCGGTCAAAATCATTCAGGGGTCTACAGTCAAATAATTCAATGGTATTTGCAAATAAAACTAAACCAGATGGAACACCAGGCTTGTTCATTGTAGGAACACCGAAAGGTTCTAATCAAAACGAACAGATAAATGCTGAATTTCAGCGCAGTATTAAATCTATTACAGGAAAAGAAAAGAAAATAGCTATAACCTGTTTATGAGGGATCGACAGAACCAACCCTGGATAAGTTTATCACAGATGTGAAAACATTTTTAACGCAACCAGAGTATAGGAAAACGATTTGAAAAATGAGAACAAAAAATATATTAATGGTTTTAGTAAAGGAATTTCAACCGAGCTTAAACGATAATTTGATAGATTACACAATGTATTTGTTAGTAGTACAAGATATTATTCAGATGAATGAAAGCAACAAATTATTTAAACAATCCATCATTTAAATCAGATTATAGATGATATCGATTACATTAATCGGCAAATTCGTAATAATGTAATAAGATTTAAAGGTTATGATTTGGGACGATCAGTATTTGAATTTCGTGATCACTATGAAATAACCGGAGCAGATTTAGCAGCATTTGTAATATCATCACTTGCAACCGATGAACTAAAGAAAACACTCAGCGATCTTATCAACCAAAACGTTCAGTAAAATGTCACCACCGGAAACTGTTCAAAAATACAACAATGATCCATATGGTGATGGGAGACACATATCACCGTGAATCGTTAATATAACCTCTGTGATCGCAAACATTGAGGTTGAAACTAGTATCATTAATGTCGATAATAGTTCTGGTCCACGAACTCATTGGGATGCATACGCAATTGATCTTTTTCTTTTGAATCGTATAGACTTCATCCGCCGAGGTATTTTATGTTATATAAATAAGTTCATTTCAATCTGTTATTCAACATTACCAACACAAAAATAACTTATCCGCCAATATGTGGCCGTGAAGCAATTGCTGTACTCGACACTGTATCAAAATCAACCACACCACCTCATAAAGTATTGCATGATTATACATGTAACCGCGTTTGTTTTAAATAGATCCTAAACATACAATGGTAGATATTTACGGAAGATCTTCCTCTAAACAAAAGTATAACAGACGGAATATCACAAGAAAATATAAATAAAATAATTAGTGATGAAATTTCAGAATTTTTAAATTTTGCAAATGGAGATCAAAGCGAAGTGGTTGTATGTCAAGATAAGCAAGTTAAATAAGAAACGAATAATCTCTCATTAAAAGATAGCATCGGCAGAATAAGTGGAGTAATTAGACATAGCATAGCTGTGTTTTATATAATGACCTGATGTCTAACTATAACCAATAAAAAAACAATACTGGTCTTGGAGAACTAGAATCAAACGATGACGCTGCAACAAAGAAATATGTCGACGAGAAAACACCCCAATGACGGACTCGTTAACACCAACCAAACAGGAATGACTTTATTGAGAACTGATTTTTCCAATCATGTACAAATGTTTGTGAAGTTTCGAAGAACATTAAAAGAAACATTAAAGATTCTTTTGGGAAATCCAGCTGACGTTGATAGTATGATCTCTGACATAAAAAGAGATCACCGATAGATTACTGTAGCGTCTGAAAAAGTATTATGGTCGCCACCTAATACATTTATTACACATCGAGCTGAAATTATCGGTATATACAGGTTGTCCGTACTAAGTGTTACAGTATTTACAATCTACTACAATAGTACGGCGTTATTCTTGAACAAAATCTTAGGATTTATGTTAGTGATGTTGGAACAAAACGACGACGGAACATTTGAAGTGGATCCTGAAAGGAAAAAAAAACACGGCTTGATATATATGCAGTTGTCGTTGAGATACTTGTATATTCGGTGTCTTGTGTTATCGCAGGAAACCGGTTTATTGCTATCAATATTAACACTCTCTCTCTCGAGTGATTGCATCAGTAGTTGTAACAATTTGTGTTTCTTCTGCAACAACAATGGCAAGTATTCTTAATACCATTGCAAACAAGTATCTACGTGCAGCGAATATAAATTACAGAGTATATAAAGCTGCATACAGCGACTCTAGCATACTCTGATTTATCTTCATTGATATCATCAAAGTGGTGGAAAATTAACAGATATTCAGTTTACAAAAATAATCAAGATTTAAAACGGAGCAATGACTGTATGTTTCTAAAATAATAATAATAATAATAATAATAATAATAATAATAATAATAATAATAATAATAATAATAATGTCCTCATAGCAAGAATCACTGCAACGGATCTTCGTTAAAACAACTCCGTAATAAAACAACGATGACATGAGGAAGCACAACCATTCCTGAATCTAGCGTCAACTTTCCAACTACATTTCCAGTAACACAAATCTACTTGCACAATTACAAGTATATCATAGTTTTCCCAATATTAGATCAAAATCATTTATTGGGTTGCAGGCGAATCATACTTTAGTATTTGCAAACAAAACAAACCAGATTGAAACCCCGATTGCCAAGTATTATCTATTCTAATTGGCAGTTATCAAATCGAACAAATCAACTATGAATTTCAGCGCATAATTAAATATATTACAGGAAAAGTATTAAAAAATAGATAATAACAGTTTAAGAACCAACAGTATCATGCACGATAGAAATAAGCTAGCTAGATTATGTTGCATATATTTATCAGTCATCAATCAGATCTGTTTTAGGATAGACAGAACTTCCACCGTTTATCATGGACCACAAGAACCAAAGTTAAATGAATGATCGAATAGAATGCCAGTGTAGGGTACAGTGTAGTGAGGAGGTGTGCTCCAATCGTGGTACTCTAAAGACGATCCGATCAGCTGTGTTCTGAACATTTTGAAGATTCTCGAATACAAAGTGAGACGAACCAGACAAAATTGAGTTACAATAGTCCAGTCTTGCGAATGGAGCTGATGCCTCTCAGCTCAAGATATGCAGCCATGCAAATGTTCAAGACATGTTGTTGCAATGTGAGAGTACTATCTAGAGTAACACCTACGTTTTGCACTGACTGTTTGATTTATTGTTGATGTTATGTTACTGATATTTATTGTTTGAGGTTGTTGTTGTTGTTGTTTTAGGGTTTAACGAAATTGTTCTGCACACGATAGACCATACATGGCGGCCAGTATTATTGGTGGAGGAAGAACTCGGGAAAACTCCCGGAAAGAACCACCGATCCTCACCTACTCTGACATTGAAGTCGTCGTGGAAGAATACTGGTTCTTGTTTGGGGCGTCCTTTGATCTTTTAGACTAGCTGTACATATAACTGATCCTTTCTGTCTTCTGAAGACGTCAGGGCAGGGGCGTAGACACTGATAATGTTCACAGGACCTGCAGCAGTGATGAAGCGAATGGACAAAAGACGCTCAGTGCCCCATGTGGGATGTTTAACCAAGGCCACGAGATTGATTCTGATGACGAATCCCGCTCCGTACTGACGGGGCTCCTCAGGTTCCCGACCCTTCCAGAAGAAGGTGTAATTTTCCTCTCTGAGGGAGCCACCAGAAGCGAGCCTTGTTTCATGGAGGGCATCTATGCTGATATTTAGTCTGGTGAGTTCTCTAGCGATCAAGATCGTCGGCCTGGTGTCGTTCACTTCCCTGAGGTCATTGGAGATGCCTGTGCACATCGTGCGCACATTCCACCTTGCGAATCAAGGAGCTGGATTCTTTTTTATTGGTTTCTTATTTCCTTTGTCTGGTGGGGAATTTCCGTCTGCTTGTCATCCTAAGCAATACACTGAGCTTAATACACCGATTGAAGCAGGCAGACGATGGCGGGACAACACCTTATTGACCGGGGGCTCCCTGGCTTGAGGCGGGCGGTAGTTGGTCAGTGGGACACGTTGATCCCTCCCACCGTCAATGCTGATCCGTTGCACACCTTTCCTCCGACAATTAGGGTTATAAACCCATGAACTGTCAGCTTCGGTGTTGTTTCCTCGCTTAGTAGCGAGACTGGAGTGACCTATCCAGGGTGCAAGCCTTGATGTGGATCATGCACATCCTGCGATTCCCAGACGTCAGGATTGCCCTCTCGTCCTTGCTGGTGGAGTCCAAAGGAATGCTGAGCATGACATTTGGCATTAGTGTGGATGCAGGAGCTGGCGAAAGGAAGTCGACACCCAGCCACCTTGAGGTCTCCATTCCGGAATTTCTGTCTGGGTTTGCACCCGTAGCTTTTCCTTCTCCCGAAGATATTCACAAGGCAGTGGAGCCATAATCCAATGGATGGCACTTGGTGGGTTTTGAATCAGTTTTTTTCTCCTAGGGCAATTGTCTGAACAAGTCCAACGAGCGTCATCTGCTCCGGTTTGGAGTCAGAGTTTACCTTTTCTTAAACTAGTTGCCTGCCAAGGCTAACGAGACCAGCCTGCCCACCCAGTTATTCGCTTTAATAATGCTGAAATATTATCGAGGTATTAGAAAAAAAATAATTTTTCAATCTCGATATTTTTGTGACTGGGGAAAAGTCAAGAATTGAATAAATTATATAAGAAACAGGATGTTCCCCAAACAACGATAAAAGTCTCAGAATGATACAATAATTATTATATCTTGATATTTCCACCAACGTGAGCGTGCCATATATTTTTTGGATGTAGAAACTACCGGATTTATATATATTATTTAGGAAACCAATAGCTGCCACAAATAACTGTATAAGTCTCAGAACTGATCAATAACTATTCTATCTAACATATTTTGTGATTGGCGATTAGTCCGGAATTACATATATAAGAAACCAGACGTTTCCCCAGTCACGATATAAGCTTCAGAATATCAACATAAAAAATAGCTAGTAATATAATAGGATGAAGTCACAAGCGGGATAAATATACTTAACAATACCCGAGAGTTATTTCTCTTCAATAATACTGAAAAGTTATTTTTTTTTACATTTTCTCGAATACTTCGATATGTTTACATTATCTTCGAAATACTGTATTGAAATATTTACCAGCTGCAGTCATTATTAAAATATTTGTTCTTCACCTGTCTCTTTATTTATAGATTTAACCGCCCTTTTCAAATTATTGTACATCTACAAGTATTTGCACTTACATATTTTGAGGGGCCCCGAGTAGCCGAATGGTCTAAAGCTCTGTCCGTTACGGATCACTGCCATCTCACCTCTGTCGGCGTCGGTTCCAGTCTCGGATTCGGCCAATGTGGGTATGTGATAAAGCTTTCCAGTAGCTTCTCGTGGGTCGGTGGTTCTTTTCGAGGTTTTCCGGGTTCTTCATCCATCTTGCGTCGAAATATGTCGATGATACAATTAATGAGTAATTGTTTTACAGTTGCATCAATCGCAGCTCATTTTGCTAAAGGACAGCATTGGTGGAAACCAACTCGATTTCATTTTCTCAATGATATAATATCGAGTTGTGTAGCATATGGGCACGGTATATTATGGAATAGTAAATACCATCATAGAGATGTTGTCTCGATTGATATGGCTGCATGTTATCCCTGAAGTTTTCTTGGATTGAAAGAGTGTTCTGTATATTTTAAAAGATATGGACATCCAACACCCGAGATGACCAGAGTATCGATAAATGGACCATTACCCGACTTTGACTTGACTGGATTCGCTTGTATCGAGTCAGTTAAGTTTGCCAAAAGTCCTCATTCAATTTGTTTGGCAAACACGTTTTTGAAAGAATCGTTTAGTCAGCTTCTTTGGGTATAATATTGGAAAGAATGCAATGTTATATTATAAATGGTTATATTACACATGTTATATCCGTAAAAATGGCAGCATTTCTTACAATAGTAAACAAAAAAAGTAAAGCTGGTCCTTATATGATTCCAAGTCAACTGTAGACAGATAACACTGATAGATATTAAAATGACTACTAGTAAAATACATTTAAAACTAAATCTTTCAAGTAAAATGTTACGGTCATTCCAAAGTGTTAACACATTTGCAATAAGAGTGTCGGAATTAAATTTCATCATAATTTCTTTGCTGTTCCGCAAAAGAGCAGTCAATGGCATCCTGTTTGTTGAGAACGCATAACTATGTACATTATAAATCATGCAGACATCCTCATAACACAATTAATAAATTATCCAATTATTCTTCACCATTATTAAATATTAAAATTTGTTTTCAGTGTTAAAGAAGAAACTCTCACCATTGCTGGTGTCTTTTGTTGATACCCTTCAACTCTCACCAGCATGTTTGCTGGTTTGAGTTTTGAGTACCACCCTTGTTTTCCGAAAAATGTTTGTTTCGGTGTAGTGTTTCCCGGTCTACCCATATATTTTATGTTGTTGTATATTTTGTTTAACATTGATGATTAGGAAATAATTTATTTTTTCAGGTTTATTCTTTGTTTTTATTGGTCATTATTCTTAGTTTTATTACTCAAAAAGATTTTCCGAATGGTGCTCACTACCCTCTACCAGTGCCGGTTTTGGGTATTTCCCATACCTTGGTGCTTCGGTGTGTCATGGTTTAGCTTTCAGTCAATCTGTTAATAAGGATTGTACATTCCCTCCCTGAGAATTATTTAAATTCCAGGGCTGATATCGTTTCCTTTGTTCCCTATTGAGGTTTCGCGATGTGACTTTGCCAGAGTCAGGTTTTTCCATTTTGTATATGCTATATTGTGTATTGTTTTGTGTTCTTGTATTGGTCAGCATGAAATTATATTTTTAATAGTTGTTTCCTTATTTTCCTAGTGTAGTTTTGTATAAAAAAGTCCAAAAGATATAGTCTGTGTTTTGAACTAGAGTCTTTCGTTATGCATGATTGTGATGGTGTGGTTGCGTGTTTGTTTAGGGGTTTTTTCTTTGCGGGGGGGGGGGGGAAGTATGGGCTAGAGGTATAGTTCGGACATTAAGTTTTGTATTTGTAAGGACCTTAGCCCTTTCTTGTTGCTGAGCCTTTTGTTTGCTCCTTAGCGCACTGGATCGGAGAGCCCTTTGCTAAGATAGAAGAAATTATAATAGGTGTAGGTTGCATTTGAATACATTATGTAAAATATAGGCGTGCTTTACAATTTAATATGTAGAGGGCTTTAATAGAAATTCCAGTACGTTAAATTATTTGGCAGAAAAGGAGTTGTAACTTTGTTTCTTTACTCAAAGGAGTTTTAAATATTTTCCACTTTTGTCCTATTATTAGAGAGTTATGGTGACTCTGTACATTCTATTGATCAATTTGGTATGTTATTATTAATTTTCTAGTCGTGGAAAATTGTCGTAAGCTTCCGTCAGTTGGTCCCCTGTTTTATTTTGTTTTGTTGACCCTTTTCATTTGTTTGGGCTGCCATTCTGTGGGTGGGTATGTTATGGTAAATGTTTGCGTCGAGAAGTATGTCTAGTGTCGGTCAAACTGTGTCACGTGGTTTCTTTCAAGGTAAAGGGATTAATGGGTAAAGTGTAGAATAAAATGTAGTATTATAAGTTGTTTGGCTGGCGTTATATGAGCCAGCCTGTGTGTGTTTTTAAACTATATTTTTTTGGGGGGAGGGGTGCTACTTTTTGCTGTTACTGGTGCCTTAGATCCACGTTTTAAAGTGTTACCGTTCCTCAGCGATGCACGAATTAATGAAATCTTGACCAAACATTTGCAGAATACATCAGAAGTCATTATTAGAGTGACGGCGGAATATGTCACTGATCACTCACCGGTGGTTGATAGTGGACGGGCAGAACTGTCACTTTAACCACAGCTAACCGAGCAGTTATGTGTGTCTGCCAATTTTTCTGGTAAGGATGCTCAACCAGTTTGCATAAGGTTCAAACCAGACATTCGTCAGAGTGATATCATATGTAAAGGTTCCAACTGTTCTTGCTTCCAAGAACTTTTTGGTCATGTATACGTAACTGGCGTAGAGACTTCAAAAACTGTCCCCATTCTATGCTGGTATAAATTGTAAGTGGGTTTGACATCATATGTCTCCATGTGAATAGCAACGAATTATATGCATCATTAACAGAAAATAGGAACACAAATAAAAACTTCTTTCACAGATGTAAAAAAGGAAGCATAATTATATTAGTAAAATTATGAATATTAATCCAGTAAGACTGCAAAACATGAATATTATTAAATATTCCATAAACTTGAAAGTTCATGATCATTCATTGGGAACGATCTCTAATGTGTGTTATAATCTTTAGGTAATTTTTTTTTAAATTGGCGTCTTGCTATATCTGCAAGCAATTAATGATCAAGGTTGTCTTATGTAAGTCTTTTTGTTCAAAATGTTCAATAAGATTAGGTTTTTAGTGCCTTTGTTATACACTCAACATCTCAACATCAGTTGGATATTTTCAGTTTAGTTTTTTTGAGCTGAAATGGTTGGTAAAATTCTTAGCTGAGATAACATTAACCAATCAATAACGGGTCGATGAGTTCAAAAACACATTGTGAACTGGCAAGAAATACAGCCATAGCAAACTTGAGAGTTTCGAAAATTTGGGGAGAGTTGCATATTACACTTGCCAGGGATCTCCAAGAAAATACTCGGTATGCAAGTTTTGTTTTGGTAAAGTGGTACTTTATTTTGATTCATTCTAAGTCAGCAAGTATCAGCTAACATAATAGCAGACAGAGAGATTAAGGCACTTGTTAATCGATTGTCAGTGCCTCGTTGTTTTATTATGAAATGATTAATTACACATGCTTTTGTTTGAACACATTGTTTTGGTAAGCATCATGCAGCAAGCATTTAATCCATAGTATTATAATACTCCTATTATGTTTTGGAATACTTGCATTTTATCCGATACCATATTTAGAAAAATAGTGCCACTATTGTGTGCAAACTCCCATGTAAGCTGTCATAAAACATTGTCTTTTTGTGTCCAGTACAGATCTGTTTTCATGTTTTACTTGATTATCACATATACGTTTCCAATGGCAACTTTGTTTAATGTCTTGGTGTCTAGGATGAACCTTATTCTTATGTGGCAGATCGACAGAAAGGTGTTAATAGATCTTGTTTTGATAAACATAACATCATGTCAAAGTAGGACTGCAAGATTCATAGAATAAATTGCAGAACATTTAAATTGACCAAAGAATGAGAAAAAGATTGGAAAATTATTAGTTTATGCACTGTCTAGTGGTTAGAGTGTTCTTCTCGGCTGCAGGATCCTACAGGTCCAAACCAACTGAGTCATGCCAAAGACATACGGATGGCACTAACAGCTGCTTTGCTAGGCGTTCAGCATTAAGACAGAGGTTAGTGTTAGGACTGGTCTGCTTGTTCATAGCATAATGTTACATGGCAGGACATCATGTTACACGTCTGCAGCATGATGTTTCAGTGCTAGACATCACTATAAACTGCCTCTCTCTCTCTCTCTCTCTCTCTCTCTCTCTCTCTCTCTCTCTCAAACACACTCACACACACACACGAACACACAGGAGTATCCTCGTTTCATCCATAATGGCAGAATCGTTTGAGTAAGGTTTATTATAAAATACCCGTATCAAGACAAGTTGCTGTGTCATTTGTTTCTTCTTCCAATGTTTTGAAACATTTATTGATTTGAAATTGAATATTGCTAATTAAATACACAAATTTAAAGAATGTAAGGGTAATGCTATATAAAATTGTCATAATTAATTAATGAGAGAAAAAACAATCATCACTGTTCTAATTTAACTTCATTAGTTTGCGTAATAGTAATTATTTAACAATGAATGAGCATTAACAATCGGATTGACATGTATACCGGCAACCCAAAAATGCATGCATAATCTTCTGAACTATTGCAAGGACAAAATTATTGCGATTTTTCTATATCGTAGGGACTCAATTTTTTTTCAGTGTAGTACTGAACCTTTAAAATTCTATGATGAAGCCTAACTTGCTGACATGCATGTATTTCCCATATGTTTTCCCATTGTACGGCTGTTTGTGTACATTCCAGCTTCAATTATTTGGCCATATCTTTGATGTCATAGTACCAACCATTCCAATTATATGGATCAGTTAAATGCTAAGTGTTGCACTTGTGTGTTGCTAGTGTTATACTAAGAGGCAAAGAGGGTAAAACACTGGAGTTTAGAAAGGAAGCAAATTACGCTTGTATATGCTTCATTGCAGATGTGTGCATTTTTCTGTGACGTTTAAGGTTAAATCCATGCGAGTAAGACTATCTCTTACAAAGTGATACGGACAGTTAGTGACAAAAACGTAATGTGATCTCATAAGGCTGAGAATTTAATCACCGTGTGTAATAAAAAAATGATCATTACCTTTGTATTTCCTTTTAATCGTTTCTGGAGTGAGGAACCTGCTTACGCAAATATTGTGGAGACTCAGACCTTAAGGATTATGGATGAGTTTTCTTTTGTCCGTATGCACTTATGTTTAGAGACCAATACCTTAATGATAACTGCAAAGTTTTCCATTCCATTTAAGCATCTTTGGTAGGAGACCAATGACTTACATATAATGGAAGTTTAAATAATTCATACACACGTAAGGTTCGGGATCTGAATGAAGTTCTGGTTTATATACATTCTGATTCAACAACTAAATGCAGTACATTTTAATGGATGAATTGACAATCTGAATGCTCATATGTAATGATTGAGTAAGTGGCCATGCAGAAATACTGTGAAATGAAGCATGCTTAGAGTTTTCTATGACGTGGTTGCCTTCGTTAATATCATCAGAGTCTTCTATGACATGTTTATCTCCATTTCGATAATCAGTCTTCTTTGATAACTGTGCCTCCATTTCTATGATTAAAGTCTGCTATTACTGGATCTATCATGGGAGTCCTCTACGACAGGTTTACCTCCATTTTTATCATGAGAGTCGTCTATGACAGGTTCGGCTCCATTTCTATCATTGGCTATATAAGTTAAATAATCTATGTGACCGTTTGAAACAAAGAACATTACATCCACGCTGCTATTATATTCATCGTGTACCGATAGGCCGAGTATTAATGGGCCGCGTACATTATTAGCGTTTTGGAATAGCCCGAGTTCGTTATGGGCCGAGAAAGTTACTTGCCTCGATATGATACCGGCGGCGTAATCCCAGAATCTTGGTTGCTAACGTGATAAGGATAAATTATTTTGTAACTATTTTTCAATAACAAAAACTGTTTGCTTTTCATTACTATGACTCAGGAAGAGTTCCATTCGGAATCCGAAAAAAGTAATCGTCGTTTACACAAAGTAAAACAAGTAATAGTAAAAGGTACGAAACAACAAAGCTGCTTAAAATGAAAAAAATAATTTACCTTTAATACAAGGAGCAAGAAGTAAAAAGCAGTTTCGACATTGCAATTTAAATCCCAAATAATTGTAAAATTACAGATAAATTTCATCATGATTACAGCTCTTATTAAACTTTAATACAAATCCAATATAAATCTCATGCTAAAAGCCCTGATGCACCAGTAGAAGCTCGTTTAGTGATGATGTGCCAACATTTTTTTGCTGAATCACTCTAATACAATCTAAGAATAAATTCCTGTTTGAAATTTCACTATAATTCAAGTCTACATTTCCAAATATGTTACTTTTTTACCACTTTGTAATTTCAGAGAAAATTCACTTGAATTAAATAATACAAATAAATTATATCCAACCCTAAGGAATTACTGCACACATAAATAATACATATAATTCTGCTAAATTCTTAAAACACGAATAAATAATTTCTAGATAAACAAGATTATATAGTCCTCTCCTTGACCTCTGATCACAATGAGAATTTTCTAAAATGAACTACCCTCTAATAGAAAACAAACTCTGGAAGACTCAACAACCTACATTTATACAACAATGCTATTTAGCGATAAGTTCTTGCAGTATGAAAACAATATGGAACATAATGTAACTATAGACAGAATGCTAGATACATTTGTTGAATACCACCTTCCATTTATATTACTCTTTGATGTCTATTACATGGGTATACTAATGCTGTTAATACTTCATGAAGATATGTTCTGTATTAAAGACGAAACATTTAACATTTGTCTTTCTCTACCCAAGAAAATTGACAATGGCCATTGTTACATTTCCTGTTCTTTTCTCCTTTGCTGTAACTTCGATTTCTGTACCTCCAAACATCATGGAAAAAAGAAAACTTCTCTCCTCCCTTGGCACACTTTTATCTACAATATTAACAATGACCTTTCCAAGCTCTACGCACCCGTCATCTGTGACGTACATTGGGGATTTCTGGGTTGAGGCATATATCGTAAATTCAATGGCACTTCTACTTCCTGAAGTCGGTATGTAAGACTTTTCTGTCGTTGCCACGTTTAATGCCACAGATTGGCCTATTTCAACATACTTATCAAATATGTCTTTGGACATTGGACCATCCTCGGTTTCAATTCGCTTCCTGATGTCATGCTTTTCACTGTCAAACGGGACTGTTTTCATAACGCCGTATGTGTATTTGCAGATACGATGTGAAACAGAAGATGGACTATGGCCAAAAACTACTGCCCCCTTCAAGACCACTAATCCTGCCTCATGCGGTATGATGACTTTGATGTTAGGAAAGCTGCAACGAATGGCATGTTGAAGCATCTTGGACTCAGAAAATCCGCCCACCATCAGAATGCTGGATACGCTGCTCACTATCTTGTCTTTCATCAGCTCCTTCACATGTGATACGGTGCTTTTAGTGGCATTAGAGAAGAGATTCTTCATTACTGGGGCATTTATACGAAGCTTGTCACCTGTCAAGGACACTTCGTTGACATATTTTGTCTGCATAATCGCTGTGCGAAGATCTTCCTCAGATTCATCCTCAAAGATTTCTTTCAAGGAGGACGGCAATCGAACTGTAACTTTATTATCGTTATCCGGAGCAATATCTCGTTTCTTTATCTCAAATTCTCTGAACATGTCCAGATAGTCCTCTTTATTCTCAACCTGGAAGCGGTGAAACACTGGATTTCCAACCAGACTAATTAAAAATTGTCTATAGGCTTCGTCTACTTGAGTTCCTCCCCATGCTCCACCACTGGCTTTATGAAGTTCTTTCAGTTTCCCATCAGATAAAACTTCGTGAACAGTGATATCTATCGTTCCACCTATGTAAGATACATAAATATCATAACTGTCCTGCGTTACATATTTACTTTCTCTTAAAACATATTTATAAGAAATACTTATATGTATTGGTTGTTTTTTTTTTAGAGTATGACAAAACAAAAGCATCTGCTAACCGCAATAAAAAAACAGTTTTAGTTTCGATTGATATTTTCAGATTGTATATGTAATTTAGAGGCAATGGAAAATTAATGACAAAATAACGAAGTGATTAATTAACCTCCAGCATCCAGCACCATGTATACTGAGCCTGGTTTGAAATAAACCATTCCTCCTCCTTCTATCATCTTCTCAACTGGCAGAAGGCGGCAGAAAATGGACGCTGTTTCTGGTTCTAGTGCTATCTTCAGGTTTTCGTTCTTAATCCCGGCCTGTGAAAGACATTTGTTGATGCTTTTTTAGAAAAATGTTAAATCTCTTTATATCTCAGTGTTCGATCTGAGTGACAGGTTTATCAACAGCCTCTTACATTCAAAAGAATTAGTAAACAAATACGTGGAAAAAGCTAGCCTCTGAAGTAGTGAAGAAATACAATCAGCTTTAATATCTAAAGAAAACTGTGTCTGAGTGATTATATAGTTGATATATCTGTTTTCAAGGTCAAACATGCATATTTCAGCAGGCACGAAAGATACTAGTGCAGTATAGTGGTTGATGACATTTTCCTTACAATAAAATGGCTGAAATTTATCATAACTTTGTTTATTTACGACTATTAATGATATGTTATATCGTTATGTTTTTAGATGGGAGGTCGGTGATTCGTTCTACTATGATTGCCATTAGATTGTTATATTATCAGGTCACAATATCAAACTTCAAGCTGATATTTTTAGACTAGTCCCTATTATTATTATCTATATAGAAAAATTAGTTGATCATACTCATTCGAATGATAATATGCTCGATTCGAACATAGCTTTTCCTCCACTTGTAAAAATATATTTTTTCACAGCCGTGCGAAATATGGTCTCGTGTCATTGCACAAACATTTTCAGTCATAAATAAATACCTTAAAGCAATATGTGTAAGTGATAATTAAATTTTTGAAACACACTTCCAAAGTTCGGATCTTATCACATATTTTAGACTAAACGATCCACGTTTGGCGTTAGACGTAAAGGTTGATTATGACGGCAAACAGAAAGCATTATGCAAGATATGTCATACAATAACAAGGCAATCTGACATAAATCCATATAAATTATTGGCACTTAATGCAAGCGTTCAATAGAATGAATATACCATGACCCTAGCACTAAAATATTCAACGACTGTAAATATCTTGATAATAGTTCAAATTGATACGGGTTTGTCAAAGCAACCTCAACTGCACCCTCCCTCATGAATTGTTTGGCGGCATCAGTCCAGATGGCGGGAACGGTCAGAACCCAAGTAATGTCATCTTCTCTGATTTGCCCACTGGATAGTCGATAATTGCTGTTTTTCAGCATGTCCTCTTTCAGGTAACGAATGACAAGTGAGAAGACGGTTTTCGCCGGCAAAGATTTTTGAGTTTCGTCTTCTATATCTATATTTCTATCCAATCCCTGTATAGAAGAGATAATTGAATAGATGATTTCGGAAAAAAAGACTGCAAAATACAAATTTATTTCATGCTAGTGTAGTCAATAAAAATGAATGCTAATCAATACTGCATAATACAATTTTATTTCATGCTAGTGTAATCAATAAAAATGAATGCTTATCAATACATTAAAACTCCTTATGGTCTCTGAGCAATCGGTACTTCTGTAATTCGTGTACAGCAGTGTACTGATTTAAATAAATGTGTGCATATTGATAGTTTCGAACATGGACTCCCAAAAACCAATAACTTGATTGCGCATAATGCCTAATAATTTCAACCCATAAATAGCCTATTGATATGAAGGAAAAGAAGAGAAGAAACAAAAACCAGTTCTCATCGGATTGTAGTTACACGATGCTATTTATTCTGACAATTTCGATAATCCACAAAAAACTTATGTTTAGAAATGACATTTCAGTACAAGAGAATAACGCTTGAGATAATGGTGGAGTGGAAAGTGGTTATATATATATATATATATATATATATATATATATATATATATATATATATATATATATATATATATATATATATATATATATATATATATATCTGTGTGTGTGACTACTTCTAGGTAACTTTTAGCATTATATGTATATATCAAGACACAATACGAAAAGCGTGACATGGATGAATATAAAATAAGCGAATCTAAAATTATAAGTTGTCTTCTAAAAAATGATTATAAAATTATAAAACGTTCTTACATTCGAATGATATCTTCAAAGTAAAAATGGGTAAACTGGTATTCAAGCAAATAGCTATAATTGTACCTTGAAATGAAGTTTGAAGTTCAGCTTTAATTTAAACAAAATAGCCGAAATATGATGTGCGTAGTTTTTTATAAATGGAATGGTTCTATGCATAACTATATTTTTAGTTAATACAATTCCTTAAAATAGTTTCCAAGTAACCGAATAATTTTAAATGCATAATACTGACCCCTTTTTTTGGACTGGTCATACTATTAAATCACGACGTATTAGTGCCAACAATAATCATAATATTAATAATAATAATAATAATAATAATAATAATAATAATAATAATGATATTATTATTATTATTAGTATTATTATTATTAGTATTAGTATTATTAATATTATTATTATTAGTAGTATTTCACCACGATACAGGTAATTAAGTCTTTGACATAGTTCTTTGTCGTTTGTCAACATCGGTTTGCATCATGATAGAGACTATGTTTCCGCTGACTTACTATAACATTTATTTATTTTCTAATAATATGAATATGCTGGACATATTGATGATGAGAAACACCTGATCATATTTATCAACTGACATGTCACTTGATTCAGTCCTATTGTCAAGAACCTAAACTGCATCATCATAATTTTAAGAGCAGCATCAACATTATCATCATCATTATCATCATCATCATCATCATCATCAACATCATTATTATTGACATTATTATTATTACTATTACTATTATTATTATTATTATTATTATTATTATTATTATTATCATTATTATTATTATTATTATTATTATTATTAATTTTATCTGTTGTTGGGAAAATTTTGATTATTTTGTTCTGTTGCAGTAGTTGTTTTTATTGAACGTTGGTGGTGATATTGGTGTGGATGTATGTTACCATATTTTCATGCAGCATCATTTTGAAGCGACGGAAGTAATACCATCTTCTGTGTTCATTGTTGTCATCAGATGCTAACTCACTATACTTGGTTTCAGCTTCATACCCAAAAGAATCCAAAGTTTTCGCATCCGGTTTTATCAATACTGTCGTCGGGGCCTTCATTGATACCAACTGTCCCCCATACCACTGCCTTGCGCCGATCTTCGTTGGATCTGTATCGTATTCGTGTTTGAACGAGAACGCCCAGCCGGAATAAGTAGTTCCGAAATCGATAGCGGCGACTAGAATAGTTTTGGATGCCTATGGATAGATGAAAAGGCAGGTATTTGTTGATGTTTTACTTCCATGTACAAATCGTCTTATTTTTTGTTTCGATTTATAAATATTATTTTATTATAAACTTCATAATATATAAAAGATGTACGTAACTCAAATTCTCGAGTGAATTCAGAATAATTTTATACGACATTATATTTAAAGGCACAAGAAAACAAAACTAATATTTACAAAAGTATTTGTATTTCTTACGGTTTGTATTCTACAAAACGAATTAAAGTATTTACCATTTCTGTTTTTTTATCCTAAGACAATCAACCTGCAAGATAAAGGTACATAAGATTACTTCAAATGGGTATACTATAAAGCAAACATTTCAACAAGGAAGAATAGCAGATACACCAATTCCAAACCAAAATCTTTTGGACATGTAATTTTCTTTTGCGCTGTTCCATCAACAAAAAAAAAATCCAAAAGCAAAGATCATATTGAAATGCACAAATGGCAACAACCTAAACAGCTCCAGGTCCCCATCTCCTCCCCCCTCCCTTCAAAAACCACAAACTCCCACCGACACCTGTTATGACAAAAATAACGAGATGCGATCACTGGTAAATGTTCACAGTGTGGTATAATTTTTTCTAGATTTGTCAGTATAAAAAAGTAGGTGATATTGCCTCCAAATTAACAAAACTTCCTGGAGCTCCATGGGCTAAATATCCAGATGAAAAACACCTTCACGGGTATAATTACTGTGGTCCTTGAACTCGAATCGATATCCGACTTGATAATCAAGATCAGCCAAAATCTGGTGAATATCCAGTAAACGATATCGATAAAGCTTGTCACGCTCACGATTTAGCGTATAAAAGTAAGGATCTTCAGCAACGACATATCGCTGATGTAAAATCAATACACGCATTGCATTCTATTACCGATAAAACATTCAAGTAAATATAAACTATCTGGTTAATAAATTCTGCCATGAAAGGTAAACTAGTATTAGGTGCTAGTAATTAATATTAATATGGAATCGATTTATTATTACCCGAGCGGATACTGGAATGATAACGCCGCGATTAGTTAACTCGCCAACGCGGCAAATGTCAAAAAAGTTACCGCGGTGGATTGGTTATCGCGACAGGCGATATGGCAGATTTATTTACCACCTCCTAAGAAAATTCAATTTGCGTCTTTTGATGTTAGCGTCCCAAATGGAGTTCATTAGGCTGATATCTTATTTCTTCCGCATGATACTGTCAAAACAAACTTACAAGTACGGGTTAACCGTCGTTGATATTGCGAGTAGATACAAAGAAGCAGAGCCGTTATCCACAAAGATTTAAGGTAAAGTAGACTCCGCGTTTAAACGAATTTATTGACGAGGACCTTTGCGGTGGACAAATCTATTGCAGGTTAATCCCGGTAAGAATTTCAAGATGAGGTATCATCAGCGATGAAACAACATAAATCTGCTATCAGACGAGGACATACTGCAATTCATCGCGATCAGACAATTGTCGAGTGGTTCAATCGAACACTTGCAGGGAGGTTCATCGAAGATAAACGTTCACGAGATTGGATTGCAAGATTATCTAGCGTGATAACCGCGCTCAATAATGAAATTACTCGAATGATCAATATGAAACCTGTTATCGCGATTACAAAAAAATATATAAAGAGTGATTTTTCAACGCAGCCAGTATTAGGTACCGTCACAGTGAGATATTTATATGAACCTGGTGAGCTAGAAGGTGGTATAAAAAATAAACCGAACCTATATGGAGTGTAACCGCGCATAATATATCCAGCGTTCTCACGTCTACGGGTAGACCAGCAATCTATAGATTAGATTCAACAGCTCCCCAGCGTGGAATTACACGTGAGTAACTACAGGATATTCGCGACGATACTCAATTACCAATAAATTTAAATCGTGATGAAATTCTCTATATTTTTTGTCACTATGTTTAACCCCGGCAAGTTTTATTTTCTTATCGTGGTATCGTTGATTACATCAATGATATTTTTATTGTTGTCGAATCGACGAAAACTCTTCGGAGTTGATTTATTCGTCTTACTCGGGATACCGATAAGGAAACTAAATTCGACCATTCTATGAAATCATAGATGATCCAAACAATTTTGATCACTGATAGTCAATCCTTGAGATGAATGCATCGTTATTGCGTATCCTAACCTCTATGGAGATTTTTCAACTTGTATTGCATCTCTGACAACAATGATATCAACCAGCGCAATATCATTTAATATGAGTTTTTGTAGTTCTGATGACTCAGGAATATCAACGCTGGTGTTTTGTCGCCTTGTATCAACGGGTCTATAGCACAATGGAACCGGATCCGACGCAAATTTTTCTTCACGTTAATAAAATAATTTCATCTGAAGTAAATCTATGATTTTCTTTCTACTCGCGATTATCAAATCGGTTGGTTTACACGTTTCCAAAAAATCTACAAAGGATGTTTCAGGAATTATTTTACGTGTTATTTTGCATTGAATTATTTTATTTGATCGTAGTCTTATTGACGATTTCAATGTGTGTAATGATTCATCAAGTGGTCGGTGATCAGTGTTGATCTCTTCGTAATAATCTAGTCTTTTTTAGCAAATTTCTGAGGACCAGATAATAATAAACGGTGGTGGTTGACAGTGATCTCCGCATATTATCACAGCGGTATTTTTTTGTTAGCAGCCATTCCATAAATGTTGTTAGTGTAATCAACTATACTGTACATATTGCATCCCACACAATAATCCGAGAAAAATATTTTATTCCCATTCGATTATAAGTCCAAGCGTCGCCTTTCTCTCGAAAGAAACTTTGATACGTACAAGAGTTTACTCCTCGGTTTATCATCTCTCTTGCGAGTCTATACGTGGGTGGTAATACTATCATGTCCGAATCTGCTCTGAATAATTCGATAACTCGAGTTGTTTTACCGTACCCTCCTGGTCCGTTCAAGTGAACATTTTTATTTCTAGCGATTGGATCGTAAAAGGATGGTGACGACGATAAGTATATTATTGTATCTCCACGATAATTATCCTCGATGGAGACATCAGCCGATTCGCAGTATTCATGTAATGTTTCTTGTTTTCATCTCCATGATCCCCATTCGCCCCAGGTTGTAGTAAACTCTTCGACGATCTTCTTATGTTTCCGGTTAAAGTAAAATGAATCTGTCACAACTCTAACCGCGATGTTAGAAAATCTATTCATCATCGATAATAGATTTATTAAAACATAAGCGAGCATCCAAGATCTTGAATGGGCGCACTGCGGTGATTCACCTTCAATTTATTTAATGATGGTTCCTAATTTGTCCATGTTGGTCAAATATGCATTCTTCCGCGATTTAAATATATTGTTTTTCGTTGTATCCTGTATCCGCGATTAAAAAATCCCGTTCACGGTCATCTAAAATCAAAAGAGTACAACGTCGTTTGTTATCGCAAGCTCATCCCTGAGTAAATTTACTAATTATATTTCTACCAAGATCTTTTGCGAATTTTTCGTATTTGACGCAGTTTAATTTTACATCATCGAGAAAATTAAATCGAGTTGGTTTCCATGGATTCTTTTTCCTGGCAAATTGAGTTCTGACGGATGGAACAGTAAAACAATTAGCATTATTCACTCTACAATGCTCGAATATCTCATTGCGAGATTATTCATATAGATTTGGAGTTCTTCTAATCGATATAATACTCCTTTGGGTCTTACAAATTGATAACATCCTTCGTCTTCGACGCTTTAAAATTCATATAATTGTATCAACGATTACCTGAGGAAATTATACGAATCAAAACATTACAAAAAAGGTGGAACTCCGATTGAAATCATCGATCATAATTCCCTATCGTGGCTTAATTTCGCAAGGATATTTGCTCGAGATCGAGAAGTAAAATATTATTCCGGGGATATGTTTGATTATATTTACCAGATAAGTAAAACTCTCCATAATTGTTAGGCAAATTATATATTCAATTAAATTTAACGAAGATTAAAAGTATGTTTAATGGCGCAATATTATTGCAAATGGAGATAAAAAGGCACAATGGGTATGTTTTAAAAAAAATGCATAGCAGAAAACTGCGCGAGCCAGAATCAGTATTTTAAACGAGGTTCTCAATGCCTTGTTAATTGTATTTAATGTGGTAATGGTATACGAGGCAAAACGAGATTATGTTACGATTGCGGTGGTTAAAGGTTTTGAGACAATATGCTAAGAAATACAATGTTGTATTTGATGAATACGACTATATTACAGGAGTTCATCGTGATAAACAATTAAATAGTTATTTTGCTTAAGAGATATAATGAATGAAATTGAATTCGTTTCTCACCCTATTCAGGATAAATAACAAATCTTCTCGTTGTGGAATTATTAGACAATGTCCACGAATGATAAAAGTCGGTTCGATTAATAATATGGGTTATGTGAGAGCTACCATCAATAAGAAATCATATTACGCTCATCGATTTATTTACGAATGTTTTAATGGGCTGATCAATAAAGTTTTCGTTGTTGATCACATCAATATAAATTCTTGGACAACCGTATAGACAACTTGAAGGTTGTTACCCCGCGCGAATATTTTCTGAATTCAATCCCGAGAATCAAACCACAGCCACAACGACCTGTAGCCAGCCTTGTTGCAAATTATATCGTGATATCATCAAACGATTTTCATGATGAATGTGTAAACACTGTTTACCAAATGTATGATAACGAAGATCTTCAACATTATGGTTGTATGTATGTGATGATAAGGGGACGCGATTAGCAAAATATACAGTAAATTGTCTGAGAGATATAAATCATGTAGACAAATGAACTCCTGTAGGTATATAGACGACGAAAATATTGATAATCGAGTTGATTATTGAACTTGATCGAGTGAAAAATTTAGTCGGTGACATCACCATATTCCCCAGTAAATTCGTCCCTGGCGAATACGAGGGTGTTAAATCGATGCCAACACCAGATCATGAAAATAATGTCCGAAGATCGAATTAAAATTATTTATCGAAATTATGTTAGATTGAAATCACTCGTACCGGTTTCAAAACTTATCAGAAAGATATCCGATGACATCAGTGAAATTTTCGAAGATCGACGACGAGATAAGATTATGATGGCAGAATTTGAAAATATGTAACTCGATTAACGAGAAAACATATTAAAATTCATAACTTTATCGAGTTATTGATCAATTTTTCGATCCTCCATCCTTTTTTATTTTAGTTTTCAAATCTTTATTATCGGCTATAAGACTTGTATAATGAGTCGATAACACCGTGTGATCATTTTGTGATTTCTCAATCGCGGTCTTGTATTTTCTTATTTACTGTTTGATATTTCTCCAATGATTTTTTAACATTTTCCACGTTGCTAGTTTTTCACTTGCCGTATTCATCTTGATTTTTTTTCTAACGTTAAATCTAATTGATCTCGCTAAGATTTCAACTTCGCGATTTTAATTTTTAGCTCTATGATATCATCTCGAGTGTTTGCTTACTGGCTTTATGTTTCCGTTGAGCCTCGCATAATTGTTCAGCATTACCTTGAGTAACAGCACTCATCGATTCACGCGCCCATTTTTTATATAATCGTGATAATCCGATTTTACACTCGCTGCCAACTTCAAGGGGTCTTTTAACACCGTGAAACGCAATTACTTTTTTTTTCGTTGTCTGCGGATAGATACATTGGAGTTTTTATATATTAAACAAACATACAAATTATAACGAAAATTATAGGATAAAAATTACAGCGGTAATTATAAAAGTTTAAAACATCACAGATAAATATAATCATGGATAGTAATCATGGCAATCGTTAAAATGTACTAGGATTTTTTGACGAAATCTTTAGATTTCACTTAAGACTTTACCGATAAATTATCGTCGAAGCGATCACGTGAAATGCACGAATGAGCATTTTAGATCTGATCGAGGGTATATGAGACTATAGTAATATAATCCTGTCGAAATTGATCTAGCTGATGTTGTATCAGTAGAAAATTCTCGCTCCCGAATTCATCAACGACTATATCAAAATCCTCGGTAGTCTGATTTACAAATAAATCTCGGATCGCTTCTTCAACGATAACTATCTTCACGTGATGGTACATTCTATATACAATGTTATAATTTTAATTATTGCAGATTTTTTAAAATTTTACGTCTAGAGTGATCAAAATTGCTCCTTGGAGAAATCGATCAGGTTAGAATTTATATCCAAGGATTATTACATTTTTTAATATACTGGACTAATGGGTACTTGCACTATCAAAATTCCAAGAGATACCTGAAGGGTAAAAGTAAATAAAATGTATCATTGCTGTGCTTGATTTAATAACTCTGTATTCGCGTTATAGCTCCCGTCGATGCTATCATATGAAAGATTTACCACGATCACCGAGGTTATATCAACGTTGCCCGGTGAGACATGTCTAACGGTTTCATCGGGATCATTATCGTGTCAAAGGATATTTGCGATGATGTTTGTTCTCCATTTGATGAGTTTCAAACAAAAATATTCATCGATGATATCGTTGAGTTTTTCTTTAGCTTTTCAGATGCAAGCGTTGTTACTACAAATATTTGTAATTGTTGTTTGGTTATTTTGAAGTGAGTAAGAAATGCTGTGTATATTTTTCTTAATGCTACTCCTCTCTCCTAAACATATTATCATTTCAATAATTTGTACATTAATTTATTCGATATCGTTTACTATATGATTTAAATGTTGAATTGTCTCCATAATCTGCTGTTTTCGGTCATCAGAATAATACTGGGTAATACCCACCAATAAACTCTTTAATTTATCAAATATGCGAGTAAATTCATGCATAATTAAATATAAAAGGGATGAAAATTTATCATCTAGAGTAAGGACAATTTCTGCGGTAATTGATTAAAATTCATCAATAAATCTAAACGAATCAAAAGGGTCACTAAATAAATAACTAAATTTCTTTCTATTTCTTTCTATATTCAAAAATTATTAAACTTTTTTTCCATTTGTGATATAATCAGATCTCGATGGTTCAGGTAAAAGTGGTGTCTCCCCCGATGGTGATTCTTTTAAGCCAACCGTGTAGCTTTGATCGATGAATTATATCTATCCACGGTGTCATCCGGTGATTTGATCTCGATCGCGGTTGACAACGACGGTTCATGAACATGTTATAGCGATTTTTATGCTACCATTGTGAGACAATTTTTTAACGCAGAATTTCATTGTCGATATCCTCGATGTCATAACTTCCCTTGGAAATATATATAGTTTGCCAGTCAGTACCATTATTCGTAATTACAAACGTATTATTAGGTGGTTTGCCAACGCTGATCTGATATTCGGCCAGCTATTAATACTCATAGTTGAGTGAGTGCGATTTCTTCTACCGGAATCGGAGTTGGAAAAATCTACACTGAATTCAGGATTTTCTTGTTATTGCTATCATCGTCTTTGTCGGCGTGTTTGTATTTGTGACTATCCGCTGAAGTAATTATGTGGTGGTGATCAATATTATGTTCTTCTAATTCTGACATCGCGGTATCATAAATATTAATCATCGACGAGAATTCATTATCGGATATTACCGTGTCATTGAGGCTGAATGATATCATCGCTGATATCTGCGAGTATGCGGTTGACGCTGTGAGTAATTTTACTGTATAATAGTGTAATTTACTTTGACTACCCGAGGATATTTTCTTTTTGGTATGATACCTTGAACTCCTGTGATCGTTGCCGCCGTTGAAATACAGATTGTGACAACTACAGTAGCGATCATCGTTATCGACGATAATAATACACCGGTTTCAACGATAACACCTGAAACCGAATACACTATTACATCAACACGAGTAGTACGCCTGAAATATTGTTTTTCCTTCGTTTGATACGCATGAACAAGACTTTTTGTAACTCACGGACTTGGTCATATCAATACTGTTGGGTGGTCATTATCTAAGTATAGTGTGTACTTACATCAACTACAAATTCTATATACAGTGTGATCAACTCTCGAGCTAATTTATCATCGTTGGAAGTTATCTTGAATCGTTCAGTAGATCCTTTTTCTATTACCACGCTTATAATATTATTAACCCCGGCGCATGAACTTGATGATATATTAAATTGCATCGGCTAAACAAAAGTTAATCTATATATACCCTTGACCTAAGAGGTAACATCAATAAAATTGTTTGTAGTTGTCCAAGTGAAAGATCCATGATGTATCGAATACACGTTTTTGATAATTTTCACATGAAGGATTTTAACCTTAACGGGTTTACGTCCATATCAGGGAAATCAACGATGATATCATGATGAGTTTTTTTAAACAGGCTGATGGTTGTTTTAATGTCGGAGAGTTTTATAGGGACTACTGAAGGATTTCCAAAGAATTTATCTACGGCGTCATCAGTCTTTTTAAAATTATTACGAAGACGTACAATAATCAGATCATAATCAGATCGCATCGCTGTTAGTTTTTCATCGGTGGTTTTAATATCGGCGAGTTTTATTGGGATTACTCGATGTTTTCCAAAGAAGTTATAAACAGCTTTATCAATCGTTTCAAAATTTAAGAGGACACCTGTACATTGATTTATATGAGCATCAAATTCGGATCGTAGTTTTGTTAATTTATCATTAGTGTTTAGCGTTGTTGATACCAGCGTTGTTAGTTTATCGTCCATAGTTAAAAAATATCACCAGGTTTAATCTTGCCTGTTAAATCAAACAACACGATAGAATTTTCTACTACATTAACAG
This sequence comes from Unio pictorum, assembly GCA_030141615.1. Classification (NCBI taxonomy): domain Eukaryota; kingdom Metazoa; phylum Mollusca; class Bivalvia; order Unionida; family Unionidae; genus Unio; species Unio pictorum. The sequence goes on from JARLTB010000108.1 coordinate 11,331,180, forward strand.
GTTTTACTAAAATATCATTCAATGAAAAATTACTCGTTTTCAATTTACCCTGTCGGTCTTGAAATATAACGATTTCATCCGGTGACACATCTACCAGGTTGTATTGTTCAGATATTGCGTCGTTGATAAGTTTCTTTACCACTTCAACTCAAACTCCACCGGTGGTGTTTCTTCTTCTTCTTCTTCTTCTTCTTCTTCTTCTTCTTCTTCTTCTTCTTCGAGAGAGAGAGAGAGAGAGAGAGAGAGAGAGAGAGAGAGACAGACAGACAGACAGATAGACAGACAGACAGACAGACAGACAGAGATAGAGAGAGAGAGATAGAGAGATAGAGAGAGAGAGAGACAGACAGACAGACAGAGAGAGAGAGATCTTTAAAAAGTTATCGCTGGTATATTCAAGCACGATTTCATGAGGCGGTTCGGTTAATGTTGATACCGCGTTAAGAACATTAATAACCTCCCGACTACATATCGGAGGATCTGTCATCTTTGTTTTAGTGCTGGCAGCGTTATATACCAAATCGTGAACTGTTGAGGTAATTTCGCTATATATTTTAGAAATTCTTTAGATAGTGCCAACCCAAAAGAGTCAAAATAAATAATTCCACGCGGTTCAATCGCGTATGCGACCCAGTGAGTTCCAGGGCCAGTGTTATTATCGAGATTAATAATACCGGTTTCAGTATTGTATGGTTGATGTGGTAATTGATCTCGCATAAACACACCTCTGAAATTGTTTATGTTATAGTTTTTAGCAGCTTCGATTAAATCAAAATTTGACATCGGGATTATGAATAAATGCTTCCTGGGAGTCTCAGGCCTGCTCCGTATCGTGTAAAACTACCGCCTGGTAGCCTCAGACATTTTCCATTTTCTCATAACATTCCCAGTAGCTTTCTTTAACGCCATTCCAGCAGCAGTTCCAACAGCACCTACCGCGAGAGCCTTAGCGACAGCGGGGACCTCGGCAACAATCAATGCTGGAATCGCGGCAGAGGAAATATTCCACCTGATTTAACCATATTTTTGACCGGGGGTGGTTGGGTGTGCAAATTAAAACTGAACACCAGTGTTTGCTTTTAGCGATTTATTGAAATGGGCAAGTTGAGTTTTAGTCAACGATAGTTTATTTGGTCCGCCGTTAGCAATCTGATCTGGCTTCTTTTTGCACCACACGTACTTGCGTTTTTTTATTGCAATTTCTTTGCCTGGCCTTGAGTCAGCTTGACGTTAACATGATTGTATTACATTTTATTAAATACAAGATTGACCTAATTGTCTACATGTTTTATATGTTTTCTACTGGTGCTTCAACGGCTTTAATCCTTCCACCAGCACCTTCGAGTACCATTGGTTTATCGCTAAGATTGACAGAAATTGCTCTACAAATTCTGTGTATGACAGGTGCACCTGCCACGGCAAAAAAAAGTTGTGTTATACGAGCTCGAAAATGTATGTCAACAACACTGTCTTGTTAAATCGAGGTGTTGCAACGTAAAGTAATAAAGCGGATATAATTTTTTTTAAATCCATTTTTGATATTTGCAGACCAGTATCGACATTTTGATAACGTCCCATCAATGTCCATAAACTATGATATGCGCGTGCTATTTGATTATCAGCGTAATCAATCAAAATATCCTCCGATGGTTCTTGTTGACCGTTTTTCCTCAATGAAATCTCATTAACTCCTAGATAGTCAAATCTCATATGTCAACGTTGTTGTTTATTAGTCGGATCTATACGTTCCATATCCTGCAACACAATGAATATATGCCTGGGAGCTTAAATACTTTGTGTTGATGATAAATGCCACGTAAATACACCAGGAGCGAATTTCTGTTGTAATTTTCAAACATGACATCAATGATTTACCACTTTAATCCATAAACGATAGTCATCGTTGTTTTGTGGTGATCGATGGGGTCATTACTGGCATCCACAATTAGAGCTTTGCTAAAATAACCTTACCATCAGCAACACTAGCAGCACGCCAGATTGCATCGTTGCCATTACATTTTCGCACAAGAACTATTGTATGCTTTGCTCCGAAGATAACCTTTCTAACATTTCTGCAGAATCCAAAAATATGAGGTAAGGGAATCGAGCAGCAAAATCTTACATTGTTATCTAAAATCTCTTTACGTGTTGTAAATCCTAGGTTGTAATAAAGATTATCACCTTGTATATCAAGAGGATCTGATGGTCTAGCTTCATATTCAATGTCATCTGGTTGATCAGCAATTCCAATAGCTACTGGAGTTCGTAATTTGATATACTTATTATTATCGGTTCTCTTAGAAGTATCCTTAGCGAACATCATCGACCCTTCCAGCCGATTTTATATAGTCGTTGGAAAATCTAGCTAATCCTACTATGGTTGTTGCAACATCAACATCATGTTCGATAGATTCGATTTCTCTTCCATCAATCATACATAGTGCACTTCTAAACAACGCCATAATACCATTGTTGACAAATCCAACTCGGGTAGATAAGATATTCGCTTATGATGTATTAGCCGCGTCATTTATTTAAGATTTGAACTGCTACTTCGATGAAAGCTTTGCCGGGAAAGAAATATGTACTTATATCCTGAACCTGAAGTTCAATTCTTGATCGGGTGTCAGGTTGTATCGCAGGATAAGAATACAATTGATAATTGCGTACGGTATCATTTTTGAGAACAAGCGCGTCTATATCAATAGCTTCGTCGAGTGAAGATTTTAACATTTTGTTATATAATCGTGATTTCAGACTACTTCCCGCTATTAGACTCGCGGCAAAAGTTCACCGTGCGTCGTCGTCTTGATTTATCAAAGCGGATAATCTTTAATCCGCGGTTTGATTTATTATCCTGCTGACACTCGTTGGCTTACGTTCAATAGACGGCAGATTCGCTGGTGCTGAATTTTTTTGTCGTCGAATCATATATATATATATATATATATATATATATATATATATATATATATATATATATATATATATATATATATATATATATATATATATATATATATTCCAGATAAAAATACAATGCCATATTGCTTGTTCTTGGTTTAAAAAATATATTTTCCACAAATCATGTTTTACTTGCCCATTTCGATGTCTGTCTTTTTTTAAAGTAAAAAATGTAACGTTTTCCACGAATGCTCTATACATGATATCTGATAATGCCACACCCACCCACCCTATAAAGTATGTTTGCATTATAAATATACTCAATACAGTATGAAAGCAGTATTGTGTTTTGGGAATGTATTTACTTTATTTGCTGTTCTGAGGGTGTTATACTGTATATCATTTTCTATATTATTACGACTAGAGTGCTTTACAAATGAATCATCAGTCCGAAAATAATAGTAACACAGCCACCTGTTAAGCATTACATATCTGTTTGTGTTGCTCTGGTTTAAATCATTGTTCTCATTGTTCCGTGCTCTTATTTGCACGTTTTCTGCTTTGCCCTTTCTAAATTAATTGTTAATGTTTTTGAGGTTGCATTCCAAGCTGAACTCGATATGAATCATATCTTTGTGGAGTTAATTTTCTGGTGATTTGTCAACTTTAGGTATTTCTACATTATACTAAAACCACCTTGCATTTATTTGGAAAACAATTTAAAAGTTACCATAAAGGGAAAAACCTACATAAGAAAGCTGTTAAACTTATCGCATGATTTTGAAATTAGTTTTAGTAAATCTAAGTATATTTAACTATTTTCTAGTTTAGCTTAAACATTGTCTATTAACGTATTTACTTCCTTTCAAAAATCATGTTTAAAATGAAATTAATACAGTTATTACAATTATAGTAGTACAAGTTAAATAGTACAACATTTAATATAAACATTAAAAGAATAATAAGTGCGGAAAGGCGTGTTTCAGATGTGACAAATAAAGATGTACATACGTTCAACATAAATGATCATTGCCAAATTTGTAAGAAGTAATACATAATAAGGTGGATACCAAATATTAAAATAAATCCACGAGACAACTGTACCATATTATTAAATATTTTTAAAAATTACGTGACAAAAATGTACTTGTATGTTGCTGATTCTTATTGACAGCAAGTTTTATTTCAAACACGCTGAGTACTAAATCAGACAAGCTGTCATTCATCAGTTTCGGAAGAACAGTGTTATTTTGCTACTTTGTCAAATTAGAATTTGTGTTTTGCACGAATTTGTTTCTTACATTTGTTACAATTTTGCTATCGTGCAATAACCTCTGTTCGGATTACGTTACATTTTGTTGTCACAGATTTAAGAGGATTGAAAACATAACAGTGTTATTAGTACAATTTTCAAACTAACAACATGTAGGAAGATTGTTTTAAAATTTGCAATACTTTATATTCCAGTTTATGAAAACATCACAACACACCAATACGTGTAATATAGTACTTGAAATGTTTAAGTTGTTCTTCATATTGACTTTTATGGCCTGAGGAACAGAAATAAAAATGCTTTTACTATGTAACACTCGTGAATTTCTACAAGACTTTTAAAATTATGGTGGTTGGACCGTTTAAATTGTGAGGATATATGGCTCAATAAATACCTGGGTGGCTTTGTTAAAACAAGTTGGATGGTTGTTGGAATTTAATAATGTAATGCCTTGGCGGAATCATGTACCTTTTAAGGGGCGAAAGGTTTTTTAATTGAGAATGTTGGCGAAGGATATAGTTTTGGAATGCAAATACGCCTTATAAAGTTATAGATAATAGCAATTATAAGACAAATATATATATATATATATATATATATATATATATATATATATATATATATATATATATATATATATATATATATTTATATATATATATATATATATATATATATATATATATATATATATATATATATAGATATAGATATAGATATAGATAAGTGTGTGTGTGTGTGTGTGTGTGTGTGTGTGTATGTGTGTGTGTGTTGGCATAAGCATGGAGTAGAAGTAGTAGCTGACTGGAAATATTAAATTAATTTTGAATTACACGCTAATTCTGGACATATCATATAGATTTCTGGCAAGCACTATATCTGTGTTTTTGAAAAGGTTTTCCCAAAATATTGGTGTACAGGCTTAATTTGGTTGTTTGTTCCTAAACTACTTTACGTAAATTTCAAGATATAAATAGATGTTTGATTAAGATTTACGTGTAATAATATGTACAGTATCATAATTTCGTAGACATATGAAAGTTCACAAATCCACTGGGATGATTTGTTTAAATTATTAGATTATGTATAAATTCCTTGCATCATCATCATCCCTCTCTGCGTCTTCTTTTAATTAATTAATTAATTAAAATAATACTAATAATAATAATAATAATAATAATAATAATAATGAATATCTGAATGGATTGATGGATGGATGGATGGATGGACGGACAGAGAGATAGATAGATAGATAAATAGATAGATAGATAGATAGATTAATAGATAGATAGATAGATAGATAGATAGATAGATAGATAGATAGATAGATAGATAGATAGATAGATAGATAGATAGATAGATAGATAGATAGATAGATAGATAGATAGATAATATTCTACCTGTACGAGGAAAAAAGTGCACAGCTTTTAAAATGTACTGTAAGTTCAGCGCATATTACGATACATTTTTTAAAAACAAAATTACTTACATTTCTTCCTTAAGCATGTACAGTATTGACATATCTCATTCAATCATCGTCTCATTAATGGAAATAATATAAAAGTATATATTTAACCATATAAGATGAACATTAACATCTTGAGTTGTCTATCAGCTAATACTGTACACGACAAATGACTTCTGAAGTTAGCAAAGTTGCAGATGTCATTTGACCACCCATTTCAGTTGAAATTGTTGGAATGGTCAATATACAATCCACAGTTATTATTATTATTATTATTATTATTATTATTATTATTATTATTATTATTATTATTATTATTATTTATAGTAGTATTATTATTTGTTTCATTATTATAATTATTATTTTTATTAATAATATTATTATTATTATTTGTTTTATTATTATTATTATTATTATTATTATTATTATTATTATTATTATTATTATTATTATTATTGTCATCATCATTATTATCATTATTATTATTATTATTATTATTATTATTATTATTACGACGCTTTATACTTAAAAATGCGTCAGAAATAATGTCATGCCCCGTTTATCTCGCCTATTCGTTATTATATCTCGTCCTAAATCGCTGAGTGAGATTTCATGAAACTCACAGTTATGTTGCTCCTAGTTTGTGTCCAAAGAACGTCATTCCTAGCTTCATCCCCTCCAAGGTCCCTAAAAGTGCGCAAGTCCCAAATGTGTTAAACTTTCAACAATATTAACATTTTCAAATATTAGACCAGACTTTATAGATCAGGTCCTAGCAAGAAGGAATTTGCACAATGCAAAAGGGTCACAGGTGTGGGTGTGGTGTTATGGAATATGCAGTAAAATGAATCGGGATATGCGATAGTGAATAAATGTAGTAGCTCAAGTTCATTGCCATCATCATCATCATTATCAGCATCACCATCATCATCATTGTTTTAAAAATTGCTTTTCACCAGCTATCTTTTTTCTTTCGTTCTAGTATTTGATTGCAGATTGAAGAGACAAGTAAATCTACATCTGTGATTCTTGATACCCATTATTTTATTATGTTTAATCAGAGGTCATTAGCATTAAAGATCTTTATCTTTTGCATGTACTATTTTATCTCTAAGAACACGAAATCAATGTAATTCATTATAATCATGCATTGGAGAAGACGTCAGACCTGGAAGTAAATTGATTATTTATGGATTAACATAACGCATTCACTTAAGGAAGTCAACCACAGAATAAAGAAATTCAGTTGACTTTCTTTATGATCGTTTAATTTCTGTTCAGGACGTTATGACAGGATTTTTTATAATAAAGATTAAATCAAATCGATTTAGCTGAATTATAATGGCAGAAAAATAGTACTGATCATATCCTTCTACTTCCTATTTCAACATTTGGCTGAAATGAATTCCACACCTAACATACAGGAAAAGCATAAGTGCTTATATAAATGAATGATAGTTCGATTTAAGAAAGACACAGTACTAGATATAGACATCGGCAAAGTTGTACCTTTTTTAGTTCTGTAGCCTGGCTGTTCAAAGGTAATTTGCTCAAGGTATTATGTGTAATCACTACAGGTCTTTGGTGCACCACTTGATGCTAAATGCAGTCTGTACATGCCTGAAGGCAATCGGAACATCACACCGCCAGTTTTCTTATATCATGGAACAGCCTTTGAAGTGGTTGTAGGAATACACATAAGATTTCTATGTGTATTGATTCGCCTCTGGCAGAGTGCACTGCATACCTTGCAACAGAAAAAGGTGTCATATACCGATTGTTACGTTTATCTCCTTCCGTTGCCAATTGGCGAACACATGTAGTTCAAAGATAGCTCTCAATGACGGCAAACTACATCTGAGCATTCTAAACCTCGAGAGCTATATTACGTTTCATACCTCAAATGTTTGCCGCTGGCTGACACGAGAAATACCGCGGCTATTTACGAAGCAAGGATCAACAAATAAGTCACGAATAAATCGAACAACATTTTTGTAGTCTGATAAATTAACAACTAAATCTGTGTTGATTCAGGTGAACGATATGTGGGTCTGCTGTCACCTGTTTATTAAAATGTGCAATTTTGCTGCATGCAAATCTTTCCGGAACATACCTGGAACAGTTTAGACATATACCGGTATTTGGTGTAAGACATATCTAGAGCGAAATTCAAAACGGACACACGATAGAGAGTTGTGTTATTTGATTTAGATTTACAAGTCGCCAAACTCAGGATTTAAGCCGGATATAATATACAGGTAACTTAGTAACACAGTTGGTTACAGAACTAATATACGTTCGAAGACCTCTAGCTCTTATGTACAATAAATACAGTATATAAAACAAGTGAAAAATCCACTGATCTATAATTAATCGGCATATCCTTATTTTTGGATTCTTATAGGTTTTGTTATGCTTGATTTAGAGGTATTACCCGAAATTGCATTACAATTGCCCATATATGACTGAATATAACGTTTCTAGCAGATGGCCCTATTTTGAAGAGGAATGTATTTTATTTTTAATTTTCTTCAGTAGTCAATGATAAGAGCTAGCCTTTTGTTTAAACATGTTTAACGAAAACACCAAGAACCGTATAATGAGGTGTCATATTAAGGCTCACATTGTCAGATAACACCTGGAGTTCGTCGCTATCCAGCCGTGCATGTTTTTGTTCTATTGAAACTAGTAGGGATTATATTGTTTTCTTCAATATCAGTGGCCATACTGTTTTCTTTGCACCATAAGTCTGCTGAGAGCATCTTGTAAGTTATTTTGACCGACGACAGACTTGCTTTTACCCATCTCAACTAGTTTAGTATCATCTTTATAGAGGTCAGTGGAAGAAACTGAAAAATATCTTAAGAGACAAGTCGTTGATAAATATAATGAATAATAGGTCCGATGATTTAGCCTGAGGTACTCCACGGTTAATATATTTTTTTTGCTTTTGAAAAGTTGACAATTTAATGATATTTTGTACTCTATTAGTTAGGTACAAAGTAGACCAGTTTAGGGTGATTTCATTGCATTTATAGTTTCTCGGTTCTAAAGCAACATTCCATGTTCTGCAATTTTAAATACTTTACAAAATATCAGCCATAATGGTGTCTACCATTTCTCCTTTTTTTAATGCTTTCAGCCATTTATCAATCAAAGATACAAGTGCAGTTTCACAAGAGTTATTCTGTCAAAAGCCAGACTGATTTTCATGAATAATATCATAAGTTCGTTAGAGTGGAGAAACGAATCATGTACACGTTTTTATCGTACTTTGGAGAGACAAGGAAGGAGATAGACGAGTCTGTACTTATTTACATCATCTTTTGGTTTCAGCTTTATGAAATGGCCCTACCTTGTTAGCTTTCGAAGTACGTGGATATTTATTAGACCTAATATGTTCATTGCATATAAATGCTATACTCTCTACTAGTGCAGATGAAGCTACTTTTAGTAACTTTGGTCAAATCATAGCATGTCCTGTAGCATTACAATTATTCATGTTTTATTATCATTTTACATTATTTGATATTTTTAGCACAAAAGGTTTAGAATTCCAGATGATCAGATTAAGTTCTGGGTTCTTTAAGTTTTTCAGCAATTTGAACACAAATGTCATTAACAAATATTTGAGATGTCAGTTGGATTATCGGTGTAAATGCCGTCAACTGAGAGATAGAGTTTCAGTTTTACCCTTACATTTCCCTACACCAAAATTCATTCAAGCTCTCCACATATCTTACGGGTTATTTCTATTTTCATCCAGCTCTTTTTGTAATGTTTGTATTTGGCTAGACAAACCATTTCTTTATTTCTCCAATTTATATATTCAACATGATTTCCCACAGATTTCCGTTGGTCTCTTTGCTGTATTGCATCTAAAATTGATGGGGATGTCCAGTCTTGCTGGTGGTCTTTCTTTATTATTTGTGTTATTAAAGGGGCATGTTCTTTTTTTACTGTTTGTATGAAAACATCAGTCCAAGTATATAAACAAACACTAATATATTCAACAATTTGGTCTGCATTCAACGGAATCTGGTTCAGATCTTCCAGGAATTTAACATTATCAAAGTTTGGAACAGATCTTTAAGCAATGGCTTTATAGATATTAATCTTTTTCATTGTCATCGACTTTATGTATTTTCAAAATTGCAAAGTGGTCACTTATACTAATCATTGAATCCAATACTTGCAAATATGGTATATAAGTGTCTTAGTGGTAGATGTTACTCATGGTAGGTTAATTTACCAGTTGTTCCATACCTGACGAACGAAGCAACTAAAGTCATTCAATTCACTTTTTATTTGATCATTGAGAAGATCTCTCATTATATGGCCTAGTTACATTATTTCTCTTCATTTGAAATTTCATCCATCTGAAGTTCCAAGTATTCACACAGGTCAGCATGTGATGGGGGTGGGTTGGGGGTCTTTATACAGAACCAGCTAAGTAAAGCTTAGCTAATAGACTCATGGCAATAATTCAGTTACCATAGTAAACCTATGCAAACACCATGATATTAAACATTTAATAACTTAAAATGTTTTGAGTTCTCATGATCAAACCTATATTTTTCACTATAGATGAAACCTGGATGTCCGCATATTTGTAGCGGAAAGGACATGAGCCGCGGAATTTTTACGACTTGCATGTGTTTGAAACATATCCTTTCAATTCTGCACCAGAGAGTCAGGTGCTAATGTTTAGAAATGTGTGTTCAAACCTCAAGACTGTTAAATGACTGACACTCAATCAATAAAACATCTCTCTAATTTGGTTTTACTTACAACTAGAATAAGTTATCAAAATATTATTTTTCCTAAAACGTAACATACATTTTTAACCAATCATGGTCAGCCAAACCCATATATACTCTATTTTATGTTCATTCGTTTCCAGGTTGTTTCCCATTTCACTTATCATTAGTACCGTGTGTTCTTTTTCTGCAGTGATTCCTAACCAAATGGATTATATTTCCTGTATTTCTAAGAGCAGCAGAGAGGGTGAACCAACATTTAGCTAAAACTTGCTTAAAAATAAAGCTTCCACAAAAATGAAAAAAATACAAGATGATTTATGCCAAACCGAAGCCTCTGACTTACCGAGAAATTCTCTCATTTTGTTATTCGTTTTTGTTGCTTTATTTTTGTCGTTTTATTTTCTTCTCATTGAAGTCTCACCCTCTCTACTGCTGTAATTATATCAATATTATATAAATAATGTGGCACTAGCTATGGAGTCCTACACAGCTAGATTATCTAGACGGTGACGAAAGGCAATTACGAAATATCTTCCCGTCAGTGATTCTGTCAGACGAAATTTACAGAAGAAGAACGACAAGAATCTCAGTTGGATTTTGCAGAAGGTTCAAAACAATTATTTAAACCGGTCCTAGTGATATTGGTAATGCTACCGGTAAAGCATTTTCGGCAATCAAGGATAGATTCGAACGATTAATTAACCACCGTCAGGTACCCAGCACTGACGTTATGCCTGTAAATGTTTGTAAAATAATAAATCAAGCCGCAAATAAAAACATAGAAAAATTGGCTGTTAAAGCAGAAGCAAATATAAATGCAAGTCTGATAGCAGGTAGATGTCTTCGTGTTAGACGATAACAATTATAATACAATATTTTAACGTGTATCTGATCCAACATTCGACATGGGTATCCAGTTGTCAAAGTTGAATTCTTTCGCGATTACCAGTATTAATATTATGATGCGTGGATACCAAATCAATATGGACGTGTCGAACTTCAAGTTCAGGATAAAGGTAGATATTTTTTACCTTCTGAAGCGTTTATTGAAGTAGAAGGTGAAATTCTAAAACATGATAACACTGACTATGGCGCTGAAATTATGGTTGGTTTTCGTAATGGTATTATGTCGTTGTTTGACGATATTGGGTTTGAGAGATAATCCGATGATTATATATGATCATCTGGGCCATCAAAGATGTTTGTCAAGGATGACTACAACCACTCTGACACTAACCCATATAAGACGACTAAGAAACTTTGCTGACAACGCTGACGTTGATATGTAGACGATGGATCAGTGCAGCAACCGAAATTACAATTTAGGATTTTTATTACGTCGATTAATGCTGAAAGATGGAAATATAAGATTTTCATGTGCAATTCCACTGTTCAACATCTGCTAATTTTATAGCAATTTTAGAAACGTTATTTTGGATCTGAACATGCGGGTGTACTCGATCGAAAAGCTACTGAATATGATACAATATGGCGACCTGCGGCCGTTGTTGATGTTGGCAAAATAATATTAACGAAATTTTCATTGTGCATGCCAGTAATGACTCATTCGACCACTGAAAGACACAAATTACTAGCTTTTATGGATCAAGGTTTTAAATCAATATTGCCATGGTTCACGATGACTACATGTAGTGTTCAAAGTAATATTATTGGTTTATTTACATGAGAAGATGTTTCCGCACCATGATATATATTTATTGCTTTTTAAAAATACAGAACAAATAAATTCACAAATTTGACAAATGAGAAGTATCGGAAATTTCCTTAAGAATAAACGGGCATCAAAAACTATCTGAAGGTATATTACTAAATTTTGATCCAAATCATATAGCACGTGAATATCCATGGCTAGTGATATTATGGGACGTTATCAGAATATAGATACTGGTTTACAAATTTATCAAATTTATATAAAAATTTTTACCTTTCATGGAACATTTAGATCTGTCTAGACAATCTGTTGTTGATATACATTTTCGAGCACATGTAAATAGAAACGCTGTACCTATTACTAACAAGAGAGTAATTGCTGTTATACACAGTGCTAAATTGATATGACTTGAAGTGAGAGTCGCTGACGCTCTAGTTGAAAATATGCAATGTTTTCTGAATATGTAATTAAATTGCTCATGATATTATAATGTCATATATTCACGTTAAGGTCACCTTGACACTTGGTCAAGTGAAAATAATACAATCAAAACTAGCAAGTAAATGCGGAACAAAAATAACATTGAAGAAATATCAAATTGCTAGAGGAGAGCCAAACTAATTATCATTACCCAAGGCTCAGCTCAAACATTTTAGCAAAGCTTTATAATCAAAGAGCAGAATTAGAGTTGGTCTTTCTCCGAGTTCCGTTAAAGACTAAATCAAAACAGGTAGTATATTTTCACAGCAATAAAAGCTGCTGCTACACCAGCTGTCGCAACGGCCGCTGCAATTGGTGATGGAACCGCTGCTGCAATGGCATTAAAGAAAGCAACTAGACAAGGACTTTTGCATACAGAAATCCTGAACAAGATCATGCCAGCAAAGCCCAGGAAGATATCCAAAATAGTAAAGTATCTCTCTACATGGTCGTCTAAGGTTACCAGCCTTAAGATAGGAGAAAGGCCTCATTAGACACATAAATATTCTTCTAATGTCTAATTTAGATTTACTTGATATTTCGCCTAGCTTGAACATGTCATGTATTTTGTGGTGTAAAAACTACCGGAATTACATATGTTATTTTTACTAAACCAGTAGCTTTCATAAACAACTATATAAGTCTCAGATTTGATAAATAATTGTTATATCTTACATACTTTGTGATTGTCGATTAGTCCGAAATTACATGGGTAAGAAACCAGACGTTTCGCCACTCACGATATAAACTTCAGAATATCAACAACAAAAATAGCTAATAATATAACATGATGTAGTAACAAGCGGTATAAATATACTTAACTATAACAGAGAGACAGTTAGCTCTCTTCAATAGTACGTCAGAGGTAATTTTTTAACACTTTATTCGAAAAAGACGCCGATCTGTTTACATTATACGCGACATACTGTACAGCACGTATATAAATAATCGAAATATTTACCAGCTGATTGAAACTTTTTCTCCACCAGTCTCTATATTTATAGATTTTCCCGCCCTATTCAAATTATTGTACATCTACCAGTATTTCCACGTACAGAAATTTAAATGTGTAATAGCTTGTATATTACCCAAATTATAATCGAGTTTTATACCGCTGAGATGATCAATCACAAGACCTTTTTCGACTATTCCGTGGAACCATACGTACACGAATTTATGGCTGAAATACTATTTATTTCCATTTTTTTAATTTCGAGATAACCAGCATTCATGAGAGTACCTACTGTATCTTTGGTCGATAGTGCCGGATGACACCATCATGAGATGCTTTGTACTTAAAGATGATTGGATGCTTCACAAACTGTTTTTGCTCCATTTTACAATAATATTTATTGTTTAATTGATTATGTGTCTAAATCATATTGAAAACTTAGACTTAACCTTATGCGGTTCATATAACCGTGTCATTAGAATCAGTGTGTTTTCTTGTATCATATCTTTTTCGGCTCTCTGCATTTTTCCTACTACATCGCACACTCAAACCCGTTTTTCATTTCTAAGTCCAACACCGCATTTCAAACATGGCTTTTTGTCCTGGACTTCCATTTTGCACACTCTGTAAATAATATTAGCAGAATTCGTTTACCCAAGCTTTGTTAGAACACGTTGTAGAGCATATCATCGGCCACGTGCATTTGTTCTTTGTTTAAATCATTATATATTTATTGCACAGAATATAGCCACAAATAAATGCAAATATCTGAGTTGAAATATGCCGATGATTCTGAACAATTATTGAGTAATTGTGATACGATTCCATCAGTCGCAGCTCATTTTACTAGAAGAAAACTTTCGTGGACACAAACACGGTTTCATTTTCTCAATGATATAATTATCCAGTTGTGTCGAATACGGACATAGTAGATTATGGAATAGTAAATACAATCACAAAGATGTTGTTTTGGTTGGTATGGTTGCATGCTATCCCCGAAGTTTTCTTGGATTGGAAGAGTGTTCTGCATATTTGGACATCCAACACCCGAGATGACCAGAGTATCGATAAATGGACGATTTCCGTACATTGACTTGACTGGATTTGCTTGCATCGAGTCATTTAAGTTTGCCGAAGGTCTTCATTCCATTTCTTATGTCTGGTTTGGCAAACACGTTTTAGAAAAACATCGAGCTCCAACAGATTTTTAACGATATATGCTCGATGTAAAATTACTGATATTTCTCACGGTAAGTGAAGCCGTTATATAATTTCGTCCTAAGAAAGAACAAAATAAATATTCTGATGATGAAAATCATTATATAACCAAATCTCTTATCTATCTGAACTATTTCCTTAGCGTATCTATATTATAATAACCGCACAGCAAGTGTTTTATTAAATGGTTCAACGAATGCCTGATCACGATGAATTGCGGTATGTCTTCGTCTATTTTCGACATTATGTTTCTTGTTTTCATCAGAGATGATACTGCACCATGCAATTCCTTGCCATGATCAAGATATAGTAGTGGTTGCCATCTCGTTGATAAATTCGTTCGAAAGCTGATACAAGTTCAGCAGCCGTTTTATTTAATAACGGCTCTGCTTCTCCATATCTTTATTCGCACCATCAACGACAGTTAACGCATATTTGTGTGTATATTGGAGACTACTAATTTTGATAGTGTCATGTGGTGAAAGTAAAATATCAACCTGATGAACTTCATTAGGAGCGCTGACATCAAAATGCGCGTGCTGAATTTATTTATGGGAGTCGTAGATAAAATTTCATTTTTTCTGTCGTGCGATTTCTTTTGCTGCAACAGAACGTGAAACATTTGCAGCATCGGTAAGTTAGTAATCTCTGCTCTACCCCTCCAATATCCACTTGTGCTATAATAAATCGATTCCATTATTTCATAATTATTGGCTCGTAATAGTAATTTACCTTTCATTGCCAATTTTATTACCAATCTAGCTCATTTTTCTTTAAATTATATGTTATAAT
Source organism: Unio pictorum (assembly GCA_030141615.1). Classification (NCBI taxonomy): domain Eukaryota; kingdom Metazoa; phylum Mollusca; class Bivalvia; order Unionida; family Unionidae; genus Unio; species Unio pictorum. Next base: position 11,346,699 of record JARLTB010000108.1, read on the forward strand.
TCCAATTCTGCAAATAGGTATTTTTATATCCATTGCTTTTATACGCAATATCATGAACATGACACGCTTTATCAATTTTATTTATCGTACATTCTCCAGGTTTGGGTTGATATTGGTTATTAAATCGAATATCGAGTCGAATTCTACGACTTCAATAATTATAACCCGGAATATACTCTTTTCCTGGGTATTTACCCAAGTAATTCCTGATCATTTTCCTAATAAAGTAGTGACATGACCACAGATTTTACAGGAAGAAATAGATAGTTTTTTCTTGTACCACATTTTACACATATATAGTTTAACATAATCTAACAGGATGTCAATAAAATCAACTTCATAAGTTTCACAGAAACTACATCTCGTATATAATGCACGAATTACAGTTTGTTTGCATTGTTTATTGTATTACACATTTTGAAGACAAACGGGGGTGGGGGGGAGTAATTCGTTTCAGCATGGCATACAAGATAACCTACACCAATATTTTGGTCTGCCTTTTTGCCGTTGTCAGATTAAAAAAATGCAGAGACTTACTTGTTGGTTTAGAGAGAACCGTGATATATTAGTATCTAATAATAATGTAACCTCTCGTAAAACCTTAAATGCCCAGGTCAAATAAATAATGCAGTAGTAACCATCTTAGAAAGATACGTCATGGCAAAATAATATTATTGCATAGGTTCACGACTCGTCTGCAAATTAAGAGCTATTGGTGATGAAACATTAAGTTCGTGTGGGTGCGGGTTAGTACTCTGATTGTGATTGTTGTTGTAGGATTTAATGGCATTTTTCAACACTAGATAGTCCATATATGGGGTCCAGTATAAATGGGAGAGGAAGAACGCATGATAACCACAGCATGGAACATCGACCCATGATAAGCTACTGACAAGTTTTAGTGCATACATTGGCTAAAAATGTGACTTGAACACACACAGACAGAGGGGAGATGGTATTGATCCATAACGTTGATCGCTATAAATCACCTGGTCGCACGGGGCCCATATCTAATTGTGAAGATATAGCTATAAAACTTGGTAATAATGATGCCCTATTACCTTCAAAAACAAATATCATATTACATATATGAAAGAAAACTTAGAATAAAATTTAAATTCCATACAATTTTTTCCACAGACTTTGAAGTAGCGTCCATCAATATGACGTTTGCAATGAAACTAAAGTGTCAATCTGTCAATCACACTTTTCAAAAAGCAACTGAGTTGCAACAAAAATGGATTTTGTTTCTAACTTTGAGAAATTGAACATATGCTAGTTTTCAGCAAATGCTGTTTGCAAATAAATTATATCTTAGTTCTTAAAACTGAGAAAGTAGATATTTAAGCATAATATGTACATCTGTGTGAGAGCCTGTCTATTCAAATTACATTTTCAACTGTCACTGTGGCAAATACACCATACATTTTAACTAGTCCTCCATGTATGACTTCAGTTTGCAAGATTAAAGGATGGCCACTGTATTATACTATCACCTGGGTACCCTGATAGAAATCAAAAGGAGTTGGGATATCAATAACATGCTGTTTGAGATATTCTCAGTTTATCATTCTATAATCAAAAACGTTTTCAGACCATTGTTTTTTTAAATTAATCATTATTGTTACAAATCCAACTACCTAGTATGCTTAATTGAAATGCAGTGCACTACAGTGTTAGTGAACTTTCTCTTCAGTGGATATTCCTTTCATCTGTCTAAACTTAATCATGACACTAATAATGTTCCTTGTTTTAACTTCTTAATACACTTAGAAATCGTGTGGCTTGCCAATACTTATGATTATGTCGACTACAGTTAGCATTAAATGGCCTCATATAATTCTGCTTTCTTAAGCATCCAATGTCTCTGCCAGTGACTTGATTGTAGCACAAACAAAAAGACTGACGCAGATTCTTCAAATGTCATATATAAAACAAAATCAATAAATATCTAACATCAGTGTAAGAACTGTTAAACATGTATATAATTAAATTTAAAAGAAGTACGTTTAAACCCTTTCCCTACACATGATATAATTGACATACCATAGACCAATAAGGCAGCCTCCATTACATTGCCACTTGATAGTTTCCACTTGTGTATATAATGCCTCGTGTATGCAAAATGGAACACTAGTTTAATTTTGTTTAGTCATTATACAATATTATAATTAAACTGCAATCACTCAGTTATATATCTTATATATATTCCACATAATATGCAACATCAAATTACCTACTTTAGTCATTATAAATATCTTTTCCACAAATCATATTTTACCTGCACACTTCATTATCATTTTTTAAGTAAACCATATAACATTTTCCATCTATGCTCTATACATGATATCTGATAATGCCACACACACTCACCCTATGAAACCGTTTACAATATAATTTGGATTAATAAAGAATGGAAGCAGAGATGTTGATACTTAGAAACACAGCCAATACATTTGACGTGTTCTGCTAATTTTGCAAATACATCAGGGTCCATAACAATGCGTTCTAGTCTAGCAGTTTGGACGGATGAGATTATCAAAACTTTGGTAAGTACATATTTGTTCTTATTCACTCCGGTGTTATCTTTATTTGTTTTGATATTATACATGCATTATTATACATTTAGTTTCGGTGTCCTTTGCTGCTAAAAGATGCTACTGTTAGTGGTGAGAACGGCAATAAAATAGGAGTTTGCAGATCTAACAGTTGTTATTATTTAATTATATTTCTATTGTGCACTTATTTTACAGGGTAACAATATTTCAGCATTTAATATGTTCCTCTCCTCCTCGCCCTACCCCCGCACAAATATCATTGGTAATCCCTCCCAGTTAAATGGTTTGTGTTTTAACTTTCCATGGCCAGAAGAAGAACAAAAAAAAACAATTATCACTGTTCTCAGTTATCTTAAGTTTTCATTCTTTTACTATAATAGTAAATATTTAACAATGAAGTGGCATTAACAGTCCGATTGACATGTATACAGGCAACCTAAAAATGCACGCATAATCTTCTGAATTACTGCAAGGCAAAAGCTATCATTATCGCGACTTTTATATATGGCTGGGACTCATAACTTTTTTCAGTGAATTACTGCACCTTTAAAAGTATATGATGAACCCTAACTTGCTGACATGTATGTATTTCCAATATGTTTTCGCATCATATGGCTGTTCGTGTATATTCCAGCTTTAATTATTTCGCATATCTTTGACGTATTAGTACCAAACATTCCAATTTTATAGATCAGTCAAATGCTAAGTGTTGCACTTGTGGGTTACTAGTGTCAAACGAAGAGGCAAAGACGATAAGATACTGGAATTTAAACGAAAATAAATTACGCTTTTATATGTTTCAATGCAGATGTGTGTGTTTTTATGTGACGTTTAAGTTTCAATCCATGAGAGTAAGACCATCTGATACAAAGTGATATGAACAGTTTCTGAAAAAACGTCTCTGTAATGTGATCGTATCAGGCTTAGAATATAATCACCGTGCGTAATAAAATAATGATCATTAACTTTTTATTTTCCTTTCAATCGTTTCTGGAGTGAAGAACTTACTAGTCTATGCAAGTGACTTTCTGAAATATACGAGAGTTGGGAACTACAGAGTTATGTACATCACAAATCATGCATTCCACATCCAGAAAATGTAGTGTTTGCTTTCTTATCATTATATTTCTGGCAATATATAGCCTGCAAGTTAAATTAATTTACTAATATGATAAAAAAAAATTAAAAATTATTAGGACATCAGACGTTACAGGTTGTTTATGTCCCATGTTCGCGCAATTTAAGGCTTTACTTCATACCTGAACGAAACTGAGTTACAACATACTTGAAGTTAGTCATGAGAAAATGAGTCTTCACAATGGCGGTTCAAAATAAAGAACAGAAAGTACAACTTTCACAAGAAAACAAATTCAGTTATAATTTGTGTAGTACTGGACTGCATATGGGGTAGATTAGCTACTTTATTTCATTTCATCTATAGCGGATGGACTACTTCATAACAATTTATTTGTGGCAGATGGGCTACTTCATGTTATCTGGGGCAGGTAGGCTAGGTACTTCCGTTCATGTAAGGCAGGTGTTCTACTTCATTTCAATCAATCTGGGGCCGATGGGCTACCTCAATTCAATTCATTTTTTAAAGCAGCCTGTTTTCAAAGAAGAATTCATGAAAAAGCATTTACAACATGTCAATGTATTTCTGCAATTCCTTTGTTTCATATAGATGAAAGGTGTTACTAAAGTAAGTTAGGTGGTGATGTTGGGTGAATGGGCTGGTGTAATGGTTAACAAGTTGCCATATGTTTTTACTCAAAACATCAATGGTTATCTTGATAATTGTTTCGGTTATAATTTTAAGAATATTGTATGACAAAGAAGATCTAATTTTTTAATAGAGACCAATGACCTCAATGATAACTGCAAAGTTTTTTGTTACATTTATGCATCTTTGGTGGGAGACAATGACTTAAAGATAACTGGAGTTTAAATCATCCTTACGCGCCTAAGGTTCGGTATCTTGAATGAAGTTCTGTTTTTTATACATTGTGATTCAACAACTAAATGCATTACATTTTGAATGGATGAATTGACAATCTGAATACTCAGCTGTCATGTTTGAGTAAGTGGCCAAGCAAAAATACTGTGAAATAAAGCATGCTTAGAGTTTTCTATGACATGTTTGTCTTCATTTATATTATCAGAGTCTTCTATGACAGGTTTGCCTTTATTTATCTCATTCGAGTTGTCTATGACATGTTTGCCTCATTTCCTATCATGAGAGTCTTCTATGACAGGATTGCCTCCATTTTTATCATGAGAGTCTTCTATGACAGGTTTGCCTCCATTTCTATCATCATATTATTATATCATAGCTTTTCCTCCATTGCTATCATCAGAGTCTTCAGTGACAGGTTTGCCTCCATTTCTATCATCAGAGTCTTCTCTGACAGGTTTGCCGCCATTTCTTACCATGACGAGATTGCCTCCATTTATGCCATAATTGACTGTACAGAAGATAAGACAGAAATACCAAGTTCGCTTCATTTAAAATTATTACTCTATAATGTCGATAAATCCCCTGAGAGATACAAGTATCTAGCTGGCACAAATCCATCTGGTGTGATTACATTAGTACTGAACCTATGGTATGACACTTTTAGTGACAAACAGATCACAGAGAGATGTGCAATTCTTCATATTTGGTGGACTCGCTACGAATGCTAGGAACATATTAAGACGAAGTTGTTTGCTTTTGCAACATGCACAATGGATTGGATGTTCGCATACCTCTATGTTGCTTTCATGTGCCATGGTTGAAATTTCTTTAGATAGATTTTTCTTGTGGAAATTACACATAATCGAAGCATACAGTTAACCAAATTGACTGCTGCATTTGCGTGGAAAATCAGCCTGAATTATTCTAAAGTACACTATCTTTAGTAGTTATTAATATCATGATAACTGACTTCTCGATTACAGCATTTTAAAGTGCAAATAATGAATTAAATAATATGTTTAGAACCAGAAAGGTTACTGGCTCTGTATGTTTACAATTTACAACTGAATTATTTTAAAATAGCCAGTATAGCTTGACACATTATACAACCTCTATTTCCATATTGATTCAACATATGTTTGTCGACAGTTGTAAGTACAATATTTCTGTAAGGGGTCATTTTTATTGAATAATTTATTTGAAGAGTCAGTTTGCATTTTATTTTCATTTTATTTGATTTTATTTTTTTATGTATTTTTTTATGGGGGGGGGGGGCAGTAATTTATGCATGTACCTTAACTGTTACTTTCACAGTACAGTATATGCTACTGCCACACAAGCTCATCAGTGTGTAAAGTATAGTGAAAAATGACAAAGTCGGAGATGAAACACTGTTCATTATCAACTAAGTATGGCTCAAATAATTGTAATATATCGGTACTTCTGGTGAAAAAAAAAGATTTATGAAGCAGAAGAAAAGGAATCGTACTTTTCTTCAGTTACTGTTTAGGATTTGACTCAGTCCCAACCATTATCTAGGATATCTCTAAAACAAATAAAATACTAATGAGGTTGACAAAGGTTATTTCCTCAGAGATACTTTAAACTTTGATATCTCTAGAAGTTCTGAATTAATTTGATGCAATATTAACTGTTATTAATGTTAAGATGCCCTCTTTAATATTGTTGTATAAAAAAATTAAACACTATAAGAGTCCATCTTAAAACAAATACTGATTACTGTGACCTGTTGTTCATGATTATCTTAAAATGTACACTTAGGATTCTTTTCTATATTTTATTTTTTCTAATTGAGTCCGAAAATGTTCGGTGTACATGTATAATGAGTTCAACAATAAATACTTTAATAATAATTATGACTCAATTTTGTCTGGTTCGTCTCATAATCTACTACAAACACTTCAAAGCTTCAAAACACAGCTGTTCATATCACCCTTACAGTTCCACGATCAGAGCAGTAATCGTCGCTGCTCTATACTCTACACTGGCCATCCATTCGATCCATAATCAAACACAAAATGTGTTCTCTGTGCAACGTTTCACTGACGAATCCAGTCCAACATACATATCCAGCCTCACCCATGTGTATACACCAGCAAGATATCTACGTACCTCTTCTGGCAATCGTATGCTCATTATTACCACTATGAAAACGAAGTCATATGGACAACGTTATTTTGCATACCAGGGCTCAGCAACATGGAACGAACTGCCCATTGATATTAGACATAAAGACACAGTGGTCCCTTTCAGGAGTGCACTTAAAGGGGACAAAAACCCGGACCTGCATAATTTTATTGTAAATAGAAGGATATTTAGTAGTTTGTGTATTTAATCTATCCCAACTATTTATTTGCATCTTATGTATTTGCACTTCAATTTTATAAAAGAATATTGTCCTGTTTTGCGAGATCACACGGAAAGACCCTGCCGCGAATTTGTTAGCTCCCTTCCAAATACACAGGATGTGACGTCATTTGAGACGATTAACGTATACAAGTCATATTCAGTTTGTGCAGCGAAGTGTCAAGTAGAAACAAGATGGTTCAATACGCAGCACTAAATTGTGTGAATCAAATATACAAGTTAAGTGCCTCTAAATATGCCTTGCAAATTAATCTTTTAGGAAGAAAAACATAAATAAGGAACATATTGAATACTTTATTCTTCTATTCCACCGCTGGGCACCTCCCGAATTGCACAGAGAACCCATATGAAACCCATATGAAAGGGTACCTTAAACAATTTAGGAAAATCTTTAAAAGGATTAATAAATTATATAAGACTCGAGTATGGAGAAGTACAATTTAAATTTTAAAAAATGTATGGATCCCCACTTGAGCACGGTCGAACTGATTATGAAATAAATAGACAATGCGATGAACGACACGGAAAATATACAAGCCGTAAAAACAAAAGTTTCTTTGTTTTACCTAAACAAAGATAGTACATCGTACTTCTTTCAAAATTAAAAATCAAATAAATGAATATTAAAAAAAAATTGCGAAAAAAATCTTATATATCACATACATATAGCACCGACATTAATATCATACATGGGGTACAGGTGACCTTTAGCCAAGGTCGACAAAATGAACTAGGGAAAGAATTTTGAGATTAAATGAATAAAACCTACTCGAATGATCAACCCTATAGAAACATTATGGATACAATACCCCATCACAGTTAAACTACATAAACAGAAATTTTAGAAAGGTGAGAAATAATATATTAAAAAACACCAAACTACATATCGGGAGTAACATACCAACGCATGAAAATGTTCCTTTGTTTTCGAAAATGGGAGCGGGGACCTGTCTGGTGCCCGCCACCCCATCCCTACACCTACCCCTAAAAACGATGTGCAAATAACAGAAGTTCCAGACAGAAGATTATGTTGGGTTTTTTTTCTCACATTTCTAAAGGAATCTAAAAGGCGAGCTGTATGAGCAATCAAATTAAAGAAAGATGGCTTTATGCTAACTCAAGCCACCACTTTGTGCCAGAGACATTTCTAGCTTGAATGTTTCTCTAAAGACCCAAGAGCAGCGCCATTGTCAGAATTCGACGAGACCTGTTTATCTTTATCCCACGAATTTATCCTGTAAGGTTGGATGTTAATATAATATTCTACTTCGGGAATGTTGTTGTTGTTGTTGTAGGGTTAAACGCCATTTTCAGCACACGATAGGCTATACATGGCGGCCGGTATATATTGGAAGAGGAAGAACCCGGGAAATCCCCCACCCCACTTGAAAGAACCACCGACCCACGAGAAGCTACTTACAATTGATTTTACATCCTGTATTATGTAGAACGATATGACACGATAACACATGACCGATTAGCCAGTGAATAATGACTTTGCTTACCAATTCAAATTTCAACCTCAAGTGAATTATCATTTCGTACATCCGCTTGTGCAGTTGGAGATATGTATATAAGTGGATGCGACACTCAAATGCATAAATCCAGCTGTTCAAATGAAGATGGTTTCACCATCTAAAGCATAGAGAAGTGTTCTGATTTTAAGTCATGGATGCGGTGTAGTAATCTACAAATGAATGATGATAAGCTGAATTTATTCGCCCAAAATTAACAGAATCAACTAATATCAGCGACTTTTCCATTAAATGTAAACAAAGACATAGAAATCTACGTTATTTTAATCTCTCTCTCTCTCTCTCTCTCTCTCTCTCTCTCTCTCTCTCTCTCTCTCTCTCTCTCTCTCTCTCTGTGCCTAACGAATTAATCTTTTAGGAAGAAAAGTAAAACTTGGAACATATAGAATACGTCTTCTTCTTCTTCTATTACACCGCTGGGCAGCTCCCGCACTGCACAAATAACCCATATGAAAGGGTACCTTAAACAATTTCGGAAAATCTTTAAAAGTATAAACAAACAAACAAACAAACAAACAAACAAACAAACAAACAAATAAATAAATAAATAAAATAAAATAAAATAAAATAAAATAAAATAAAATAAAATAAATAAATAAATAAATAAATAAAAATAATAAATAAATAAATAAATAAATAAATAAATAAGAGCCTGGAGAAGTAAAGTTTTTTTTAAATGTATGGACCTCCACTTGAGCACAGTCGAATTCAATATGAAATAAATAGACATTGCGAAGAACGACACAGAAAAAAAATACAAGTTATAAAACACTCAATTTCTTTCCCTCCCTCCCCCACCACCCTAAACAAAGATAGTGCACCGTACTTCGTTCAAAACTGAAATTCAAAAAAATGTATATAATTTTTTTTTTTATTTTTTAAAAAATATATATCAAATGCCTATAGCACCAACATAAATAGCGTACAGGTTATCTCTTGCCAAGGTCGACAAAATGAACCGGGGAATGAATTTTGAAATTATATGAATAAAATCTACTCGGATGATCAACGCAGGAAACACTAAAGATACAATACCCCTCAAAGTTTAACTACATAAACGGAAATTTTAGAAAGAGGAGGAAAAATATTTATTTTTAAAAAAAACACCAAACTACATATCGGGAGGAACACACCAACGCATGAAACCTTTGTTCCTTTGTTTAAGAAAATGGGGGCTTGGATCTGTATGGTGCCTGCCACCCCCACCCCCCAAAACAGATGTGTGAATAATATAAGTTCCAGTTAGTTTTTTTCACATTCCCAAAGGACCTTAAAAGGGGAGCTGTATGGGCGATCAAATTAAAGAGAGAAGGCTTTATGGTAACTCAACACACCAGGTTGTGCCAGAGACATTTCGAGTTTGAATGTTTCTCTAAAGACCCAAGAGCAGCGCCATTTTTGTCAAAAAATGTCGAGTCCTGTTCATCTTTGTCCCCCAAATGTATCATGTAAGGTTGGATGTTAATGGTATATTCTACTTCGGTAATGTTGTTATTGTTGTTGTAGGGTTTAACAGCATTTTTTCCAGCACACGATAGGCTATAAATGACGGCTAGTATTAATGATGGAGGAAAAACCCAAGAAAAACCCCGGAAAACACGCCGACCCACGAGAAGCTACTGGCACGCTTTCTCACATACCCCATCGGCCGAATCTGAGACTCGAACCCGCGTAGACAGAGGTGAGATATCAGTGATCCGTAACGGAGAGCGCTTTAGACCACTCGGCCATTTGGGCTATCTCGCTGATTCTCCAAACTTCTGATTCGGACCATATGATATATTATTCAGTTTTGTACAGGATTTAAACGTGAAATTAATTTTTTTGTTAAAGATGATTTTCTCATTATGTCCGAACCAAAGTATGTCGAGCAGTTCAAATATGTAATTAAGGTAACACAATCTCGTTAGTACGCGTGATCATGGTGTAGTTATATAATGAATTGACGTAAACATTAGTATTTTGCATCGGCAATTTAGTAGTAAAATATTTTTAAACTTGTCGTTCAACTTTAAATAGTTTGCTTTATTAAGAACTAATACATTTACGAAAACACTAACAAATAAGAAGAAATGGACTAAATGATGTTGAACTCAGTAACGACAGTATTTCCCGAGTATGCGTCAATGCTGTTTTTTTTATCGAGTTCAAGTATCATTCATTATTAGGTTGGAGCTCTTTCATATATAAAACTTCACATCATGTTCTTTTTTCCCCAATTAAAATATATCAAATAATTTTGAAGAGCAGAGCAAAAGGGACAGATGCCTCTTCTGTTTCGTTAAGCACAGAAGCTGAGTTGATCAAATGGAAAACTTGAAAAGTTACATTTTTTTAATTTTAATAAGTTATTAAGTTAAAGAAAGATAACAATAAATAAAGCCTTAACAACCATGTGGCGACATCTCACAATTATTAAATAGGATCCTTCTGCCTGTTCTCTATGGGACGAGTTCTCCATAATTCATTATCAACAATGCCGGTGTGTACAGTGTCTCAAATGACGTCACTTCCGCTATTTGTGAGGGGGAGGGAAGCGTGTTGTTTTATTCAAGACGGATCGGGATATATGATCGGTTTTTCATAAATTTCATCGTAACGAGTAAGATTGAAATGTTCAAATTTTCAGAAAGTGACCAATATGCATATAGCAAAAAATATAAATATTAGAGCGAATTTCATTTTGCATGTTTGTCCCCTTCAAAGGTGCACTTAAAACTCACCTTTTTGACTGCAAGAGCAAACTTAAAGACCTAATAATGTTTACTGCCTTAAGTATTTTCAACATGTTTTTATGTTTTCTAATTGCATGGTGTTTTTTTTAGTCATTTAACCATATTAGTATAGATGTTGTAAAGTGCATAGAGCTTCTAACGATTAGGTGCTATACAAATTCATCATCATTATTATTATCATTATTATTATTATTATTATTATTATTAGTAGTAGTAGTAGTAGTAGTAGTAGTAGTAGTAGTAGTAGTATAGCCAACCCGTTTTTATATTTATTGTGTCTTATATTTTACTACATTCGATATTTGTCAGGATGGGATATGTTGAGAAGTAAACTTTTGGAAGAATGTTCTTATCGTGTTGCTCCCATGCTGCTTGTAGTAATTCACTGAAACATTTGAGGTTAATAGGTCATATTTGTCTATAGGCTGTATGAGTTTACTTTTGTGTCCCGCTTTGTTGAAAGTTTTGTGTTAAAAAATGTCTACATTTTGGGAGGGTTAAAGTTTCAGATGGTAGAAGGTAGCTTGTCATCACTTCCGGCAAAAAATAGCTTCATCATCGATTTCAAAAAAAAAAACTTTCATATATATGTGAAAATTAGGGTTGAGAGATCGTAAGGGTGCAATTGACATGCACAAATGTAATGTTGCATACACCTGCCTAATATAAATTTCATAGAAAATAAAATACACGAGTGAAGTCAAAAAGGTCCTTTTCTTATAGGTATAATAAAGGAATCATAAGAATATCAATCACATGGTCAAATAAATCAGTGCAAATTCATGGAATTAAAACAAATATACACCCCACCCCCAAATCTATACATGTATTTTTCACCGAATGCTATTCTTTTAGAACAAGAGACGCTCGCTGTGCAATCACAAACCCTTTCCCTGTGTGATAATTTTGAGAAACTTTATGCAATTAATAGATTGATGCTATTCCAAAAAGTTGTCATCCAGGCAGTTTTTGAGATATTCTACTTGCCTTGAACCAACGTCTCTATTGCTGCTAAGTGACTAGCTCTGCTTCCAAGCCGACACTCCAAACATCACACCATAGCATTAAGTTAAGAGAGTTGTAATGGACAAATTTACGAAACTGTTCCCTGCCAACTAAATGAACAGGATACGTATCATTCTGTGGCGTTGCAACCTTCACAAGTTCTTGCCACATCACTGGTTTCATGTTTATCCTGAACTGAGTAAGTAACATACGCGTTTTAGCCATACCACTTGTTACATTTTTATCTCCAAAACTGAATACGTTGCGAAAACATTGTTCGCTACAAAAATCATTGAGTTTTCTTTTGTCTGTTTTCTTTAAAGAAAAGCACACACAACAAGAAACAGCATTTTATTTGAGCCAATCATAAAGATTGTGCGTTTGTAATGAGGGAGATTACCGCCATAATTATATGTATATGTTTCATATCAGTAGCATTATTCTGTGTTGGACTGTTTTAATGTGTATAATGTACATTCAGAGTTGCATCGTTATCACTGTGAATACTTATTGCTGAATTTGTTATGTTTGTTATTACAGTCATGCAATTCTTTGCAAGTGATTTGTATGTATTTATAAACTTGTCTTTTCTCGTCGATAACGTAGTAACCAATGAATTGTATGACGATATAAATGGTTCGTTATTCAACTTTATTCTTTTTGCTGTTGTTTTACCTCTTCGAATCATTACTTAGTCATTTCGCAATGGACGTATATAACATGAGAGCCTCCATTTCGTAGCTTAGGCATATTTTTATTCTGAATATTGTGAGAGGTCTTAGAGACATTTTAATTTTTACAAGACAATTATGCATGCAAAAAACAAGATTTTGAAAACGAATTGTTTGACTTATCTGCTCTGTATATTGTTTATTTAATTGGCTTATTCATCTGTTAAGTGTAACGCCAAACACTTCAACAAAACACCATACAACAATGAAATTGTTTGATTAATATTTTATTTGCAGTGCGTTACGTTTTAATTTATTTTTAAAATACAGTAACATTTAGTACTATAGATATTGAATATTTTTAATGTAGCGATTATGATGTTCTGATTTGATTAGAAATATGCCAAATGACGGTTTACCGGGGTGGGGGGACTACCTTTTTTCAAGTGATTGTGGGTAATTTGCCTACTCGAGTTTATGCAGCGTAAGAGGCAGTTAAAGTAACACATATCTTTCCCGGATTAGGATGGCGGATGACCCTGTAACAACTTCAAAGATGAACTCACACCCGCACTATTTTACGGCGTTGGTGCTACCCTTGCTCTTTCCGACCCAATGAGAGGTTGGGGAGTCTAGAACCACCGTGTCAATTGTGCAGCCTTTAATCTGGTGTTGTTTGTACCAGTTTTACAAACAATGATTTTATTGAGGGGTATTGCCGCCATAACTCTTTACGTGCTTTTTTAAATTTGTATGCGTGTATTTTCTATTATTGTATGCTATAAATTCTTGTGTTCTCTATTAGTTCTATTCTGCTTGTTATAGTTTGTATTATTATATTATTCTATTTTGCATTTTTTTAATTCTAGATACATTCAATACATCTGCCAGAAGGTATTACTGAGTTTGTTCTTTATGATATTACAATACAGCAATTTTGTGTGTTCAGATCACATGTGAGTGATAGTAGTATACACTTTGATATTCTTAATTATGTTTTTCCAGCACAACATTTTCTCCTTGAGCTTCACAGATTTCCTTTATAACACAGTATCAAGTATTACGCAAGATGCAGTAATGTCCCATTATGATAACAAAGGGACCGTGAGGTTAATGCCTATTTTATTCATGGAGATCAGATCCGACCTGCCGTACATGTCTCCACAGCAACGTAGTATTTGTTGAATAATATGTCAATGTAATTCTTTTATTATTTTATAAACCTTTTTTAATGGATGCACAGTCTCCATGTGAAGAATTCAGAATATCTTCGTCTCCTTCACAGTTCATAAGTAGTTACTTCCGGTTTCAAACGGTCGCCCCAAGTCTCCAAGTGATAAATCTACCTGGCTTTTAAACCTCCTCCCCACCCACATCAAATCCCCTCCCCTCTCCCTCCCTCTCTCTCTCTCCCTCTCTCTCTCTCTCTCTCTCTCTCTCTCTCTCTCTCTCTCTCTCTCTCTCTCTCTCTCTCTCTCTCTCTCAGTCTTTCTGTATTCATGTAAGGCCTGGACAATGAAGCAGAATTATAGAGAAGACTCCAGGCACATGAAATGAGATGCTACAGAACCATCCTTGGCATCTCTTACATGGACCACATCACAATGAAGAAGTGTGTAACACCATTAGGCGCAAAGTAAACCAATATGAAGACCTCCTCACCACCGACATAAAGAGAAAGCTGAAATGGTATGGCAACGTCACTAGAGCCAACAGTCTATCCACAACAGTACTGCAGTGCAGCGTCCAGGGTAGCAGAAGGAGCGGTAGACAGAGAACATGTGGACTTACAACATCACAAGATATACCAGCAAACGTTTTGTGGAGACACGTGGATTGGCACATGATCGAGACAAGTACAGCAAACTGGCCAGCTCATTGCCTCGACGACCATACAAGGTCAGTAGACTGATGATGATGATGATGACGATGATGATGATGATGATAGCATTTTCGCTAGCATATGAAGTATTCCACGTCGAAACAAAATGTATCTTGATGTAATATGCATAAATGTTAAATAAAGGCGAAATAACCATACGAAGATAAAATACATCGGAAACGGGCATACATATGACGAAATAACCATACGACATGGAAGTGTTTAAACAAAATCATTGTATCATTCATGAATATTTCTTAAATGAGAATTTCTCACTTTGATAATTTAATGTGTACGGTTGTTCCAGCATTAATGGTCGCGAACTATTCAATGAAATCAATATATTAATACAGTTTGGAGCTATGCTATAGGTGTAACACACTTGTATTGATAGAGAATGAGACAGAGAGACACAATAATCAGTATGTTTGCGGGAGTAATCAACCAATGCAATTTACTTCAGCATTTCTTCGTTCAGACACACACACACACACACACACACACACACACACACACACACATATATATATATATATATATATATATATATATATATATATATATAGAAGATAGAGAGAGAAGATAGATAGATAGATAGATAGATAGATAGATGGATGGATGGATGGATGGATGGATGGATGGATGGATGGATGGATAGATAGATAGATAGATAGATAGATAGATAGATAGATAGATAGATAGATAGATAGATAGATAGATAGATAGATAGATAGATATTAAATATAAGAAATATAGAATGCTTAAAATTCTTGATTCCCCTGTAACTTAAATTTGCTGACTTGACACAGATCCTCTTCATGCACAATTTACATAGAAACACCAGTGCGCGGCATATTGATTTGAACACAACTGATGTGATGTCAGAACAGATACAATATAATGGAATACAGCGTAAAAAGGGAGCTTGTGTCCAAAATGTACTTATGAATCTGCTAATATTACTGTTTATGTGAATTAAATTTGTGGTTATACACTTAAAGTATATTCTGTTATTTAGTTTCATAAAATATTTATCTGCAACACATTTTATACAATATCCTGTCTGCTTTTGGAACGTTCAATACATCGCTAAATAAATACATATAGGAAGGTCAGTGAAGCTATTAAATAATATCGATATATTCTGTCAAACAATCATGTACATCTACTGTGAAATAAACAGTGCCAGTAACAACTTCCGCAGTGGTAATCAAACGATTTAAAATATCTAAATATAATATATGAGAGAATACTAACAAGTTGGTTTTCATTTGAAACGTGAGAAAAATCAGGTATGAATTTGTTTAGAATAGCATGGACTTGTATATTTATTTCAGAAAATAAAAGATATTTCAGACTGCAATTAGACAAGAAGTATAACTACACACAGAAACGTTTATTTTATCAATTAAATATGGACATATAACTTTCCACTGTATTCCCCATTTGACACTCGAAGTCTAAGCCTATCAATAGTTAGTCGCAAGTGACATTATATTTTGAAGTTGACGATCTCAAGCAAGAGTGACTAATCGAAGGCCCGCGTGCCGCACGTGGTCCAATCTTTGATTCAGTGTGCCCCACAACCATACAGGAAGTACTTTTAAATATACACATTTTAACAAATGTGCATAATATGCGATAAGAAACTCTTCTTGCACTTTAACCCGCGAACTGAAACCATTTCATCTGGTTTAGGCCCCCCAGCCAAATATGTTCAACGCTTGTGATTTAAATTAACTGTCTTCTCTAAGGCCTTAAACGAAGTAAACAATATATTTGCCTCACATACAAAGTTAACATTTTAAAAGAAACACACAGAGGTATGATTTAAATCCCACATAGTAATTATAGTTATCTCACACGTCCAAAATGATTACTATTCCAGATGAAATCCTGTCGTGTTCTGAATGAAGTACAAACTTGAATGCGCCGGTGTGCCAACATCTTGATGTATTACAATAGTATCTACTATCAATGTCAATGAATGAATGTACAATAATTAAAAAAATAGTGACTTTGCAATTTGTACTTTAAATGAAGAATGTAAATAAATAAATCTTCTCAAATTATAACTGAACACAAATTACGTTGATTATATTAAAACTACTGGTAGGATATGGAACGAGTGGGTCTAATGAAAGCACCATTTATATACAACTATAAGACATAATATCAGAACAAGGGTGAGAGTCATTTTACTATCAATAAAGCAGTCACTTTGTGTTAGGGATATACATATCAAGTATGGTTTGTTGATAAATTGCCGTAATTAACGTCATGCGCTTTAATAAACATTCATGAATAGTAGATGAGCTTACATATATTAACTGGACTATTTCAAACAGTCTATGTTAATAGATACCTGTCGGGTACTAGGGCAAATGTGTATAATCTTCTAGAAAAATAAAAGAAAACAATGATAATCAAATAGCAAATGAATAAATAAAGAACAACTTCCATATTTAGAACATCCACAAAGCTGATAATACAAGTTCGTATCAAAACTTTCTCATATTGGCTCGCTGATCTATATAGTTAATAGATGGGAATGTCGCTTGCAAAAATATTTATATTTGTTTAGATATAACTACTACAACTTATTCTATTTACTATCACGTGTCTCCTGCGCTTGTACAACACTACGTACATGATGCAGAACAGCACATACATTAAATAGTTCAATTTTGTATATAGTAAAACAGACCTACATGCTAGGCCGTTTTCCTTTCAAATTGTGTTCAATGCGGCCTCGCATTAACGATTGATGCAACAGTGTTTCCGGCGTCTTTTCAGATGGAATATTGGTTGCGTGGCAGTTGCACACACATCTGTAAAATCGGTAGAAAACAGGATAGACTGGCGTTTATCAGGAGAATATCTACTGTTTTAACATGTATTGTACAGTTTTCAAGCCTTCTGTTTACTTTGAATGATACTTTGTATGGTAGTTGACAGCAGATATTTGAGATTTCATCTAGCTTAGACACATTTGTGTGAGTACACTATAACAGCTTTTGATGTTACCGATTATGTAAATTATTTCATGAATATTAGTTGAAAATAATTTGACACGATTTGGTACATGGAGGAACTTTCTATCAAATGTAAAATTATTGTAATTATAAAATTACTATTTAATTATGTTATCATGCTTCAACAACTTTATATATACGATTATATCTCCCCGACAAGTGACCAAGATGGACCCTAAATAATACCTTGGAAATTATTTGTTAGCATATTAGATGTGGATACAGGTATTGTCCATGGCTCAAAAGATCTTCAGGAGAAGCACCTTGAAAGTAGATAGGCATAATGTGAACTGATAGTTCGAACTCTCCTCCCCATTTAAAATCTTGATCTTTTCAAGCTGGTTAAATATTGCAATGTGTCATTGTTTTTAGACTAATTTTAAATATACGAATACAAATTACGTGCCATCAAACACTGCCGGAAGGTAAGTACTCACATAGTCCTAGCAAAGACAAACTATATACCATGTAGAGTTGTAGACTATCCTCAATGTAATAGTTGTCATCTTTGCGGCTATTGCAGGTGGGAAAGCCTACCCCCGTCTCTCTCTCTCTTAAAAAATCCTAGCTTAAGTGGTATGTACATTTCAAACGTTAACATTTACACACGATATCTTATATGAACGCTCAGTTTAAGTGAACCTTATGAAACAATGTACTAAATGACTTGCATCGTTTGTGAGATAACTGGAATTCATCCTGGAGTTTAGACACAGAAACTTAAAGCATTTCGGTACGCAGGGATAGTGTTATTGTTGTTTGTGATGGTAAACCTTCTCGAATTTAGATATTGTATTTTGTCTTGATATATCTACTACTTAACATATAATTATATTACAAATGTCATGCACATTTTCACTCAGGCGTAATTATGTTAGAACACATGCTTGTATATGGACTTGACGGGAAGACTTATAGCAAGCGTTGTGAAAGGAGTGCAAATAATAAACTATATAGGACTATAACTTGTCAATATATGTCTGCTTTTATCTGCATCTCTTTATGTCTACATGCTGAGGCAAACCGCATTAGTTATTGTAATATTTCCGCGGTCTTATTTTTTATAATAATTTGCATATATTTACGCTAAAATATATTCTAATAATTATCAAAGAACAAATAACAAAGATTATATACCTAATTTTGCTAATAATCACTAACAGTCCCTTTGTTATGAAACAACGTTTCCAGAAAACGTTAAATAAGCAAGGAACTGCTCAGATGTTGCTTGGTATAACTAATAATAATAATAATAATAATAATAATAATAATAATAATAATAATGAGGACTTTGTATAGCGCCTAATCTTTCGAAGCTCTAAGCGCTTTACACCATCAATAATGATATGACTACACTACAGAAAAACAAATGACAAAAACAATGAAATTGGAAAATATAAAAACATGCTGAAAACATATAAGATACAAAAAATGATTAGGTCGCTAAGTTTTTCCCTGCAGTCGAAACAGGTGAACCTTAAGAGCACTTTTAAAAGGGACCACTGTGTCTTTGTGTCTAACTTTAATGGGCAATTCGTTCCACGTCGCCGGGCCCTGGTGTGAAAACGAACGTTGTCCATATGACTTTGTTTTCACCTTGGGAACAATGAGTATACGATTATCAGAAGAAGAGCGTAAGGATCTAGCTGGTGTATACACATGGGTGAGGCTGGATAGGTATGTTGGACTGGAGTCTGTCATTGAAACATAGCACAGAGAACATATTTTGTGTTTGATTCTGTATCGAATTGATAGCCAGTGTAGGGTACAGAGCAGTGGTGAGGTGTGCTCTGATCGAGGTACTCTAAAGATGATCATGGCAGCTGTGTTTTGAACTTTCTGAAGTTTCTGGAGTAAATATTGTAACGAACCAGACAGAATTGAGTTACAATAGTCCAGTCTTGAAAGTACTAATGAACACACAAGTGTTTTAGTGGCATCAACTGAAATATATATATATATATACGAATGGAACTGATGCGTCTAAAATCAAGATATGCAGCATTGCATATGTTCATGACATGTTGGTGCAATGTGAGAGTACTATCTAGACTATCTGTGCAGACGACATTGATGGTTGGCAGGCAAGGAAGACGAGCTTGTCATCTAAGTGAAGAACCTAGATGAAACATCTTCCCGATTTGACATGGAGATAAGCGCTAAGATGACAAAGGTGATGCCAAATAGTGGCAAACAATCTCATCCATGATTAAATTTAGAGGACAACAACTGGCAACTTTAAGAAAGTTCAAATATCTTGGTTTGATAATCACCAAAGACGGATTCAGAGAAGAAAGTCTGTCGCGAGGCACACAAACAACGACAGCTATGTCAAAGCTAAGACCCATCTGGAGAGCAAAGAATATGTGTCTGAAAACAATCACACTACTGAGAGCACTAGTCATCTCAATTTTTTTGTATTCATTTGAGGGCTTGACCCTGCCAGTAGAATAACAACAAGAATCCAGGCACTTGAAATGAGATGCGACAGAACCATCCTTGGCATCTTTTACATGGACCACATCACGAAGGAAGAAGCCCGTAACACCATCATGCGCAAAGTAGGTTAAAATGAAGACCTCCTTACCACTGCCATAAAGAGAAAGCTGAATGGGTATGGCTATGTCACTAAAGGCAACAGTCTATCCACAACATTACTGCATGGCAGTGTCCAGGGCGGCAGAAGGAGATATAGACAGAGGCAAAAGTGGACTGCCAACATCACAGAATAATCCAGAAAAAGTTTTATGGAGACACATGGATTGGCACATGATCGAGACAAGTAGATCAAGCAGAGGCCAAAGTTTAAAAACTTAAGACAAATTGTCAATGGTCTTTCCCCATCGTTTAATAAAACATTTATTTATTATATTTTCTTTTTGACATCTAAGTGTACGCCTTTAAATAAACAAATATCAAACACAACAGGGATGGAGTTCTATTTCAACAACTGTTGATGAGAACACGAATGTCTCTTATTGACTCAACGATTATCTAGTCATAGCGCACATGTTGACGCAGGCGTTTTCGTCATTTGCTCACATTGTTTCTTAGTTTTAAGGACATATACAGTCATTCTCAGCGGCACTCGTCACCTTGCACTTTCCCATGTGCGCCATTGAAAGACGTGTGAAATGAACGTTCACTAATACACAATGAAAACTATTGACACATAACATCATTTGTCATATGTACATTTTGTGCAAATATTGGCGAAGGTTTGCCCATGTTGTTTATGACAGGAACAAATAAGCTGTACATAAATATCAGCTCTTTTTAGGTATTTGAAATTTAGATAATATTGATTTCAAATCGTATTGTCTGTGCAAATTCTAGTTGTATATACATTTAAAACGTTCGTGAGATTTAAAAAATACTTAGCTTATATACATTTGAGAGCGTACTCCATTCCGTATCAGTGGAAGCTCTCACATATGCACATTTTATTGCCCCGGTACCGTGCATTTTTATAATAAATGAACATTACTTACGATACATTTACAGATATATTTATGATTCTTAATTTGTTTCATCCGGTTTTATATTTCTGTACCTTCATTTGGTTTTTCAAATAAATTGTTTATTCTAGATCGCTGTTATGACAGATATAACTTAATGATATTAGTACAATGGTACTAACGTTTTTCTCATGGTTGTATAGTATGGCCTCGAGTGGACGAGTGGTCTAGATCGCTTTCCGTTAGGGATCACTGCCATCTCAAGTCTGTCGGCGTGGGTTCGAGTCTCAGATTCAGCCAATGCGGGTATGTGATCAAGCTTGCCAGTAGCTTATCATGGGTCGGTGGTTCTTTCCGGGGATTTCCCCAGGTTCTACCTATACCAATAATGCTGTTCGCTATGTATAGTCTATCGCGTGCTGAAAAAGGACGTTAAATCCTACAACAACATCAAGGTCTAGCAAACATATGGGGGATAACTACGCTTCAAAGTATCACATGCCATGATATGTTGTTACTCCCCTTACTTAACGAAATTTATTCTTCATCTAGTATTGGTAGGAGATGGAGAGTACACACTTAAATTAAATGTATTACATGGCCTGGAAACATCGTTTTACGCAGGAGTAGCGGAGAATGGTTATACTACATCAGTGTTTGCCTATACCCATTTGCATTTTACGGGATGGTGTATGGGTGACGGCGACTAGAGGGAGCAGAAACGCCAAGAAAATCTCCCTGCTATACACGTGCACAGAACGACATGATTGGTTCATACAGTACGTTTTCGTAACAGTTACATGATTACATATCTGCCCTGGCAATGCTAAAGATACATCCGCTACCTTGACATTCGCCTAAGCGGACCACATTGGTGGGTACCAATAGTGTGCAATAAACCAGAATACGCTTCTGCGTTAAATTTTGTAACTTTTGACTATGTGGGGTGTTTCGCGCGTTTTGTATGTTTTAAACCAATCGTCTTTTGGAACACCTCAGTCGATATTAGGTACCATGGAATTTGAAGAAACAAACAGAAAAAGGGAACGAACTTCGTTTTGGTATGTCTTTTATAGTTTGTAGATTTGTTCGTAGACATATGTATTTTCTGATAATACTTTGAAAACTGTTTACAAGTAAGCTCGACACTGATCAAACTTCACGCGTGATTTTGTCCATTGAAAAAAAATTCTATATATACACATATGTCAAAACGATATCCGCAGTAGTACCTTCTAATGATATCCAACGTTCATAAAAGTACCTTGTGACATGGCTAAATCATAGACACCCCTCAAGCAGTAAAGTACAGCTATGCCAAATTAGGTCACAGTGACCTGTTTTTTATATAATTTTATTTCCATTTATTGTAGTAGACACTCTTTACTTTGATGAGCATTCCATTGCTAAATGGAAAGCAGATCGCTGTGACTTAAATTATGATACTATTTATATTTGGCCAGTCACATTTTGTACTTTTCTTGAAATTATTTTTCTCCGTCATCCTTTGAACTTTACAAACGTTTGAACCTGTATAACTAAGCTATCTTATTAATATATAGTATGTACATATGAATGAAAACGTTATACAGAAAATCGATTTTTATTGTTTCCATTCAGCGTCTGTTGCATGAATTTATTCATCATAGGTTATCTGTTCCGTTTCATCAATAACATACCAACATATTACTATTAGGTCAACTCGACTGATTTTCCTGGTTGTGTGCCCTGATCAGAAGGCTTTACTTTAAGATAGTGTACATTATACTTACATTATAAAAAAATAATTTAAGGTACAACAATATGTTACCAATAGATTTTTTTGTTTTTGTTCTTTGTGACTCACATTTCAAGTTATTTAAACCTTGTCAGTAATAGGCTCAGTTGAAAGTGGATCAAACTTATTACATATGGATTCATGTTTCATGCAAACGATATATAATATATACATTGATGTTAATTAAGTAGTTGGCATTTCAAAAGACCTGGACCTCTTATACATATTAAATACGTTTGTCCTTTTTTTTCTCAAAAAATGAAAGGTACATAATGACCAATTGACAGATTCTAATTACCGC